>JACEFZ010023191.1:0-137557 GCA_014155875.1 Cepaea nemoralis | reverse complement strand
AAAAAAAACGTCTAGGTACAACGCTCACACATCTCATAAGGGCGTTTAAAACCCCCCTCTCACAGAATATACACTCTTCTATGTCACCCCCCGCTTCGCTTGTGATTGTGCCTTAAACAGAAAAGCCCAAATAATGACCGCCGCAGCGCAGCTCTGTGCCGATTTTGGGGCCACTCACAACCATTCATCTTGATATCCCCTGGGAGGTTGTAGCTCTAATTCACTTGCGTGGTGCATTATAATACGACGACGTCCCCTGCGCGACGCTTCAAATCTTTGGTAGTTGCCCCAAAACCCCCTGGGGGGTGGTAGGGGGTCCACTCTCCATCAGTATTCCTCCAAAAATACATACGCTGCCGTGTTGGATTCGCTTTTAACCACTGATTGTGTCCATGGTGTGTACCTCATACAACTTTTCTCTAAGTAGCGCTCCGGGACGGTTCACCGCTTGGTGTGCACCCTGGGGCCTAGGGGGGCGGGGCCCCGGGGGTTGGATCCCTAGGGGGTGCCACCAACCTTTTTGGCTCCAAAGCGCTCGGGATGGTTTGCTGCTTGGTGTGCGCCCCGGGGCGGGGCCCGGGGGGTTGGACCCCTAGGAGGGTGTTGTTTTGGCGCTCCTGTGGTGCCCCGACTTGTTGTGACCCCAAACCGCTAATTGCCATCTACTACACTATTTATAGTATTGATGGACTGAATTGTGCGTGTGGGATAACTTTCCCGATTAACAGTGTCATCAGGCGAACCCACTACGACTTCAGAGGTACTTGTACGTCCCCAAGTCAAGGACGACAGGTCAACATTTTAGTCCAGCACGTGATGATGACGCACATACGTAGGTTTGAACCTGCGTCACTTCGTCGGTAACCTCCATGTTGCAATACGGGTAAAGACATATTAAACTCATATTCCCCACGTTTACAACACAATATTCAACATACCTTTTGAGTTCATGTCCCCACTCGGCAGCAACCTGCGTCAACGACTCAAGGAAAGATAATCCACATAACTGAATATTACACAGTCACTTCTCAACTACAACGTTGCTTCCCCTCGTTTAGCAACTTTCACATAACTATAGGAGATTGTTTAATCTTTTCACATTTCTTGTATGATTTATATCATCGTTCATTCCAACACCGGTCCGAAATTCTCACCATAAGTCGAACTCCACACGTAACTGTATGTAATTTCCAGTCGGGCTTTCCTGTTTAATCTAAAAGCAGCGAGAAGTCAAATAGACGTCCCAACGGTAACGTTAAGTAAATAAGCACACGCCTTGGCCTATCTCTCGCCATGGTGTTCGTTACACAGAATTAAAATGAACTTACGTACCACGTTATGATAACAGCACTTCATTGACTTCTCGTGGCCTGCCTGTCAACACCGCACACCCCAGGCACACTTCAACATTTTATGAGCACCATTGTGAATGTATTGATTTGTATTCTAATCTCTCTCTCTCTCTCTCTCTCTCTCTCTCTCTCTCTCTCTCTCTCTCTCTCTCTCTCTCTCTCTCTCTCTCTCTCTTCCTCCCCCCTCCTGTCTGACTGTCTATATGCATATATACAAACACTCACATCCAGGGAAGAGAGTATGAGTCCCGTTCGTTCAGAAAGCAATGGAAAACTACTGAACGTAAACTTGCCAAAAAATCACAAACAGCCAGAAAATGCTGGGGTTGACTACAACGTCTTTTAAAGTATATGCAAATATCTTTAAGTTTGCTATTAGTAGAGTCCGGCTTGGCTGATAGGCTTAACGTGCTGAAACTTTCTTGTCTGACATTCGCGTAGTGGGTTGATTCCACACGCCGAACATTTCCATAGTAAATTGCCAATAGGGCCTGGGGTTGATCACAATGTCCTGCAAAGGACATGCATTATTGTTTATTTAGTTTGTCAATGCTTTGTGATCAACCGAGACTCATACCATTGTGAAAATCAACACAAAGCGGCCATCTCCCAAATCACACATCGGGATTATGAGACTGTTCACTGCCCCTAGTTCAAAGCCACCAAAAAAGTTAGAATAACCAAACTAGTCATGAATTAGTGTGGAAGGGAGACAACATCACACGCCGGGTATATAACCAAACTAGACATGGATTAGTGTGGAAGGGAGACAGCATAATCCGCTGGGTGTATAACCTAACCAGACATGGATTAGTGTAGAAGGGAGACAGCATCACACGCCGGGTGTATAACCAAACTAGACATGGATTAGTGTGGAAGGGAGACAGCATCACACGCAGGGTGTATAACCAACCTATTCATGGATAATTGTGAAAGGGTGGCAACATTATCCACCGAATGTCATATTTCAATGCTAAATCTGACATTGACAACATCACCTACCGACTGTCATATTTCTATGATTAATGTAATACCGACAACATCACTTACGGACGGTCTTTTGGTCAAGAAAAAGTGAGATAAACAACAAAATCCCATGAAATCAGCGTCTTTCTCCGTTTCTATAAAATGTAAGCTAATTCATAAATCTGACGCCCATGAGAAAATTAAACAAAAAAAAAACCACACACACACACGCACGCACGCACGCACACACACACACACACACACACACACACACACACACACACAAAAGCCATGTGCAAAGGCCTTAGTTATTTTGTACCCCCAAAATCCATCAACTGGCAAGTGGTATACTATATATAAAACCGCAGGTTCGCATGACAACAGTGTTCCGACATTTCTAACAAGTAAACCTATCCACACACCTTGCCCTCACAATACACACACCTACACACACACACACACACACACAACACACAAAACACACAGAGATGATTGTTCAGGTCACCAAGTACAACAGATAACCTCGGCAAACATTAAGAAAAAGATCAGTCAGTAAAACAGTCAATAACTTTAATATGGGCCGAATATGCTACAGCGGGTATCTCCCTACAAGCTGATAAGAGAGATAGGTCAAACTAATATTTACGCACAATGCAGTGATACCATCGCCGAAACTATGCCTAGATGTTTCTCCCATCCATGGATCCTTGTGTTGCCACGATGCCTTGTCTTATCTGTCCCCTTTTGAAACATTGGAAAAAATGTTTCGTCAGCTGAGCTGGTTCACCGAGTTGTTGTGGGTAGCTGAAGCTAATGTCTAAATCCCGGTGTTATGTTGGATAAGCTTCCGTGTCGTGTTAAGGTATTGTTGATCCATCTGATCCTTAGTTTTCCCGGGTCTCTGTAATTCGTTCTTTTAGATCTATAGGCATATAAGGGCACATTTGCAGGTTTCATTCTCATTAGACTAAGTAACCACCCTTTTCTGTATTGTTTTGTGAAAGACAAGTGCACGTTTAAGTCCCACTAGTGAACATAAAATTGTTTAGTAAATCTCAAACAGGCAATAGGTATTGGGGGTGATAGCAACGTCCTGCAGAGAACATGCAATTTGTTGGTACTATATTTACGTCCTTGAAAACTTGTTTGATGATATCTTCAGGCAATTGCACAACCCTACAGACTACAAACACTTTATATGCTTAGATTATTCAACAGTGCAACCTTGCAAACTTTCCCAATGAACAAAGCGCTTTGGAGTGACACAATCCCTTTCAGTCCCAGAAGCTTTTGCCCAAGGGAGAAATACGAGTCAAGTATTATATGCTGATTACTTTGAAATAAGCTATACACAGCGGAAGTGGCTATTGATAAAGCCAGGTGTCTTTAGCATGCTGTAGCCAAATGTAAAAGTAAGGCAACACAGAATGCGATGTTTGGGACTCAAAAACTTTCTCCTTGCTTCAGAAATTTTTTTTTTGTTCGTTCGCTCGCTTTAAACTCAAGCGTAATCCAATCACGTGCAACTACTTCTAGTGCACTGGGCTGATTTCTGCGCGTGGATTCGCTTTGCCAATTACCAGTGTCCCTTTGACAGAGTTAGGCCTAGAATGAGGGACATGAGAAAAGTACGACTGAGAAGCTCTGCTAGAAAACGCCCTTGCGGAAGGTTTTCGCGACGTCATCAATTCAAACAGGCAACTGGCTTCTAGACACCGAACACACAAACGCGCTAGCCAACTATTTGCATATTCACCTGTGGGATTTCTTTTCCCGAAAGTTTAGTGATATTTTGTTGACAAGCTAGAAGCACCTCGACACGCCTGCTGCGTTTGAATAGAGCTTGTTTTGATTAGGACTCGCCACTTCATGCGGCATACGCCTGTCGACGCTGGCTGCTGCTGCGCGTCCTCCTTCCTCCTTCTCCTCCTCCCCCACCTCTTCTCTCCTCTATGCAGTCTCACACCAACGCTCCGTAGTGGCACCCTACGCCACGCAAGGCAGGTTGCAGTATTACCATTCTCCTCCTCCTTCATGGGTGCGTTAACACACGGGTGTCGTGTATTTAAAGACGCTTTAAATGCTGACGTTTGTAGTCGTGTCTATTTACGTGTCTGGGTCTATGAATCAGTGCAGCTCCGTTGACTGCTGTCACGTAAAGCGACCAGTTGTTCTAGCTTGTAACTTGCTCTGGCTACGTACGTCTCTATCAGCCTGTCTGAGCCCATACAGTCCTTTCGGTAATTCCCAAACAAAATATTTCACGTAGGTGATTTCAGTCCCCCACAACAAGGACGAGACAAGTAGTTACAAAAGTTGTACATCGGGTGTACTAAACCGCTACAATTTTTACGAGGTGAAAAATACAACTATTGACATGGACAACAGACGGAGAATGACCAATGTTTCAAACATCAAAGCTAATCATGCTGTCTCTCAACAAGGTAAAATATTGATTTCTAGTCCTTGACTTGGAGATGTAAATTACAAGTACCTCAGAAGTGGGAATGGGGTCGCCTGACGGCGAGGTGCACTAGTAATAGGGACAGCTAATCCACATGCAAAAAATTAGTCCAGTGTATACGCCCTCAGTAAAGTTCATGCAACATAATCGGCAAATACAAAACTTGGACCGGCAATATTTTCAAACACTGCAGAGTCATTAAAAATTCACCCTGTAGTAGCACGTGTATAGACTACGCTTGAATTCAAAGCGAACAAATAACACACAAAAAATACCTAGGTAATATTCACTGCAAACCACGTGGTCATCTATGCCGTGGTAATATTCACTACAAACCACGTGGTCATCTATGCCGTGGCAAAACCTTTTATAATGATGAATGTCTCTATTGTGTTGCCTTCGCTCGCTTTGAACTCAAGCGTAGTCGACACACGAGCTACTACTATTTATAGTGCACTGGGCTGATTTTGGCGGGCGGATTACCTTGCCTATTATCAATGTCCCTCGTCATCAGGCTGCTTCTGAAGTATTTGTAATATATGTCCCCAAGTCAAGGACGAGAAGGCAGCATTTTAGTGCAACAGACCCATGTAGGGGTAGAACCCGTTACATCAGGGCAGCGGATATTTAAGAACGAGTGCTCTTATTTATTCGGCCACTCTGACCTCGAGTGTTTATATGAAAATGAAGAGGTGAGAATCCGAAACGCTTCCAATAAGACAGATCAACTTGCAAAGATGTGAGCTGTTAGGGATTGATAGAAAGAGCCGTAATGGAGATAGTGGCAGTTGTCACCAGCACTGATATAGACAAGAGGTAATTGTATACACTGGTAGATATAACAAGGATTCGTATCGCGTAGTTGTGTCTGGAACAAGACTGCGGATATAGCATGATCAACTATATGAACAGAGAAGAAGAAGTGACAGCTGCTGCAGTAGGTAGAGGAGGAGGAGAAGAAGAGGAAGAAGAGGAGAAGAAGAAAAAAGAAGAAGGAGGAGTAGGAGGAGAAGAAGAAAAAAAAGAAGAAGAAGAAGAAGAAGAAGAAGAAGAAGAAGAAGAAGAAGAAGAAGAAAGAGAAGAAGAAGAAGAAGAAGAAGAAGAAGAAGATAGAAGAAGAAGAAGAAGAAGAAGAAGAAAGAAAGAAGAAGAAGAAGAAGAAGAAGAAGAAGAAGAAGAAGAGAAGAAGAAGAAGAAGAAGAAGAAGAAGAAGAAGAAGAAGAAGAAGAAGAAGCGGCAGCAGGACTTAATGAAGATCAGGAAGCAGCAGACTATATACCATTATCTGTAGTTATGAATCAATTGCTGTAATACTGGGGAAACTCCAACACCGCCGTATAAAACCGGCTTATGAATTTACAATATTCTGTTACATGCAACAACATACGCATAATTTACAAGCCGCTTCAAGTCATGTGTCATGCCGAACGGTGCTAGCGATAACATCACAAGGAATATTTTATATTCATGAAGATATACAAATCATATTCAATGACAAAATTACATGTCAACAACGAAGAGCCGGCGCTGTGGCCACTTGGTTTCAGGACGCAATCGCGTTCAGAAAAAAAAAAAAAAAAAAACCTGCTGGCGATTTGGAGGCAGACCGCCTTGCGCTGGTTTTCACACACTGATATGATTGCCCGTAAGTAAATTTTCCCAGAAATCATAAATAGCCTAAAGATTATGTGGTTGACTGCGACATTCTGTAAAAGATGTGCAACTAATTTAATACGAGCTTTGAATATGTTGGCTTCAAAATCAACGAAATTTGGGACTATTCTAAAGACTTCAGGCGTAGATTGGCCATATTAACGCAGACGTTAAACTATGTTATGACTTAAAACACAACACTAGCAAACAGATTAAGGAACAGAGGCCAGCATGACCGAATGGATACAATTCTAGTTTCTTAAACATCCGGTGTGCTGATGCCGAGGTAAGTGGTTCAACCCCTACACCGGACAGTTAAACTAGAATGTTGACTTTTCTGCCGTGATTTTGGGGACGTACATTACAAGTACCCCGGAAGTCGGAGTGGTTTCAATGGTACCTTGCGGTGTAGGACGGGGAGTCTTGAGCCTGAGGGATTCAGGATGCCAGGCTAGTGCAATCGCCGCGAACTGTGTAGGTTAGGGTTCTCCTCCTCCTCCCCCGACAGAAAATACAACCCACACCATACCGCTGTTTCGAATTAGAAAAATCATGGCGTCTGAATTTAAATATTACAGTTAAGTTTAGTTGAGGACAGTAAGTAACAAACGTTTTTCGACTCAAGACCAACAGGGATATCTAGTTGGTCATCCGTCGAAGTGGATTTGTTCCTGCAGCAAGGCGCTGTCCTTTGGAGGTGACAGATTCGAATCCCTGTCGGTAATTTTAGCTTTCAAATTTTATGTCGTCTATTGCGTCCTCAAGCCTTTACTTCTTTTTTCTACTTCTATGAACGCCAAGCAATACATGTGTGTTTATTTATTGATGACATCATTATCACTGGATAAGGTATGCAGCGCACGCCTACACGTTACCCAGCCTTCTTTATGGCAGTGACAGCTGGGGAAAGTATGCCGCTACCCGACAGTGAAGATTAGTAGGCATGTCTCACCGAGACGCGCTTGTTCTGTAGTAACTGCCATGAAGTATGCCGCTACCCGACAGTGAAGATTAGTAGGCATGTCTCACCGAGACGCGCATGTTCTGTAGTAACTGTCATAAAGTATGCCGCTAACCCGACAGTGAAGATTAGTAGGCATGTCTCACCGAGACGCGCATGTTCTGTAGTAACTGTCATAAAGTATGCCGCTACCCGACAGTGAAGATTAGTAGGCATGTCTCACCGAGACGCGCATGTTCTGTAGTAACTGTCATAAAGTATGCCGCTACCCGACAGTGAAGATTAGTAGGCATGTCTCACCGAGACGCGCTTGTTCTGTAGCAACTGTCATAAAGTATGCCGCTACCCGACAGTGAAGATTAGTAGGCATGTCTCACCGAGACGCGCTTGTTCTGTAGTAACTGTCATAAAGTATGCCGCTACCCGACAGTGAAGATTAGTAGGCATGTCTCACCGAGACGCGCTTGTTCTGTAGTAACTGTCATAAAGTATGCCGCTACCCAACAGTGAAGATTAGTAGGCATGTCTCACCGAGACGCACATGTTCTATAGTAACTGTCATAAAGTATGCCGCTACACAACAGTGAAGATTAGTAGGCATGTCTCACCGAGACGCGCATGTTCTGTAGTAACTGTCATAAAGTATGCCGCTACCCGACAGTGAAGATTAGTAGGCATGTCTCACCGAGACGCGCTTGTTCTGTAGTAACTGTCATAAAGTATGCCGCTACCCGACAGTGAAGATTAGTAGGCATGTCTCACCGAGACGCGCTTGTTCTGTAGTAACTGCCATAAAGTATGCCGCTACCCGACAGTGAAGATTAGTAGGCATGTCTCACCGAGACGCGCTTGTTCTGTAGTAACTGCCATGAAGTATGCCGCTACCCAACAGTGAAGATTAGTAGGCATGTCTCACCGAGACGCGCATGTTCTGTAGTAACTGTCATAAAGTATGCCGCTACCGGACAGTGAAGATTAGTAGGCATGTCTCACCGAGACGCGCATGTTCTGTAGTAACTGTCATAAAGTATGCCGCTACCCGACAGTGAAGATTAGTAGGCATGTCTCACCGAGATGCGCATGTTCTGTAGTAACTGTCATAAAGTATGCCGCTACCCAACAGTGAAGATTAGTAGGCATGTCTCACCGAGACGCGCTTGTTCTGTAGTAACTGTCATAAAGTATGCCGCTACCCGACAGTGAAGATTAGTAGGCATGTCTCACCGAGACGCGCATGTTCTGTAGTAACTGTCATAAAGTATGCCGCTACCCGACAGTGAAGATTAGTAGGCATCTCTCACCGAGACGCGCTTGTTCTGTAGTAACTGCCATGAAGTATGCCGCTACCCAACAGTGAAGATTAGTAGGCATGTCTAACCGAGACGCGCATGTTCTGTAGTAACTGTCATAAAGTATGCCGCTACCCGACAGTGAAGATTAGTAGGCATGTCTCACCGAGACGCGCATGTTCTGTAGTAACTGCCATGAAGTATGCCGCTACCCAACAGTGAAGATTAGTAGGCATGTCTCACCGAGACGCGCATGTTCTGTAGTAACTGTCATAAAGTATGCCGCTACCCGACAGTGAAGATTAGTAGGCATGTCTCACCGAGACGCGCATGTTCTGTAGTAACTGTCATAAAGTATGCCGCTACCCGACAGTGAAGATTAGTAGGCATGTCTCACCGAGACGCGCTTGTTCTGTAGTAACTGTCATAAAGTATGCCGCTACCCGACAGTGAAGATTAGTAGGCATGTCTCACCGAGACGCGCTTGTTCTGTAGTAACTGTCCATGAAGTATGCCGCTACCCAACAGTGAAGATTAGTAGGCATGTCTCACCGAGACGCGCATGTTCTGTAGTAACTGTCATAAAGTATGCCGCTACCCGACAGTGAAGATTAGTAGGCATGTCTCACCGAGACGCGCATGTTCTGTAGTAACTGTCATAAAGTATGCCGCTACCCAGACAGTGAAGATTAGTAGGCATGTCTCACCGAGACGCGCATGTTCTGTAGTAACTGTCATAAAGTATGCCGCTACCCGACAGTGAAGATTAGTAGGCATGTCTCACCGAGACGCGCATTGTTCTGTAGTAACTGTCATAAAATAATATACTATAAAATAAGTTGCAGTAGCAGATGTGTTCAGCAACAGTAGCAACAACTGTAGAATCTGCAGTATTTTTCTTAGATGTAGCAGTAGTAGTAATATTAGTGGTAGTAATATTAGTGGTAGTAGACGTGGTAATAGTAGTGGTGGTGGTAGCAGACGTATTACTAGTAGTAGAAGTAGTAATAATAGTTGTGGTGATGGTGGTAGTAGTAGTAGCAATAATAGTAGTAGTGGTGGTAGTAGTAGTAATAGCATTAGTAGTAGTGGTAGTAGTGATAGTAATAGTAGTGGTGGTTGTAGTAGTAGCAGTGATAGTAGTAGTAGTAGTAGTAGTAGTAGTAGTAGTAGTAGTAGTAGTAGTAGTAGTAGTAGTAGTAGTAGTAGTAGTAGTAGTAGTAATTAATAATAATCTTAGTAATAGTAGTAGTAGTTATAATAGTAGTATTAGTAGTGGTAGTAGCAGTAATATTATTATGTGTCGTGGTAGTCGTAGTAGTGGTATACTTACTACTACTAGTTGTAATAGTTATTGGTAGTGATAGTAGTAATAGTAGTAGTAGTGGTAGTAGTAGTAGTACTAGTAGTAGTGGCGATGGTGGTGGTGATGGTGCTAGTAGAAGTAGTAGTAGCAGTGGTTGGTGGTGGTTGTATCAATAGTACTGTTAATGATAATAGCAGTAGTGGTTGTAGTGGTGGCAATATCAATATTGGTAGTGACTGTGATGGTGGTAGCAGCATCAGCATCAGCAGCCGCAGTTCTACATTATCTCATATAAAGGAGCATATCTTCCTCTCCACGAAGCAACGACACGCTAATCATTAAAGACCACTAATTAAATATCAAACAAAAACAGCAAGCCACGTTTGCATTAATGTTAGGAGACCCTGACAACCACATAGATGTGAATCGCCTCGCTTGTAAACCTTTACTGCCACAATTACAATAAGGACTTTGATAACAACGAAAGTGCTCAGGTGAGCGAGAGCGATCGTATAGAGAGCAGTGGTTCTCAACCGGTGGGGAATTTCCCCCCCCCCCCACCCAAGGGGAATTTTAGGGTTTCCAGAGGGGAATTAAGATTATTTCAAGATCGCATTAGTACAAGAACTAGTTACTTGATATTCTTTTTCCCTCTAAATTTTACTGTTCTGTACTTCTCGCCCTAATGAATTTCGTTTTATAACGTAAGCAGACCCGCAAATCACAGTTTATGTAGATGTCTAGACTTGTTCTAGTATGTGTTATTAAATTTAGCTTCCATTTTTATGTATACTGTGTAAGGGTGGGGGGGGGGGGGAAGTTTATAGGGAAGAGATTCGAAAGTGGGGAATGACGTTCTGAACATATGGTAAAGGGGGGAATGGGCCAAAAAAAGTTGAGAACCACTGGTATAGAGAAAGAACACTGCTTGGTTTAGAGCGAGCTAAAATGACCACAGCACCCCATAGTTGTGATAAAGACTTCGGTGAACGCCACGCCAGCGCACACAAGCACATTTACAACAGGTGTGATTTCGGCATTTAAAACAAAAGGCAATGTTGCATGGTCATTGCAGGACGTAACTATCAACCAAAAATACTTGTTGATTTACCGGCAATGTTACGTTCAGCAGTTTGGCATTGCCTTCTGAGTTGAGTTCAGTCAAGAGCATTGCTCGATTTAGAGTGACTTCAGCTCAACAGAGGAGGTAGAAGTACTATGATCTAGATTTAGTTACGGGATTCCGAGGTACATTGAACACATTGAGATTGAATTGCTTGGTTCAGAATGCCTGAAGCAGTGGAGGTAGATTTTGGTTAAATGACAAACAAAGCTAGACAAGCATATTTACGATAACTGTGATTCTGGTGCCGACATTGTGCAACTAATGTCATACGTGGACTCGTACTGCAAATAATCAGCGCAAAAAAATCATATTAACAGTTATGAAATTCCATAGAAGAGCTGCTGGAGTAACCGTGAGAGATAGATTAGGAATGCGGAAATTAGAAGACCACAAGGTCTGCAACTAAATCATGTGCCTTATTAAATAATAAAAGATTATATGGTTTGGTCAAATCAGAAGAATGTCGTGGTACCATCTGCCACAAAGAGCCACATTGAAGATATATGGTGGATACAGAGCAAGGGGAAGACCACGTAAAAGATGAAATGATGGTATCAAGAACAGCCTCATAGAAATGAATATTAACCTGAGACAAGAGCATCAGAAAGAGCGCATAAAGGATCTATATACAACCCCCCCCCCCCCCCCCCCCCCACACACACACACACCGCACACACCCCACCAACATACACACACAAACTCACACAAACGCACATTGCACTGAGGTAAATAGAGAAGGAGGAGGAGGAGGAGGAGGAGGAGGAGAAGAAGAAGAAGAAGAAGAAGAAGAAGAAGAAGAAGAAGAAGAAGAAGAAGAAGAAGAAGAAGTGATTGTGGTATAAAACGAACGTATAGTGAAAGAACTGCTTGATTGATTGAGAGAGAGAGAGAGAGAGAGAGAGAGAGAGAGAGAGAGAGAGAGAGAGCGAGCGAGAGAGAGAGTGAGAGAGAGAGAGTGAGAGAGAGTTAGTTAGTTAAACAGTGGTGGTAGCAGCACCCTTACACTTCGGATATAGGTGTGGTTAAACGTCAAACGAAGAAGTACAGACAAGACACTGGCAATGGTCAGGACACACATACAGAATACCTGCGATTTGAATAACCAGAAAGACATGTGTGTGGGAATCCATATAGCATAAGACACAGCGAAAGACCTCACGGAGAAGAGAAGCTGAGACATAAATAAATAATACTGAGAGAGAGAGGGAATGGGCTGAGCTGCATGGGATAACCAAGGATATGTCGGATTGGAATGAGTTGGTTCAAAGCCTATACCTCAATGGGGGTTACAGTGCAATGGAAGGGAAGAAGAAATGCCACACCAATCGTCAACTACAGCAAGTGAAAGACTTACAAAAAGGACAAACATGATCACAAACAACAGCGATACGGAACGCGGCCAAAAAAGCTATTGCTTCACTTTCAGTATTGAAATCGACTGCATTTATTCAATGAGGCGGTGGAACGGGCCAATATGGCAAGTCGTTTTGTATGCATCAAAAGCAACAGCCCACAAGGAGCCGGCTCGTGTCAAAGCCAGGTTGTCTCAGTGATCGATTCCTGGATTTAAATATTCTCTGTCGGACGCCCGCTGCCAGGACACGTGCTAGCACATTGATCAGATGTGTATGTGTACGGTAGTCACTCGTTTGTTGGAAGAGAGGACGAGGAAGACAGCGTAAGACAGGCACGGAGGGAGAGAGAGGGGGACAGACAGACAGACAGACAGACAGACAGACAGACAGGCAGGCAGACAGACAGACAGACAGACAGACAGACAGACAGACAGACAGACAGACAGACAGACAGACAGACAGACAGACAGACAGACAGGCAGGCAGACAGACAGACAGACAGACAGAGATAACCAGATAGAGGGTTGATACCAAGAGACTTGAATAGAAGGAAGAGAGAGAGGGAGAGAGAGAAAGAGAGAGAAACCAGATAGAAGTGACAGAACCAGATTGAACCAACGAGAAGGTGAGTGATACAGAGATATAAAAAAAAGACAGGGGAGTGCAAGAGAGAAGCAGAGAGACAAAAAGATAAAGAAGGAAACGAGAGAGCAAGAGAGACAGAGAGACGGGCAGAGTGAAAATAGTATAGAAGGGAGCGAAACAGAGAGAGAGAGAGGAGAGAGAGAGAGAGAGAGAGAGAGAGAGATAATGGATTGTAAGAAAACAAGGTAAAGAAGCCCTTTCGCCTGTTGGGGGATCCGAACACATTAGCACCGTGCTGCAGGCCTGTGTGCTAACGAGTGCGCTACCGTGGCTGTCATACTGCACCATGAGTTGAACATGAATCAATGTGAAATGAGGGTGATTAGACATACACAAAGTGGAGAGTGGAAAAGAAGAAGCAAATAAAGATATTTATGATCTGTTTAAGTCCCCGCTAATCACTGGTGTCATGAAGGCTAATAGACTATAATGGCTGGGGTATATAGCAAGAATGGAAGATAATAGGGAAACAAAACTCGCTTACACTCAGGAAATAAATGACCGTAGACCCCGAGGTAGACCAAGAAGACAGTGGAGAGATAATATATATATACAGGCCTACAAGCACTTGGAATCAACGACTGGCAAGAGAAGGTCCACCAGAGAGACGAATGGAGACGGATTGTATCTGCAGCAAAGAACCTCAATGACTCGGAACGCTGAAGAAGAAGAAGAAGAAGAAGAAGAAGAAGATTATATATATATATATATATATATATATATATATATATATATATATATATATATATATATATATATATAGTAGATAAGAGAGAGAGAGAGAGAGAGAGAGAGAGGGAGGGGAGAGAGATAAAAAGAGAGATACAGTGTGGGAGAGATACAAAGACAGACAGACAGAAAAGGAACAGAAAGCTAGATATAAAGAAGCGGAGAAATGAAAACAATGAAAAGAAAACTAGAAGGAGAGATATGGAGAGAGAGAGAGAGAGAGAGAGAGAGAGAGAGAGAGAGAGAGAGAGAGAGGTGGAGATAGACATAGAGATAGTAAGACAGACAGAAAAACAAACACACAGACTGACAGACAGGATCGAGAAGGAAAAATACATCTATAGATCATTAATGAACTTTGCAGTTATGATATGTATCAACAACTGTTTTACGGAAACCCAAGACAGAGTGACTGAATAGCTTGCTAGCGAACCCTACAGCCGTACCACTAACAGCACAAAGCAGATTTTGAAATGTAGACATCCTGATATCACAAAAACCGTTCTGTTTACCGCAGACGCTTATTTCCACCTGTCTAATCTATATATGGGTTGTTGTCTAGGCTGCAGCCAGCCGTGAACGAATTCTGCTAATTCTGCATACATATAGAGATGATATCAGCGCGGTCTGCGGCACCTGGGATTCTAGTCTTAAGATAGTGTCAATCAACTGTCAACACGCTGTAACTGACCTGGTCTTTTGTGAACTTTGTGTGTGTGTACACCATATACACATGCACACACTCATACACAAACCACATACGCACATCATATATGTATATTCTCGTGAGTAACCTAACCTGCGCGAGAATCGGTAGCGGTTCTCGCCGCGTTGGTAACTTAGGGGTATGTGAGCCGGTCGCTCAGAAAGCAATGGCAAACTACTGAACGTAATCTTGCCCAGTACATCAACAGCAGCTGAAAAATTCTGATGTTGACTGCAACATCCTGTATGGCGTATGAAAAAAAAAAAGATATACACCGGGTGTTTGTAAAGTCTCACTACACTTTGTACGTAGAACAAATTTGAAAAATTAAGTCCAGTATGTCATCAAAACATGTGCTCCACAGTCCATCGTAAAGCAATATGCAGCGAATGGCTGTCGTCTGCTGCAGTAATTATTTGCACCTCAAACAGAATGGTATTATCAACGGAAGAAAGAATGTTTTTGAAATGTTTTCTACATATAAAGTGTACTGAGACTTTACAAACATCCGGTATACATAATTCGGTATCTTGCTGACCGGTATAGATGATCATGATTACCCACGTCCCGTGATCCTCAACAGCATGCGGCAATTCGTGTGTTGGGTCGTGCGGTCAGTATCACAGAGATCTGCTTGACTTTCTGGAGAATGCCACGATGTCTGTTAGAGACTTTGTCTGACTGGGAAATTTTGCGAATTGAAAAATACAATTCCCGTTTTAATGGAGATTCACATACACGAGGAAATAACTGGCAGGCAAGCGTGCTATCGACTGCGCACCTATTCCAATGTAAAGTAGTAGGTTTGTATTATTCATTGTATCATGCATACTCTGATACAGTATTACAACGAGCAAAGTATACAAATCATTGGACCATGCTGAATATGAGCAAACACTACATGTTCTTGGACTCTATCTAATATCAGCAAACTGTACATATTTTTGGATTATACCTAATATCAGCAAACTATATATTCTTGATCTATACCTAATATCAGCAAACTGTACACATTCTTGATCTCTACCTAATATCAGCAAATTGTACATGTTCTTGGACTGTACCTAATATCAGCAAACTGTACACATTCTTAATCTATACCTAATATCAGCAAACAGTACATATTCTTGATCTATACCTAATATCAGCAAACTGTACACATTCTTAATCTATACCTAATATCAGCAAACAGTACATATTCTTGATCTATACCTAATATCAGCAAACAGTACATATTCTTGATCTATAACTAATATCAGCAAACTGTACATATTTTTGGATTATACCTAATATCAGCAAACTATATATTCTTGATCTATACCTAATATCAGCAAACTGCACACATTCTTGATCTATACCTAATATCAGCAAATTGTACATATTCTTCGACTGTACGAGCCATATTCATGAACTATACCCATCGGCAGCAAAGTATACATATTCTAGAACTATACCCCCATCAACACACCTATCCGACAATTCCCTATAATGCAAACTATGATATCGAATTATTCGCATTATTTGGTTATAATTTATATGGAAAACAAACTCCCGTAGTAGGAACCTTGTTTGGGTATGTGAAGTGCCAGTACCATCACATATTTGTGGGTATGTGAAGTGCCAGAACCATCACATATTTGTGGGTATGTGAAGTGCCAGGACCATCACATATTTGTGGGTATGTGAAGTGCCAGAACCATCACATATTTGTGGGTATGTGAAGTGCCAGAAACATCACATATTTGTGGGCATGTGAAGTGCTAGAACCATCACATATTTGTGGGTATGTGAAGTACCAGAAACATCACATATTTGTGAGTATGTGAAGTTCCAGAAACATCACATATTTGTGAGTATGTAAAGTGCCAGAAACATCACATATTTGTGGGTATGTGAAGTGCCACAAACATCACATATTTGTGGGCATGTGAAGTGCCAGGACCATTACATATTTGCGGGCATGTGAAGTGATAGGACCGTCACATATCTATGGGCATGTGAAGTGATAGGACTATCACATATTTGTGGGTATGTGAAGTGCCAGAGCCATCACATATTTGTGGGTATGTGAAGTGCCAGAAACATCACATATTTGTGGGTATGTAAAGTGCCAGAAACATCACATATTTGTGGGTATGTGAAGTGCCACAAACATCACATATTTGTGGGCATGTGAAGTGCCAGGACCATTACATATTTGCGGGCATGTGAAGTGATAGGACCGTCACATATCTATGGGCATGTGAAGTGATAGGACCATCACATATTTGTGGGTATGTGAAGTGCCAGAACCATCACATATTTGTGGGCATGTGAAGTGCCAGGACCATCACATATTTGCGGGTATGTGAAATGATAGAACCATCACATATTTGTGGGTATGTGAAGTACCAGGACCATCACATATTTGTGGGTATGTGAAGTGCTAGGACCATAACATATTTGTGGGTATGTGAAGTGTCAGTACCATCACATATCTGTGGCTATTTGAAGTGCCATAACCATCAGAAGTCGGAGTGGGTTCCCCTGATGGCGAGGAACACTGTTAATAGGAAAAGCTAGCCCCAAGCAGATATCAGCCCAGTGTCGACTACGTTCGAATTCAAAGCGCGCGTATGGGGAAAACATCCGATGGGGTTTAAGGGCGGATTTCATCAGCTCACATTGTCCCAGTAGTATACTCTCATCTGTTACAGAACTACCCGTGTCTTCATCTTACCCTGTATTAACAGATTCAGTGCCGAACAAAATGTAGGTTGAAACCTTTAAAAAAAAAATAGATGGCGGAAAACGGGAAGTAAGGGTGTGTCACACTCAAGCCTTAAAAGTTGTTAATATGGCAGAAGACAGTTCGTATTATATATCAAATTACAGGGGGTTGCACGGGGAAGACGATTAACCAACCCATAGTAATTAATCAGGTAATAAAGGGCATCTGTACCGGGTGTTCCTACGTGTCACTGCGGATCACACCCTTGTCACTATAAATGCTCAGCCGTCGCAGAGTCACTTGTTTCTGTTATATAAATTAACGCACTGGTTTTCTCGCCAGATCCCGATGTTCCAGTATAGATTTAAAAAAAAAAAAACAGCATCTAAATGTACGAAAATACATTAAAATATGCCTTCTCACTCGCCATAATTGTGGCATTAAACGTAACAGATGTTCCTTTTCTGTTCTTAAAATGGACTTCACTGGCACCTAGCCGTCCTGACAGACGATAGTTTGTTACATTGAGCTTCAAAAGGTATAATAACCATAACCCATGGAGGTAAGACCAGGGATGGAGCTATACCTCTACATAGCACAAAGCCTGGGTTCAATGTGCAGAGACAATGGGTTCCATTAACAAATAATTATCACGTCCATAAATAGTAAGCAAAAGGGCCCCTTTACACATCTAAAGACGCATTTAGTATATGGTGCTAGACCAGTCGACACTCCCTGTGTGATGAGCTCAGTATCAAGCCGGTCGCCTTTACTTCCCAAGACATTTCCTGGTTCCTATCTTAGGTTAGGTCGACTTTGGAGCCAGATCAATTTTATAAATACTCCCCGATGCCAACACTAACCCATGACCTCCGGGCGTCTAGCCAGTAAGCTCCAGCGGTTCCCTCACATATTGCTACCAAACACTAATCTATAGGGACCGGCGGTCACGTGGACACTAGCCAGTAAGCTCCAGCGGTTCCCTCACACATAGCTTCCAAACACTAATCTATAGGGAGCGGCGGTCACGTGGACACTAGCCAGTAAACTCCAGCGGTTCCCTCGCACATACCTTCCAAACACTAATCTATAGGGACCGGCGGCCACGTGGACACTAGCCAGTAAGATCCAGCGGTTCCCTCACACATAGCTTCCAAACAGTAATCTATAGGGACCGGCGGCCACGTGGATCACTAGCCAGTAAGCTCCAGCGGTTCCCTCACACATAGCTTCCAAACAGTAATCTATAGGGACCGGCGGTCACGCGGACACTAGCCAGTAAGATCCAGCGGTTCCCTCACACATAGCTTCCAAACAGTAATCTATAGGGACCGGCGGCCACGTGGACACTAGCCAGTAAGCTCCAGCGGTTCCCTCACACATAGCTTCCAAACACTAATCTATAGGGAGCGGCGGTCACGCGGACACTAGCCAGTAAGCTCCAGCGGTTCCCTCACACATACCTTCTAAACACTAATATATAGGGACCGGCGGCCACGTGGACACTAGCCAGTAAACTCCAGCGGTTCCCTCACACATTGCTTCCAAACACTAATCTATAGGGAGCGGCGGTCACGCGGACACTAGCCAGTAAGCTCCAGCGGTTCCCTAACACATAGCTTCCAAACACTAATCTATAGGGAGCGACGGTCACGCGGACACTAGCCAGTAAGCTCCAGCGGTTCCCTCACACATTCCTTCCAAACACTAATCTATAGGGAGCGGCGGTCACGCGGACACTAGCCAGTAAACTCCAGCGGTTCCCTCACATATTGCTTCCAAACACTAATCTATAGGGAGCGACGGTCACGCGGACACTAGCCAGTAAACTCCAGCGGTTCCCTCACATATTGCTTCCAAACACTAATCTATAGGGAGCGGGCGGTCACGCGGACACTAGCCAGTAAACTCCAGCGGTTCCCTCACATATTGCTTCCAAACACTAATCTATAGGGAGCGACGGTCACGCGGACACTAGCCAGTAAACTCCAGCGGTTCCCTCACATATTGCTTCCAAACACTAATCTATAGGGAGCGACGGTCACGCGGACACTAGCCAGTAAACTCCAGCGGTTCCCTCACATATTGCTTCCAAACACTAATCTATAGGGAGCGACGGTCACGCGGACACTAGCCAGTAAACTCCAGCGGTTCCCTCACATATTGCTTCCAAACACTAATCTATAGGGAGCGACGGTCACGCGGACACTAGCCAGTAAACTCCAGCGGTTCCCTCACATATTGCTTCCAAACACTAATCTATAGGGAGCGAAGGTCACGCGGACACTAGCACGGCTTGGAGCCGGTGTGGTAGTCATGTGTTCGACTCCCTACCGAGACTTATTTAAAGACAGACAATGATCTGGGTTACCAGGTCGACAGCCTACGAGAGACACCTGGTAATGTCCCAGGTTAATACACGCGGCCGGTGTGACATTAAGAGCATCACCCAGCAAGTTCCGAGTGCTCTATACAATATATTTTTGTTATTTAGTTGCATGTACTTCACAGGACGTAGCAGTCGACCCCAGCCTTTTGGTTGTTCGTTATTCCTGGGCAAGTTTTACGTTCAGTAGTTTGCCATTGCTTCCTGAACGACCGGCACCTATAACTTTTTCTAAAATACCCTCACCGCTGTGTTTCGAACCCGGGTATACGGGATTATGAATCGTGTCCTCAAACCCTTCGCCACGGCGAGTAAAAGTTTGCTTTATTTTATCTATGTTACGCATTTATAGGAGCAGCTGGCCGAGTGGCTAGAATACCATTTTCTCATTCGGGAGACCCGGATTCGAATCCTCGTTAAGTGTGGATTTTTATCTGTCGGGGGCATAAAGAAAACCCTAACCTGCACAGTTCGCGGCGACTGCACTAGCCAGATGGCCTTAATTCCTCGGGTCAAGACCCCCCCCCCCCTCCCCCCGCGCCATACACTGCAAAGTATCATAGACAGTAGATGACAGTTGACAGCTACGCATGTTGTTTTACCAAATTAACAGAATGCGGCGCAAACATTAGATATCTACGGGAATAATTTTACTGCCCATGATACCAAAGTCACTTTAATAATTGAAATAGGAAACGTTATAACAAAACACGAGAAACACACAGCATGTGCAGCAGTCTTAAATCCACTGTGTTAGAAAAGAAAACACCACACTAATTCAGCACACACATAACCAGACAGCGAAAAGTACACCTAGTGATTTCCTAAACCTCGTATTTGCCATAACGGGCAAACATTCATGCTTCGTCGAGCCAAGACATTGACGAATACATTACAGCACGCAGACCTACACATAAGGAGTCGCCCAACTGCCACACACGCCCGACTGCAACACAAACCTTCGCCCGGCCAAGCCCGATCAATGAGACTCAAGATTGGCCGTAGAATGTTAGACACGGCTGGGGCTGTTGTCAGCTGGGCGCAGACGACAGAAATCGCAGAGAAGCCGTCAACGTTTCCCTCATCTCGGCTGCCGAGAGTAATACTGCTGTCTGAGTACCTCCTCCTTCCTCCAGTTTCATCTCCATTCATGTGACTCATCATCGAGGACACCGGCAGGGCAGATCGATAACGGCTGCGAGGACAATGGTGTTGCTTTTATCTCTCGCTGTACATCGCACTATGTGGAGAGATCCTTTAGCTACAATTAATGTTGAAACACAGAAGCCACAAGTAATTGATTGCACAATTTATTGCCTGGCGTATTTCGCCGCATCTCATCAAGTGCTTGCTGAAGAATTATATAATATATGAAGTAAATAACTGAATTATATAGGGTGTAGTTTTAATGAATGTACATTGATTTGAAAATATTGCCGGTCCAAGTTTTATATTTACCTATTATGTTGCATGAACTTTACAGAGGATGAATACACAACTTGGACCGGCAATATTTTCAAACACTGCACAGTCATTAAAAATACTCTCTATAATTTGGCGGAACTATTTTATTTTTAAATGCCACTGAAATTGTTCGAATGTGGAGCATTTGTTATCTCCCGGTCATCGCACATTTAATAAGAAGTCTTTCTGTCTGCACAAACTTTGCTTGAACCGCTTAATTAAAATTAGTTGCTTTACATGACGTTGCAGTTAACTCCACCATTTATTGAATGTTTGTGATTTACTAGACAATTTTACGCTCAGTAGTTTTCCATGGCTTTCTCAACGGCCGATGTCTAACTCTAATACCACTGAAATCAACGCAAAGCGACCTACTTCCAAATCTCCCGCAGCTGATTTAAAAGCCTCGACACGGAATGTCGCGAATTATTGTAAAACTGCTTGTCACTAACCCCAAAGCCACAGACGCCGGCTTTAGCTAAGTAACTATTGTACATTTTAAAATCTAGTTGTATCAGAGTCTGTATTATTGTTTGTGTGTGTGTGTGTGTGTGTGTGTTTGTGTGTGTGTGTGTGTGTGTGTGTGTGTGTGTGTGTGTGCTGAAGAAGACTCTTACTGGCAGCGCCAATGTTGCGACTTGTGATTGTGTTCTTGTACCGATGTCCAATCCCACTTCTCGTTTTCGTTGATTTGCTACGAGATGCATATAACACATCTGTCGCCTCAGCGGCATAGTAGTTAGTTCGCTTGCTTTATAAAGCAACTCAAAACTCCAAGTATGGGTCAGGAGAGCACATAATCAGGCTGCTACTGGTACCATTAGTATTGGGACTCTTCGCTAGCTGTTGCAGATGAAAACGGAGCACGTATGAGAATATCCCGAGTGCTGCCATGTCGGTTCTTGACTCGATTCAACTCAACAACTGTATACAGCTAAGGTCCACGTCTCCGGTCATTACCCTCTTTGGACAACCATCACTTCCAATTAATATCCTATTTGTGACTGACTCAGTCACAGGATTATTAATCTGGGTCAGGCGATAGACCCTAATATAACTTCTCTTCTGAAGTTGAACGGGATGGGGATAATAATAATGGTATAATGGCAATTGTCTCCTGTCGTTCAGCTCCTAGAGGAGCATCGGCCCATAACCACATCACACCAAGCATCGTAAGTGGTTGGAATTGGCAGCCAACATTTGTCACGTGTTCTGCGCTGTATCGCCCAACGGAACATTGACTCGTAATGAGCTCAGGCCAAGTGTTTTTATTTTTGCTTTTTTGTTTTTTTATACATACAGAATAAATAAACTTTCCTGAAAAAAGAGTTTCGTGCTATGGCCATGTGATGTGATAGCGTAATTAAATTCTGTAGGCCAAGAGCAATGAGAAATATGGTGGTCAATCTTTTCCTCAAGCGACGAACCGGATGTCGTACCCGCCCCCGATCGTGCTCATGAATTTATAGACAGCAGTTCGCTATCAACTTCGCTAGGACGCCCGTCACATGTTTTAAAATTGTCTTGTATTTAAAAACAAAATATATGTCAAATTACCCAGTTAAACCTTTAATAAGATAATAATTAGGGTGCACGTTTGCTGCTG
This sequence comes from Cepaea nemoralis, assembly GCA_014155875.1. Taxonomy (NCBI): domain Eukaryota; kingdom Metazoa; phylum Mollusca; class Gastropoda; order Stylommatophora; family Helicidae; genus Cepaea; species Cepaea nemoralis. The sequence continues at coordinate 114,839 of JACEFZ010023191.1, read as the reverse complement.
GTTTCCAGTGTATTTATATTGCTGATATGTCTTTTGTTTCGACGTTTCTGTCTATTTTAGGCACATGGTCCTGAAAAAGACTAGCCTTTATCTGAATTCATCTTTTGCTTGTCGTTGTGCTATTCTAGTTTGCTAGATTACTGTTTTCCTTCTGTGTATATATTGTTTGACAAGCCTTTGAATGTCCCGTTCACTGTCAACATACAGTTTTGTGCAAACAAAAGGACATGATACTCAGTTTAAAATTACCGCTGTAGACAATTCATATTACTTTGTGAATATATGTTTCGTATATTTCAGCTTGAAGGATTTATCTAATTACTTTAGTTTATGCTATGTGATTGCTGATGTATAACATAACGAGATGCAGCAAAATATGCCAGGCACTACATCGTGCAACCTTTCGCGTGTGTCTTCATTATTCAAAGTCACTACGGAAAAACTTTTTTGAATGCTTTTATTTATTAAAACAATTTATTTAAATTTGATGTTCAATTTAGGTCCTTCCTTTCTTCATTAAATTGTTGGTTGATTAATATGAAGTGACTTATGTTATCTCACGCCAAGCAACATGGTTAATTCGATATTGCAGTTGATCTTTTCTACGGGAAGAGATAGCCAGTCTCACAGTAATCCGACCTGGTCGAATCATATGACATGTATAGTGTGTTACAGTGTTGTTACTCTTTGCTTGCCTTGTGGCCTCTGGTAACACACGGGCGAGAGAGGAATGTTCAATTCCAGATTGTGGTAGGACGTCTGTCCCCGAACAGTAGGGCTATGAGGTTGATCGAGTCTCGCGAGATGTGTAAATGACATGTGTCGAGGTGTTCTGGAGAATGTCTGCGACAGAAAGGACGTGGGGACGGGAACTGGATACCTCACCTTATTGTGCCACGGCCTAGCAAACGCCAAGATCTTACATTTCACACATAAATGGCAGTATGTGCTATTGGATTGGTTTAACGTTGTTAGCTTAATAAATCGGCACCCATATAAGAAAAAGGAACAAATAGAGATTAAAGAACGCATTAGACATGTGTGTGTACGTGTGTATATGTGTGTGTATATATGTGTATGTGTGTGTACGTGTGTATGTGTGTATATGGGTATGTGTGAGTGTATATGTGTGTATGTGTGTATGTGTGTACGTGTGTTTGTGTGTATATGTGTGTTTGTATATATATATATATATATATATATGTGTGTTTGTGTGTATGTGTGTGTTTGTGAGGGGAAACACTGGTTCCCTAGCTGAATCCTGCTGTGGTTACGTGAACTGCTAGCACCGATATATCTGTGTAGGCTTGAGCTCCCGGAGGAGTGGACGATCAAGCTCACCTGTCCACAGTGCATGATGGGAGCTGGAATTGAACCCTTGTCCAACATCGCCCATGCCTTTGTCAGCGTAACATACTAACCGTTACACCAACGCACCAGCTAGGTATGGGTGTGTCTAACCGCGCGCGAGCGTGTGAGTGAGTGCATGTTTGCGTGCTTGTGTAAGTGATCCATAATTACATTTGGGATCCTGGTATCCCTTGCCCCACATTAATATGGAAAAGTGCGGTTGAAAATGAGCACCCTGAATGATGGACCGAAGTCCACACATACGCAATCACGCACCTATCACTGGGTGTTTTCCGAATGATGACATCCATATTTGATGAGCACCGACTTACAGTGCAACCCGGGACTGATCAGTGGCAGAATAATTGAAGGAGACAGGCGGTTGAATATAGCACTTATAGATCCGTCAGCAGACATCAAATAGCGCTCGCTCTTAAACTTCCGCTCTCTAATGGTTAGGTAGCGGTTCAACTCCTACACCAGAATTATTCCGCGTTGACTTCTTGCTCAGAAAGCAATGGTAATCTACTGAATGTAAAATTGCTTGAAAATCAAGCTGGGGTTGATGACGATGTCTTGCAAAGAACATGCACAATTTTAAACATCAGTCAGCAAAGAAACTGACATAGCACTTGGATAAACACAGGACGGAGATGGACGCAGCGAGAATACGGACACATCACGGAGATGGATGCAGCGAGAATACGGACACATCACGGAGATGGACGCAGCACGAAGATGGACGCAGCACGAAAATGGACGCAGCATGAAGATGGACGCAGCACGAAAACGGATGCAGCACGAAGATGACACCACACTAAGAAGACACCACATGAAGAAGACACCGGACGAAGAAGACACCACACGAAGAAAACACCACACGAAGGATACACCGTATGAAGATGGACGCAGCACGAAGAAGACACCGCACGAAAATGGACACCGCACTAAGAAGTCACCGCACTAAGAGGTCACCGCACGAAGAAGACACCACACGAAGAAGACATCGCACGAATAAGACACCACACGAAGAAGACACCACACGAAGAAGACACTGCACGAAGAAGACATCGCACGAAGAAGACATCGCACGAAGAAGACATCGCACGAAGAAGACATCGCACGAAGAAGATACCACACGAAGAAGAGTGAGACTTAAGAGTTTTGAGCCTCGAGGTCTAAGGTGGTGGGCAAAGTCTATTTTGGCTCGAAATGTTCTTTGACAATCTCCAATTAAGGAACAAACCCACAACACACTCATTCCACGCCATCTATTCTGTAGCTATCCCATGCTGCACCGCTCATGTTGTCTGGCTATTATTTATTTCTGTTTCTACTTCTTTACTTCGCGTGTTTTAGGTCTTCCTCTGTTTCTTTTGCCCTATTGATTCGAGACAAAGGCCCTGCTATTCTCAGGTTTTCTCAATATAGTTTAAATACAACGATAGGGTCTTTTCTTCACTTCTTAATTAATTTGTATTTGTTTAGTTTCCTACGTGAGCTCCACAATAGTGATTCTATCATACATTTTTAGCCCAACTATTTAGCACAGATACACATTAATGAATGTTTATATTTTGCTAGTGATTACTTTAGTTGTGCTCCATATTTCTGATCGATATATTGATTTAACATTGGAGATAAATATTCGGGGATATGTTTAATTTCGTTACACTTCTACTAATTTACTTGTTCTATGAAAGCTCTTGTTGTCTTTTGGTTTCTTATTTTAATACCTCTAATTGTTCTTCCTCTCTCTCTCTCTCTCTCTCTCTCTCTCTCTCTCTCTCTCTCTCTCTCTCTCTCTCTCTCTCTCTCTCTCTCTCTCTCTCTCTCTCTCTCTCTCTCTATCTACATCTTTATGCGCACACGTGAGGGACCTGGAGCACCTATGGAGATATTCGTGTACACTGAAACACAAGCAAGACAGCTGCTAAAATATGCTGACAAGAAAATTGAACGACAATCGTGCAAGCGGACAAGAAAGACAGACACGGGAAGGTAATATGAGAAGATGGAATGGAAAGAGGATTGTAGTCTGAACCATCATTATGATAAACAGAAACATCTCAAATGTATTATATCCGACTTTCGAAGTAAAGATGCCACCTGATTCGCTATGAATGCTAATCAAGTACTTCTGGTATATTTCCCTTTGACTCTCATACCGACAAGTAGTCTTCCAATTCCGTTCATTTGCGGACTCTTATTTGGATCACTTTTTGGGCATATTATGAGAAGCAATAAATTGGAGAACTTAGTGACAACTGGCAAGATCGAGGGGAAAAGAACAACGGAGACAGAGAAGTAAAGACCCAGATGGCTTGGCCACGTGGCATGGTTGAGACATGAACACTGATCTGATCCATGACTCTGGTGATCGAGTGAAATTGCGAATCATGACCGCACACGCTTATCGGCATGGCACATGATGGATGGATGGATTTGGATCATACAAACCTAACTACCAAACCCCATCTGATCTCATGAGAAGGTATCGTGAAAATTTAGCGTGCGCAAGCCTGGCCAATTAGCGTGTGCACCAAAAGTTAAGACGAAATGCACCAAGAAAGAAATCACAACATATTTCTGTTATATTGATTTGTTGCCGTTACTCGTTAGAGTGTTTGTGCACGTTAAAAGCTGGTGACGTTTGTAAGGTCTGTTCTCGTGACTATAAATAGCTTGTTGTTCTTTCTGGAAGAAATCCTGCATGACGAATAACTTGGCATTTAGCATCAACATGCTGGAGAAGATAACCTGCTGTTAGCTCACCGCGGATTCAGGCTGTTCATTGTTGAACGACTTGATCAGCTGGCGACTGGTGTTTCAGTTTCATCTTGGTAGATGTAGGTCAGCATGGCCGAATGGATAAGAACGCTAGCTCTTAAACTTCCGGTGTTCTGGTACTAAGGTAGCGGGTTCAACCTCCTATACGGGTCAGTTGGTCTAAAATGTTGACTTTTCGTCTCTTGATTTAGAGACGTAAATTACAAGTGCTTCAGAAGTCGGGGTTTGTTCATCTGATGGCGAGAGACACTGGCGATAGGGAAAGCTAATCCACACGGAAAACAATCAGTCCCATGCACTAGAAGTAGTAGCACGTGTATCGACTACGCTTGAGTTCAAAGCGAGCAACAACATAAATAAAGTCTTGGTAGGTAATCAGCAGAGCCCTCCACGTGATGTGTGCAAGTCGTGGGTGCATATTCTCTACCATCAACTGGAAATTACCGGGATTCTCTTACCAACCCGCATCGTGGAAAAGCGTGTGATCCCAAAAAGGCTTGAGAACAGTTAAAAAGATGTCCGATCCAGCACACACGTCTGTTTGTTGGGATACACAGCGGTAAAATCAAGAGAGGTATTAAGTATGATACCGACAGAGCAAGATCAGCTCTGCATCGTTGCAGGACAAGGTACCAGCAAAGGCTGCACTGGGCAATAAATAACAATGATGTAGTCGTTATGAAGAGAATTCTACATCAGTAATCTTCATGAAGAAAAGTGTATATAAGTAATCGTTATGAAGGACATTGTACACCAGCAATCGTTGTGAAGAAAAGTTACAGCAGTAATCGTTTTGAAGATAAATGAATATAAGTAATAGTTATGAAGTTAATTTAGCATAAGTACCCACTATAAAGAAAACTGTACATCAGTAATCGTTATAAACACAGTTGTACATCAGTAACTGTTATGAAGATAATTGCACATCAGTAATCGTTATGAAGAAAACAGTATATAAGTAATCTTATGAAGATAATTAAACATAAGTAATTGTTATGAAAATAATTAAAAATAAGTAATCGTTATGAAGAAAATTGTACATCAGGCGCTTTAAAAAGTCGACTGATGTACAATTTTCTTCATAATGATTACTTATGTTTAGTTTAATTCAGTAATTGTTATGAAGGCAATTGTTATCAGAAATGATTACGAAGGCAATGGAGCATCAATAATCATTATGAAGATAATGGTACATCACTAATATTTATAATCGAAATTGTACATCAGAAACCAGCATGAAAAACACTGCAGAAGGAAAACTAACGGATCAGATTGCGGCAGGGATGCATTTTATAGCCTTTATTATTCTTACTGACTAATAAACTAGATTGTAAAGGACGACAACCCCTACGAATAGAAATAGATTTCTATGGAATTAATGATCTGGACTTCACTTGCGACAATGCGATCTGTCAACTTGCGTACACGTTAATATCTCTCCACAGATCTAGGTCCTCGATGTTCTGGGCCAGCTCTGTTGATTCTATTCCTCTGTGCCACCGCCTCAGTCCACCCAGCAGCTTTTTGCTTCTTTTCCCACTCATCTTTTCAGTCGTCATGGTGTATTTCAGCGCAAAATCTTCTCATTATATGACCAAACAACCCTGTTCATCTGTCTTATATAATGTTCTACAGGGTGTTTATCAAGTCTCTCTCTACACTGTATGTAGAACAATTTTGAAAAGTGAAGTTCATAATGTCAACACGAAATGTGTTAAACAATTCACTAAATTAGTTACAGTAGGCACTGCTATGGTATAACACTGTTTTGAGGGAGCTGGAAAGTACCAATGGAGTATTCATTATAACTTATTCAACAACATTCTAACCGTAATTTACTGAGAAGGTTATTTATCGCGAAATCTTGCTATAAATCTGTGAACAACCATCTGTGTGTATCGGTCGCCATTTCGAAACACTTGTTCAACCAAAACAATGCTTTCTTCCGTTGATAACGCCATTCTGTTCGGAGTACTTCACGATGGACTGTGGAGAAAATTTTTTGATGACGTGTATTTCAGTTTTCAAAACTGTTCTACATACAAAGTGTAGTGAGACTCTACAAACACGCCGTACTTTCATTAGCCTCTTCCAGGCAATCGTTGTTACTTTCTCTGGCAGTCTAAAGTAGTCACTGCATTACTCACAGGAACAACACTTCTGTTGCTCCCAAACTCTTCCTAATTTTTCATGCATGTTCCATGATTGATTGTTATAAAGCAAAACACTTTCTGCTCTAGTAGTTCTGCAGTCCCTCCTGTTACACACACACACACACACACACACACACACACACACACACACACACGCACGCACGCACGCACACACACATACACGCGCGCTCGTGCATTCAGGTGAAAGATAAACTAGACACACGAGATGGTTTACCACAACAGTAAGGTCTAAAAATACACGAACATGCGTTTGGTTACGATTTGAAGCTAATCAATTCGCAATAGGGACAATCAAGATCTCCGCCTTTCGACTTCTGCTGGGAGAGATCAACCACATATGGACTTGTCTCGACTGCAGTAACATTGACTCTTGATCATCATCATCATCATAATTAATCAATTATTCCTCATGCAACATATAAGCCAGGATTTCATTGCATTCCCGATAGATACAACCCTCCTGTCTTGGAACCGGCATCACGTGATTCACAACGTCGCCAACTCTGCATTAAGCGAGAATCTCAGAAGTATATAAGGCTATAACATGATTAAAAGGTTCGAGGCTCGTCTTCATGGCACCGGGTTTTATCTCATATAGTTCGGCCTCTTTCCACAGGGCGACCGAACAAAGGCGTCACACAAAGCACGAACTCCGTAGCTCTAGCGACAACCTTCAAGATTCACCGAGAAAATTGCACTCGTGAACCAAGCGGTTGGCCCGGATTCGAACGTAATACTTTCGGAGCGCGAGACAGGAGACGAAACCTCTTCGCCACGTAGAATCTTTAAATTTATTAAGTCAGTTGCATATCATTTACAGCACGTCGCAGTTAACCCCATCATTTTTTGCTGTTCCGATCGCTTCGAACGCGGGTATGCGGGATTACGAACTGGGTCCCTAACACCTTCACCAAGTAGCGGGCTCTTAAATTTATAAAAGGGCACAAACAGGATGAAATGCCCAGATACCGAGACCGCTGCCTGGCACAGGACAGACCGGCGACTCCTGGCGTGTGATCTCATGAATAACCCAGTCTCTCCATCCTGCCGTGATCTAACATGACGTCACCATCCAAGAAAGAAGGATTCAGGTAAGTGCAGGTAGGTTCCTGTGACCCGAGACTGGTTGGCGCATCGGTGTAAACAACTTCAGGTGTGCCGAAACAACCCAACACTGGAGCTGACTGTACTTAGACCTGACTTTTTCTTTCTAGCCTCTAAGGTCAAGGTGTAAAGTGTAAGGTCAGAAGATGAATTGTCTGATGGGAAACTAGTGCTGAACAGAGTATAGATTCCCACCGGCGCAAGGTTAGCAAGAGAAAAGGCAGACGTATACTGTCGTTCGGCCATCGTTTAGTGTGTGACTTGTTATTTATATAGTAGCAGGCAGTTGTGTTACAACGCAATAACAATATTTTGTCGATGTATAAGTCCATGTTAGATACAAGAATTCGTTTAAGACGTTTAATCATCCCATGGCAATTAATAAGTTAATTCGGGATGGCGAGGCCGGGGTGGGGTGATGGGTGGGACGGTGGGTCTTGTCTTTACTTCTTTAATTCACTGGTATTTGTTTAGTTCTCTCTGTCAGCTGCATGCACATTGATGAGCCTGTCATTATATTTTTGTTCAACTATTTTTGCGCAGGCACAAATTAATGAAAGTTTGTACTTTGTTAGTGATTACTTTAACCGCTCTCAGTGTTTCTGATCGATATATTGATTTAACATCGGAGTCAACTGCCGGCTCCGTGGCCGAGGAGGTTAGCAGCTTTCTCCGCTAGCCCCGAATACTCTCGTCACGTGATCCGACGAGAATTAGCAGTGGTTCGAATCGCAAAAGTGACTTATGAGAGTATGAAGCCGGTCGCTCAGAAAGTCGTGGCGTGCTGATGAGCGTAATCTAGCCTAGGAATCAACATACAGCTGAAAGATGCTGGTGTTGACCGCAATATCCTGAAACAGGATGGAAACGCGGGAAAAAAAAAAAATCGGAGTCAACTTTTCATTTTCGGTTAAATGGTTAATTTCTTTAGATGTCCACACATTTTCTAGTGCAATGAAAGCTTCTGTTGCATTTTGTGTTCTTATTTCAATATCTCTAATTGTTCTCCCCCTTCTCTCCCTCACTATCTCTGTCTCGCTGTCGTTTTTCCTATTTCTCTCTCTCTTTCTCCGTGTCCCTTTCTCACTCTATCTCTCTCCGCCTCTTTCCCTCTGTCCGTCTCTCTCCATCTCTCCCTCCCTTCTCTCAGTGTGTGTGTGTGTGTGTGTGTGTCACTTCGAAGTGTGCGAAATTGTACCTTAACCTTTGTTTTAACTCATTACGGCTCTGTTGTCGATCCCGCCGCATAAAATAGTCACTGGAGAATTGCCAAAGAAAAACTGAGAGGAAGGAAATTGACCCCCAACCTCTTTATGCCAAATTAGCATGTCATTTGCAGGACGTTGTGATAAAAGAGATACAAGAAGATATTAAGTGTGGGTAGCAAAGGCAGACAGAATAATACATTTGAACCGCTGTACAATTAGTCTTTATCTAACAAAAGAAAAAAAGTCAAGTAGTAGTTTTTTGCCTGTAATGTGATAGCGCCATCATATTGTGTTGACCTAGAGCAAGGAGGAGGAGGAGGTGGTCATTCTTTCCCTCACGGTGACCAGCCCAGGTGTTGAGATCAGGTCCGGCCGTACCGATGACATTACCATCGCAGTTGGCTATCCACGTCACTAGCGCTGCCATTGATTAGTCACTATACAAGCGAGATATTGTCATGAAACATAGTAGATAGCAGACAGGGCTTGGGGGTCGTGGTCGCCCTTGTCTGCTACAGGCCATGTCACTGACGACGGAGGTTGAGGGAGAGAAGTGAGGTAGTCTATAGTGAGGGAAAGAGAGAGGGGTGGGATGCGAGAGGCTATGTTGGAAAAGTGAGAGAGAGAGAGAGAGAGAGAGAGAGAGAGGAGAGGAGAGAGAGAGAGAGGGGGGGGGGAAAGAGAGAGAATGCGACAGACAGACAGACAGACAGACGGACAGACAGAGACGGACGGACGGACAGACAGGCAGGCAGACAGGCAGGCAGGCAGGCAGGCAGACAGACAGACAGGAAATATGTGCATGATATGAAGTAGTCAAAGTAGTGGTTTTTATGCTGATATCGGAGAGAGAGTGTGTATGTGTACACAGAAAGAGAAAGACAGAGAAGACGTGAAACAGAGATACAAAGAGACAGAGAGAGGGGGGGGGGCAGAGAGACAGAGAGGGACAAAGAGAGACATCTAGAGAGACACAGAGACACAGATGGGTGGGCAATCTACAAGTATGTGTGAAATGAAGTGGATGTCACGCTGAAATCGATGATCACGTGAAAGGTAACAGACGGAAGGAACACTGCAATATTGACCGGCCTAGCCCATATTGTCATAAACAAAGCCCAATCCGCGCTGCATCATATGACATATTATATGGGCAATCAGGAGTCACGAGCAAGGGCCAACCAATATACCACCTTTACGTGCTCGGTCTGAACTCACTTTTTGCACCGTGCACGAATCAATCATTAAATCAGTCAATCTCTCATCTCTCTCATCTCTCCCCTCTCTCTCTCACTCACACTTACTCTCTCTCATCTCTCCCTCCCTCCCTCTCTCTCACTCAAACTCACTCTCCCTCCCTCTCTCTCACTCACACTCACTCTCTCTGATTCACTCACTCACTCACTCACTCACTCACTCACTCACTTCACTCACCCACACTCACTCTCACTCACACTCACTCACTCACTCACTCACACACACACACACACACACACACACACACACACACACACACACAACGAGAAGTACAATCTGTAAGTTTTACTAGAACACAATCAAATGTAACAAAATGGACGTTGCAGCCAAAACCTTGGTCAGCACACAAACCACACATACACACCAACACACCTACATGAGTATGGCTCTGTGTGGTGAGACATGAGTATGGCTCTGTGTGGTGAGACATGAGTATGGCTCTGTGAGGTGATACATGAGTATGGCTCTGTGAGGTGAGACACGAGTATGGCTCTGTGAGGTGAGACACGAGTATGGCTCTGTATGGTGAGACATGAGTATAGTGGTGAGACATGATGAGATGGTGAGACACATGGTGAGACACATACACGTCTGTGTGGTGAGACATGAGTATGGCTCTGTGTGGTGAGACATAAGTATGGCTCTGTGTGGTGAGACATGAGTATGGCTTTGTGTGGTGATACATGAGTATGGCTCTGTGAGGTGAGACATGAGTATGGCTCTGTATGGTGAGACATGAATATGGCTCTGTTTGGTGAGACATGAGTATAGGTCTGTGTGGTGAGACATGAGATAGTTAATGCAATGAAACTGGTCCCGGGAAGGTTAACCTGGTCAACAAATGCCTGCAGAGGTCGGGTGTGTCGGCCGAAATTAGCAAATATCACAGCTCTGCTGTAAACAGGCACAAGGCAATTACGTCCAAAACAACATTCGGATGAACGCAGAAGAAGAATCTCGTGGAGCTTCGGGGAAGCCGTGAAAAAGCAATAAGTGATTCCACGAACAAGAGATGTTAGAATCGGTAAGGTGTGCGGTAAGGTGTACAGTCACCTGTGATACAATGGGCGTTGCGGCTAAAGCTTTCTTCAGCACAAAAACAACACGCATATACTAATACCGGTATGTCTGGGGAATTATGAAACTGCGTTCCTAACCCCTTAGCCACAGACGCCGGCCACGCTTGAATAAATAGAGAAAATTGAGACGTTGGCTGGGAAGAGAGAGAGGGAGAGAAATTGAGCTAGAGAGAGATAGAGAGAGAGAGAGAGAGAGAGAGAGAGAGAGAGAGAGAGAGAGAGAGAGAGAGATCTACAGAACGAGAGAGCGCGTGCTTGAGAGAGATTGAGAGAGAGAGAGAGATAGAGAGAGAGATCTACAGAACGAGAGAGCGCGCGCTTGAGAGAGATTGAGAGAGAGAGAGAGAGAGAGAGAGAGAGAGATCTACAGAACGAGAGAGCGCGCGCTTGAGAGAGATTGAGAGAGAGAGAGAGAGAGAGAGAGAGAGAGAGAGAGATCTACAGAACGAGAGAGCGCGCGCTTGAGAGAGATTGAGAGAGATTGAGAGAGAGAGATGAGAGAGAGAGAGAGAGAGAGAGAGAGAGAGAGAGAGAGAGAGAGAGAGAGAGAGAGAGATGGGGGTTAGGGTACATGGGGTTAGCTGTTTCACATCATGTGGGCTGTTTCCACTTGAATTAGATAATTAGATAGATCTGTTATCACTAGAGACTTTCTTCACTGCTTTTCATTTTAACACAGAGATTTGAATTCTTCTTGTGGCTGCTACTTTCATGTTGTATATGTTATCCAGTTTCATTATTGTTGCCGCTGCATATTGACATGGCTGTAAGTGGCTTATACAAGAGTATACGGCGTCCTGTCGTCGGGACAGCGCTGTTTGCTCTTCTTACATGGCCAGTAATCCTGTGCTGCAGCCCATGTGTGGAATGAGTTGCGGGAGATTTGGAAGCAGACCGCCATGCGCTGATTTTCATATAGTGGTATGAGTCCGATCGTTCAGAACGTAACGGCAAACTACTGAACATAAACATGCCAAGAAATTACTGACTTCACTAAAGAATTTAACAAATTGAAACATAAAAACATAATTAGAATGGTGGATAATTTCAACGCTCATGGTAAAGATCTGATAATATTAAGAAAAGAATATTGATAATATAAGGCAGCCATAAGATTTGACAACCATATGTGAATTCTTTACCACATAAAAAAAAAAGGAAGGTATTAGACAGGGTAATGTGCTATCACCCGATCTGCTCAAAATGTGCAGCGAAATAGTAATGAGATCCAAACAGGACATGCCTGGAAATCAACTTGTGAACATAATGTAAACAACCTGCGTTATCCTTGCGACATGGTTTGGTCGCTGAAAATAACACAGCTGCAAGGAATGAAGATAAAGTTGCAACAGAAAGTGAACAGAGAGAGAGAGAGAAGATGAAGCTGTAACCGCATTGAAGCTTACAAAAATGTCTCTGTCGTATTAGATTCTTTTTTTATTTTAAACATGCCATGTTTGCTTCGTATTATTTCCATAATTTCATTTATAATTTTCAGCTTTTCCAAAACAACCATGTTTGTGTTTGTGTCCATGTATTATTGTATCGTTTTGTATATGCACACACTAAACACGCACACCCAGGCACGCAAACACACATTATAAGTACAGGGCCTGTCCACACACCTTGGTGGAATTTGCTATATGTTGCTAGCGCCATATTGTACAGAACTGTCTGCTCACGATAGATCACGTGGTTAACAGCACGCACGCTGTCTTTACTGTCCAGGACAAATCTAGGACCCAATTTGGGATAAATCGACCTTATGGCCGAGGTCAATTACACAAAAATACACCTTGAAGTGGATTCGACCACATGAGCCCGGGTCGGAAGGTAATCATGCTAACCATTGAACTAGCGATGCTCTCTCACCCCCACACACAAGCGGGTCTGTATCTCAATGTTCCAACTGTGTGTTCGTTGTTTGAGGTGAGGTGTCCGAACGCTTGGCTTTCAATTGGTTCTATTGATCGATTCCATGTGTGAGCAGCTAGATGTGTGGCTAGGGAGGGTATTGTCAAGTTCGATGACTCCAGGTGATACCTTTATCTGTCTTGTCAAGTTCGATGACTCCAGGTGATACCTTTATCTGTCTGCAGGTCGGTCGCTCGCTGGCGGTCGATATGTCGGTATGTCTAAATGATGTCTATCTGTTCGTCCGTCTGTCAGCCTGCCTGCCTGACTGCCCGCCATAATGCTTGTGTGTATCTATTTCGATATACTACTACTACTACTACTACTACTACTACTACTACTACTACTACTACTACTACTACTACTACTACTACTACTACTACTACTACTACTACTACTACTACTACTACTACTACTATTACTACTACTATGTTGCTAATGGGCAATGAACGTGCTTCGCAATGCCTCGATATACCAAGTCGAGGTCGTGAAATCAGCCACAGGCGATCTGGAAGCTGACCGCCAGTATGGATGTCGGTCGTTCAGAAAGCAATGACAAACTTTCTCTCCCCCTCCCCCCGCATATCCTTTACAGGATATTGCAGCCAACACCAGCATTTTTCAGCTACTGTTGATGTCTTGGCAAGTTTTACGTTCAGTAGTTTGCCATTGCTTTATGAACGACCGGCTCACATAACCTCCCTAAGTAACCAACGCGATCCGCTGCCGAATCTCGCGCAGCCGTGTTTCGTACGAGAGTATACGGGATTACGAACAATGTCTTTAACTTCTACGCCAGGGAGACCGGCTAATGGCATACTACTAAAAGTAAAACCTGCCTAGAAAATTACAAACAACCAAAAATGCTGGGGCTAATTGCGACGTCCTATAAAACACATGCAACTAACTTACTACTACTACTACTACTACTACTACTACTACTACTACTACTACTACTACTACTACTACTACTACTACTACTACTACTACCTACTACTACTACTACTAAACATTAACCATATAAGAGATCTGCAAATGAAAGCCTCTATGAGAGGTAAGGAATAAGGACTGAATGTTAGCCGGGCCCTGTGAAAATCAACAAAGTATTCACGTAAGGGCCGCCAGTTAGAGAGAGCAAGTTTTCGTGTCAGTTATTAGACTGGGCACTGCATGCCAATGACGACACTATAAAAGCAATGTTTGTGTGCACATGTATGTGTCAGCATATGTGTGTGTGTGTGTGTGTATGTGTGTGTGTGTGTATGTTTACATTTATGTTACACAGTGATTTTATAACATGAACGTTAATCATTTTAATCAGAAATAATCGCATCTGTATTTAATCAAAGGGAAACAACCAGTAAAAATTACCGCTAAACATGACACGGCGATACAGGTAATTAATTTCAAGGTATTACTCAGCAATCATGGAGAAGGTGTATTGATCAAGGTGCACACTAGCCAACAGACTACAAGAGAGTTCTTCTTCCACTTCCTTTTCTTAGTCCGATATTTTTTATGGCTTTGTTGGGACTAATTATAACAGAGCTATAATGTACTAGTCGCACTCAGCTGCAGAGACCAAAAGGTAGGTCGAATAACGAAAAGGAAGAACCGGCTTCCTACTAGAATGCGGCGCCGTGAACGGAGCACGAAGAAGGAACATGGCGACGGAGACGAATGGAGGCGATAGAGGCTGTGGCTGGGGATGAAGCAGGCTTCCCATGACCACAGGTGCTATGGGGCAAGCACAGACTGTACAGTCTCTTATCACTGAGGGAGGGGAGGTTTGAGAGTGGACAAATTAACAGCTAAGCAATAAGCACAACAAGGACAACGAAATCGACCGAACGTCTCGCACGGCAGGGGAAAGTCGCCCGGAGTCATGACCCAGACGGGCCCGCCCCTAGAGAATGTCAAGACGGTAAATGGTCCGAAATATTCGGAGAAGGTTTGACCACATCTGACGATCAGAAACCCCTGCCGTGTTTGCTCCACGGCGGAGTTTCTATCACTACTTGTGTCTGTCTGGAATGTAGATATACACAATCTCTAATGTAGATTTACAGTGGTTCTCAACCTTTTTTGGCCCATGCACCCCTTCACCATATTTTCAGAACGTCATTCCCCTCCCCCCACCTCCTTTCGTATTTCCTAGCTATAAATCCCCCCCCCCATTTTTTTACACAGTATACGTAATAATGAAAGCTAAATTTAATAACACATACTAGAACAAGTCTACGCGTCTACATAAAACGGGATTTGCGGGCCTGCTTACGTTATAAAAATGAATATAAGAAAGGCGAGGAGTACAG
This sequence comes from Cepaea nemoralis, assembly GCA_014155875.1. NCBI lineage: Eukaryota > Metazoa > Mollusca > Gastropoda > Stylommatophora > Helicidae > Cepaea > Cepaea nemoralis. The sequence goes on along the minus strand of JACEFZ010023191.1, from coordinate 99,648 downwards.
AACCGTAAAATATGAATGGGAAAACAATATCAAGTAATCAGTTATTGTATTAACGAGATCTTGATATAATCGTGAAAATCTAGAATGCAGATATGTAGAAAATCCCCCCCCCTCCCCCCCCCCCCCATGGAAACCCTAAAATTCCCCCCTGGGGAAGGAGGGCATTCCCCACCGGTTGAGAACCACTGATTTAGAATGTAGATATACAGAATCTAGGATGTAGATATACAGAATCTAGAATGTAAACATACGGAATCTAGACTGTAGGTAAGCTGGATCTAGAATGCAGATATGCAGAATCTAGACAGTAGACATGCAGAAAATCTAGAATGTAGATATGCAGGTAGTCTAGAAATTAGATATGCAGAATCTAGACTTTAGATTAACAGGATCTAGAATGCAGATATGCAGAATCTAGACTGTAGATACGTAGAAAATCTAGAATGCAGATATGCAGAAAATCTAGAATGTAGATATGAAGTAATCAGGAATATCTTTTCTAGTTTTGAGAGGGGACAAACTTTTCTTGCATGCCTTAAACAAATTCGGCTTGCAAACAGTTTGATAAAACTGCCAGCATCTAAAGAAGAAGAAGGAAGAAGAGGAGGAGGAAGAAGAGGAGGAGGAAGAAGAGGAGGAGGAAGAAGAGGAGGAGGAAGAAGAGGAGGAAGAAGAAGAGGAGGGGGAAGTAGAGGAGGAAGAAAACGAGGAGGAAGAAGAGGAGGAGGAGGAGGAGGAGGAGGAAGAAGAAGAAGAAGAAGAAGAAGAAGAAGAAGAAGAAGAAGAAGAAGAAGAAGAAGAAGGAGCAAGATGAAGAAGATGAACAAGAAGAGTGCTAGAAAAGAACATGCAGTTGAGATGACAAAGAAAGTTACTGTTAAGTAAACATAAACAACATCTCCAATGATCTCAAAACAAGTGGAACTAAAACAGCTTGGAGATACTTGGGCACTTCCAGGATATTCTACTGCCTGTCTTTAATATGTATAATCCATATCCTACATTTGCTATGGTAATGCTAGAGCTGTTTTATCGTTATAACGAAGAGAGATTAGCGGTCAGCGTCTAAACTGCTATGAAGCCTGTCAGCTTCTAAAGTCTCGCACGCTGTTAGAGAATAAACGAGACAAATTCACACAGTAGTTCCCAATGGCAACGGTGGCTGAGCAACATCCGAGTCTTGCACAACCCGCACAAGAATATCAGGATTATTATCAGAATGAGGTCAGCATGGCTGAATGGATAAGAACGCGTGCTGTTAAACATCCGGTGTGCTGATGTCGAGGTAAGGGGTTCAACCCCTATACCGGACACGTGGACAAAAATGTTGACTTCTCGTCCTTGATTGGAGATGGAAAGTACAAGTACCTCCTCTGAAATCGGAGTGGGTTCGCCTGATGGTGAGGGACACTGGTAATAAGGAAAGCTAATCCACACGCAACATTCAGTCCAGCGCTACTAGAAGTAGTGTGTATGGACTACGCTTGATTTCAAAGCGAGCGAGGGCAAAAAAAAACAACCAAACAAACCAACAAACAAACAAATTCGGAATGTATTTATTTCTTATTTACCTCTATATAACCACGTGTCCCAGGTTTACGGGTCTCTTGTTGTTGTTGTTGTTGTTGTTGTTGTTGTTGTTGTTGTTGTTGTTGTTGTTGTTGTTGTTGTTGTTGTATTGTTTTTTGTGTGTGTGTGATTGCATTCGCTTGCTTTGAACGCAAACGTAGTCCATACACGTGCCACGTGCTACTAATTATAGAGCTCTGCAGTAATGTTTACGTGTGAATTAGCTTCCCATATTACCAGTGTCCCTCGCCATTCAACGAATCCACTCTGACTTCTGAATTACTTGCAATTTACGTCCCCAAGTCAAGGACGAGAAGACAATATTTTAGTTCAAATGACCGGTGTGTGGGTTGAACCGTTACCTTGGCATCTGCACACGTGCGCCCTTAACAACTCGGTCACGCTGACCTACTTACAGTTCTTTACTTTGTACAAGGTAAGTAACTGTTAACCACGGGGTCTGCTACGTAAGAGCATCACCATCATCACCATTATCACCACCACCACAACCACCACATCCACCACCATCATCATCATCATCATCATCATCATCATCATCATCATCATCATCATCATCATCATCATCATCATCAACAACAACAACAATAACAACAACTACAGCAAGATATATTTCATCAGATTATGTTAAATTCCTGGTAGCATCTTTAACAATGGGTGTTAATCAATATAATGATATGACTGCATTCAAATTAGTATTTTGTATATGTGTGTGGGTACACTCGTCTTTGAGATTTGACCTTTTTATGTGAAATATTACACACTGACCATTCTGTGAAGAGAAAATCGGAAAGTAAAAGTAAGTAAAGGTCAAGTTGACACGCCGCAAGGCAAATTGAGCATATGTTGCTAAAAATAATATTGTATATAATATCAGCACTCGGTGGGTGATGTCATGAGAATCACACTGGTACATTTCTTGGTACACCATTCTGGGCTGCGTTGTCTTAGGAGCCCATATCAATGTTTATAAGCTTGAATCTGCCTCGATGCCGGTCAAACTCATGACCACCGAGGTGGAAGGCGAGCGTCTGGCCACTATGCAACCGCGGTTCCCAACGGAGAGTAGAGGACATGCTTACATCAAGAAAACACTTCCTGTAGCTGGGACATGGGGTGGCTTTGTGAAGTGTTAGAACTATCACATGTTTGTGGCTATGTGAAGTGTTAGAACCATCACATGTTTGCAGTTGCGTGCAGAGGGGGTGCGGGGAGTGCGACGGCCCCGGGCATCCAGCCGGGAGGGGGGCATCCAATTAGGGAGAGGGGCAGCACAGTGCAGTCGGAGGGGAGGAGGAATTAATGAGGTAAAGAACAATTTAGGGGCATCCAAACAAGGGGTTGGCTCCGGGCATCAAAGAACCTCTGCACGCCACTGCATGTTTGTGTGTTTATGTGAAGTGCTAGGACCATAACAGGTTTGTGGCTGTTTGAAATGTTAGCACCATCACATGTTTGTGGGCGTGTTCATGGCTACACTTTCCCTAGTTCCCTGTCCGAACACATAATGAAATACCATACTCTCCAGAAGTCATGGAATTCCATATACCTTCTTACAGGCATGCGTGCATGAGTTAAAAATAGTGCATGCAGCAAAAAACAAGAAAACAAGAATGTAGTCAAGAATGTGGTTCTCAAGTAATTGACAGCACGTGAAGCGGCAATCATAGTCAAGGGTTCCCAAATTGTCGCTGTCCGTGACACTGGTGAGAGAGAGAGAGAGAGAGAGAGAGAGAGAGAGAGAGAGAGAGAGAGAGAGAGAGAGAGAGAGAGAGAGAGGAGAGACGGAGTAAAAGGGAGAAAAGAGTAAGAGAGAGAGAGAGAGAGAGAAAGAGAGAGAGAGAGAAAGAGATTGGTATAGAGAGAGAAAGAGAGCACACCTTAGAGACAGACTTAGAGAAAGCCAAAGATATAGTGATAAAGAGAGAGAGAGAGAGAGAGAGAGAGAGAGAGAGAGAGAGAGAGAGAGAGACTGGACAGAGTTAGAGAGATAGAGATAGAGATAGAGATATAGAGATAGAGATAGAGATAGAGATAGAGATAGAGATAGAGAGATAGAGAGATAGAGATAGAGATATATACATATAGAGATAGAGATAGAGATAGAGATGGAGAGCGGGAGATGGGGACACAGAACGAACGAACGAACGGAAATCTTTATTTTCAAAGGGTTAAGAATTGGGCACGCAGGCCCGTCTGGCATTCTGCCCTTCTTCTCTATTTCCTCTCATACATTCTTTCATTCAACATCTGTTATGAAGCAATTCTTTAACAACAAAAGAACAATACGCATTAAAACGCATGAAAAATAATCAATAATACATGACTCGTTGAGGCAATGTTTAACATGGGCATCATAAATACCCAAGGTGGGTGTAACGTGCCACACATATGGGAATGTTTTTTTTTTTTTCTGGCTAGTTGTCGTTCGAGATAATTTATCATTATTATTGTCTGTGTTGCTGTTGGTTTTTTTTAAAGGGGGCATGTAGTCTGACCTGAGGTAAGGTTCAAACAGGTTGCAACTGTATGTATAATGATTGGTGGAAGATTATTCCACAACTGAGTGGCAGAGTATGCTAAGCTTGTTTTATATAAGTCTATCCTAGGTTTAGGGACATGAAGTATATTTAGTTGTTCGCTATGTCTTGCGTTATATTTAAACAATGGCCAAATGTAGCTTGGGGCATTTTGAAATAGGATTTTGTGAGTTAGTTTAGCCTTATTAAAAAGTAGGCGTTTGTGGAGTGGCAGTAACTGAAGACGTTCATGTAGGTTAGAATTGTCTGTAAACTTATCACCATTGATTAGACGCACTGCCCTTTTCTGGGGTGAATAAAGGCGTCTTGTTATTGATTTGGAGCATTCATCCCAGACTGTGGAGCAATAATCAATATGCGTTTGTAATGTGGGAAGCATAGAATATCTTCCGTGTGTTTTCGTCCAGGAAGTTTTTAATTTTGGCAAGTTGGTATACTTTTTTTTGGCTATTTGATTAACTAGAGCATGAACATGGGAATTAAAGGATAGATTTTGATCTATGATATGACCCAATGCCTTGTGCTGGGTTACACTTTCTATAGGTGTGCTACCAATGTGCAGCTGAAGAGTTCTCTGCGAGTTTAGAGTGTGAAGTCTTTGTCTGGTTCCTAGACACAGAGATAGAGAGAGCGAGAGAGAGAGAGAGAGAGAGAGAGAGAGAGAGAGAGAGAGAGAGAGAGAGAGAGAGAGAGAGAGAGAGCTCAAAATAGAGAAATACCGAGCGAAAGAGAGAGAGAGAGAGAGAAAGAGAGAGAGAGAAAGAGAGAGCTCGAAATAGAGAAATACCGAGCGAGAGAGAGAGAGAGAGAGAAAGCGAGAGAGAGAGAGAAAGAGAGAGAGAGAGAGAGAGAGAGAGAGCTCGAAATAGAGAAATACCGAGCGAGAGAGAGAGAGAGAGTGAAAGAGAGAGAGAGAGAGAGAGAGAGAGAGAGAGAGAGAGAGAGAGAGAGAGAGAGAGAGAGAGCACTAAAGACAATCAGAGATTTAAAAACTTCATGTGCGTGTAAGCAATGTGAGATGAAGCTACTGAATAGCATACAGGGCTGTGATGTGCCGAGTTGTCTCCAAGCACAAAGATGTCAGTCAAAGACATACTGTATGGAGATCTCAATAGGCTCAAGGCAACATTCAATTTAATTATTAGAAATCAAGGAAATAACGCATGAAGAACAAGACGAATGAGGAGGATGAGGAAGAGGTGGAGAAGGAGAAGGAGAAGAAGAAGAAGAAGAAGAAGAAGAAGAAGAAGAAGAAGAAGAAGAAGAAGAAGAAGAAGAAGAAGAAGAAGAAGGAGGAGGAGGAGGAGGAGGAGGAGCAGAAGAAGAAGAAGAAGAAGAAGAAGCAAGAAGAAGAAGAAGAAGAAACAGATGGAGAATAAGATGAAGTAGAAGAAGAGGCAGCAGGAGAAGGAGGAGGAGAAGGGGAGAACAATGTTTAAAGAACTTAAAAAGATAACTACCGCCATTGTTACACTGCGAATATTTGATTTGGCAGCAGACCACGTTGCGCTGGTTTTTATAAAAAATTGTATGAGTGCCGGTCGTCCAGAAAGCAATGACAAATCACTTGCCAAGTAATCGGAAACAGCTCAAAACGTTCAGTAGTTGACTGCGACGTCCTGTAAAGGATATGCATCTAACTTTAACTGCACACCTTGCCATATGCCATCATAAGTGTGCATGCCTCGATAACGAAGGCAGCAACGACTATGATCTCAGCTGTTACTAAGACATCAGTGGACTACATATTTCGCACGCAATGCGTGAGTCACAGTAATTTCTTCACAATAATGATAGCCAATCTTGCAGGCAGTGCTTGCTCACAAATATTATCGGAATGAGTGTTGTTTTTCTACCGAGGTGGAACTTAGCTGATAACATTCCTCAATTCTTCACTTCTTATTGCATGGAATCGTTGGTGTTCTAACAATGTCAGTAAACACGACGAAAATACAAAACAACCACAACAAAAACTAAAGCAATCGAAATATCAATATCCCCCGGGAAGGTTAACCCGGTCAACAAATGCCCGCAGAAGTCGGATGTGTCGGCCTAACGGCGCAAAAACGCAGCTCTGGTGTAAACAGGCACAACGCAGTCACATCCGAAAAAAAAAATCCGGATGAACGAAGAAGAAGAAGAAGAAGAAATATCAATATAATCACAACAATAAAAGCAAGATTAACCAGACTATTATATTATGATTGTTCGCACCCCCACATACACAGAGATAAAGAACAGAACAGGACAAGCAACAACTTCATTCTGTCATATGAAGAACATTTAATGAAATAGGTCCTCCTTGTCCTTAGAAGTTAGAAAGTTGCATGTTACATAGATCCAGATTTAACATATGGCTGCGAATCCTGGACAATTATTAATCAGGCGAAAGAATCCCTAGGAGCCTTGGAGAAGAATGCTGAAAGTTTTTTTGGACAGCTTATCACATACATCAGAAAGAAGCAGTCATCGTTTTTTGGGGCCAAACTATGAGAAGACAAAAAAAACTGGAACATGTGCCAACCGGAATGATTTGTGGAAACAAAGACTGGGGAAGACAGCAAGATAAAATTCTTGACAGTCTTGTGTCATGTCACGGAAAGGGACTCAACACACGAATTGGTCCAAGCCGTAGGATATCTCAGTTTCTTTAGAAGTATGATTACATAAGCCAGCAGGCAAGGCACTAGATGATGATGATGATGATGACGACGACGATGATGATGATGATGATGATGATGATGATGATGATGATGATGATGATGATGCTACCCCTACATAGTAAGTAGACAAGTTAAGGAACTTTCTACACACATTAGGCAAACTGGGCATATGGTACTAACCCACATTTGCACGGGCATCTCGGCACCCCAGGGGTGATGTTGCGGATACCACACAGGCCGACTTCCCTTCCCACGACTTTTCCAGGTACATGTGTTAACTGTGTTCACATGGCCGACCAGATCAATATTTAACACCCGCCTCAAAGTTTATTTGAACCTATGACTACCGGGCCATACCTCCACCACATCGCCATCACAGATTAGGGTTTCTAACTTCGTCTACCCTTCTGCTTTAAATTTTAATGTGTGGCTGCTGGGTTTCTAGTGACTGCTGCTTCTATCGACGATGAACTGTAGTTTTTGAGGCGGACTTTTGTATTGCATTCTGGCAGCGGCATTATGCAATGTATACTTGTGCGGGGTAATGGTTTGTCGAGACTTCACAAGGGGCAGTGAGGAGCATTTTGTGTGATATTCACTGGCACAGGAACAGAGAATAATGGGGCGACCCTTTGCCGTGAAGTTGGAACTGCGACTAACTAATTACTGCTTTAAATCTCCGTCTAATAGTGACTCACGTTCCTTATATTTGTGCAGATGTTTGTAAAATGATTACACACAATCTTCACAAACGAAATATGAATGGTATTTTTACTTATTGATACAATCAAATACAATCTTCACAACCGAAATGTTTATGGTCTTTGTACTTTTTAATACAATTATATACAAACTTCACAACCGAGATATTTATGCTCGTTGTCCTTGTTGACATAATTACATGCAATCTTCACAACCGAAATATGCATGGTTGTTGTACTTGTTAATTCCGTGACGAAGGAATTGCGGACGCAGTTCGTAATCCCTCATACCGCGTTCGAAACACAGATGTGAGCGATTTTGCAGCAGACAGCCTTACGTTTCTTTTTTATGAAATGGTGTGGGTGCCGGTGCAGAAAGTAATGGCAAATTACTGAACGTAAACTTGCCCAGGAATCACGAAAATCCAAACATGGTGGGGTTGACTACTATGTCCTGTAAAAGATATGCAATTAACGAACTTGTTGATACCGTAGCATTAATTGTATGTTTAGTTTAGTTTAGTTTAGTTTAGTCGACGGATCAACATCAAGGCACACGGATGTAACCTATACGTGCTCCGTTCTACTCCAAACTCAAGCCTGAGTCCGGAGAATTTCAGCTCAGTTCACGAACTCCGTGGCACCGGCGAGGATCCTGAAATACTTTAGATAGATTTTTAAGTCGATATTTTCTCGGGCAGCGTCGTTAGGCTACTCTTTTTCTATTGCCAATTGCCAAGGGATATTTTACGTGCGCAACAATACACACGGGCGTTGGATCTCACTACCCAGAGACCAGGGGAAATTTTATTACTAGAAGTCCACGTGAACAAATCCCGGCCCTCACTGGGGTTTTAGCCCGGGACCTCAAGCACTCAGGCGGACACCATACCTCGAGACCACTCAGCTCCTCATTAATTATATGACTATTGTTGAATGCTTGTTTGCCATTTTCTTTGTAAATAGGAAAACCGACACATGCATACGTAAAGAACGCATTCCAGATTTAAAAAAAAACCAAACAAACAAAGTAATAATGAGAGAGATCAAAGAGAAAAACAAAGTTAAATGATATCCTTTACAGAACGCCGCAGTCAATCCTAGCATTTTTCGTGATATTTGTGATTTCTTGGCTAGTTTACGTACATTAGTTTGCCATTGCTTTCTGAACGACCGCACTCATACCATTGTATGAAAACCAGCGCAAGGCGGCCTGCTTCCAAATCGTAGGCACCTGTGTTTCGATCACCGTACGGGGGATTATGAATTGGGTTTTTAACCCTTTTCTTGCATCGCCGGCATTCCAGGTAGCACTTAAAATTGCGCACCAAGAACCCTGACTAACTAACATGTTCTGCGGGAAAACTGTGTTAAGTGCAGGACTCGGCTACACCACTCAGTGCGAGACTGGCGCATGCCTCACTTTGCTACGTCATGTTCTCAGAAAGATCAGTTCTCGGAAAGTCCTGGAAACCACTAATATAGCATATGAAAAGAATTTAAAATTCCTTGTAATTAAACACACCGAGGTTATAGAATGACTCGTTTTTCTACAAAAGGGGTGTATATGCGAGAGATTCGACTTCAATGTACCGGGTTTTATCCAATTTGACACTCTCTCTTTCCACAGAGTGGACTGACGATAGCGACGACCCCAAGGAGTATCCGAGAAAATGGCCGCTCGTGAACTGGATGATGCAACTTGGGAGCGAACCCTAAACCTTAGCAGCGCGAGGCAGACGGCTTAGATATTTCGCCACGAAGACGCCTTTGACTATACAAGAAGACATCGGTGCTGAAGACGCCTTTCACTATACAAGAAGACATCGGTGCTGAAGACGCCTTTGACTATACAAGAAGACATCGGTGCTGAAGACGCCTTTCACTATACAAGAAGACATCGGTGCTGAAGACGCCTTTCACTATACAAGAAGACATCGGTGCTGAAGACGCCTTTCACTATACAAGAAGACATCGGTGCTGAAGACGCCTTTGACTATACAAGAAGACATCGGTGCTGAAGACGCCTTTCACTATACAAGAAGACATCGGTGCTGAAGACGCCTTTCACTATACAAGAAGACATCGGTGCTGAAGACGCCTTTGACTATACAAGAAGACATCGGTGCTGAAGACGCCTTTGACTATACAAGAAGACATCGGTGCTGAAGACGCCTTTGACTATACAAGAAGACATCGGTGCTGAAGACGCCTTTGACTATACAAGAAGACATCGGTGCTGAATGTCGCAGGGATGGTAATGTATAGCATTACGATAATCATCACAATATTCTGGGAGGCGAAATGAGCCGCATAAACTTCTCAGATAAGATCGAATAATTTGAAGACTAGTGTAAATGGCATGCGCTGCAAATATCTTTGTGTAATTTCAAACAGTAAAGACTAGGTAACCGTCGCTGCTTTGGCAAATGTAAAAGAAACTATAAGAATCATCTCTATAATTTTTTCTCGTGTTATTTTAGGAAAGACAACTTATAGAAAAATCAATTGAATTCAATGAAACACTCTACTTAGCCTTTGTCGACCAAGAAAAGGCATTTGATAGGGTAGATAGAAACAAGCTGTGGGAAATCCTTAAACAATATGGAGTGAGTACACATCTAACAAACCTATGCAGAAGTTTATACAACAACAGTGAATGCATAGTGAGAGCAACTGGAGAACACTCAGAACCCTTCACCATAAGATCTGGAGTACGACAAGGTTGTGTCCTGTCCCCTCTCTTGTTCATAACATATATAGACAACATATGTAAAGAAACCAGCCAAGCAGAGACAGCAAGAATACCGCATGACGAGAACACAGAAGAACTATCTGCAAATCTAACCATTAGAGAACTCCTGTTTGCGGACGACCAAGCACTAATAGCAAAATCAGAAGCTGAATTACAAGACCACATGAATAGTCTAAACGAAATGTGTAGGGAACATAACATGAAAATTAGCACAAGCAAAACAGAGGTAATGACTATAACTAAAGAAGAACAAACAGCAACAATTCACCTAAACGAACATCCCTTGAAACAAGTAAAGAGCTTCAAGTACCTAGGAAGTATAATATCATCAAATGGCAGATCAGAAGACGAGATCGAAAATAGGTGCAATAAGGCAAATCAACTCATTGGACAAATGGCACCAATACTAAAGAACAAACATGTATCAATAACTACTAAGAAAGCACTTTACAACACAATCTTCCTACCAACTCTCTGCTACCAATGCCAAACCTGGACAATGACAGAAAAAGAGAAAAGAAAAATCACAACAACAGAAATGAGGTTTCTGAGAAGAATACTCAACGTATCAAGAAGAGATAAGATCAGAAATGAAGAAATCAGGACTAAAGTAGGGGTTAAAGCTGCTCTAGATTTTATTAGAAAGCAGCAAGTCAAATGGTTTGGCCATGCAAGTAGGCTACCAGTCAACAGCATGCCACAACAAGCAATGATGTACAGACCAGATGGAAACAGAGGAAGAGGCCGACCACGTAAACGTTGGACTGAGGGAATAACAGAATCCATGGGAATGTCGATATACGAAGCCCATAACCGGGCACTCTCACGAAGTTTATACTTCACCTCGACACCGCAAGGTACAAGAGGAACATGATGAGATGAGATGAGATTTTAGGAAAGAGGCTGAGCCGCTTGTGGATACATCCGTGAGCATTGACTATAAAGTAACATAGACGACCCTTTTCACCCGGCTAGAGGTGGATCCATGTTGCTAGCCCCATACATTTTTAAGTAGACATACTGACACCCCAGAGCTCAGTGGTCAAGATCTCACCGCCCGCCTTTACTTCCCAGGACATTGTATGGTACCCGTATTAAGCTGGGTCGACCTGCTCAATGTTACCATGCGGCTGGATGAGAATTCGAACTCATGCCCACAAGGCCGGTAGACAAGCATGCTAGCCACGACGCTACCGCATTGCATAAAGGCCTGTTTAAATCAGTTAAATGGAACAGACTAAGATCTAACACACACGGAGAAGAGAATTAGAGACGGAAATAAATGACACGTATAGGTAACTAAGACCTAAAATACAGGGAGAAGAGAATTAGACACATAAATAAATAAATTAGGTAGGTCATGGACGGAGGGACATCTGACAGCAATAGACATGTTAGTTAGATAGTCGCGGTTCCAACTTCACGGCAAAGGTTCGCCCCATACTGCTCCGTTCCTGTGCCAGTAAATATCACACAAACTGCTTATCCCTGCCCCAAATGAAAAGTGGAACAGACAGGAGACTCGACGAGTCAACAGCCCGCTCAGGTATACTATACATAATGCCGCTGCCATAATGCCAACACAAAAGCCAGCTACAAAACATACAGTTCATCGTCGACAGCAACAGATATAACGTCTTGGGGTGACCCAATGCCCCAATAGGGAATAACGGACAAAAGAAGAAGAAATAGTTCAACTGATTAATTCACTAACTCACCCTCGGCCTCCACCGGAGCATCCGCCATGTTCAGAGCTGACTTCCGAAGTGCACTTTTGTCCTTTCGTGTCCGGCGCTTCCTGTGTGTATTGCTCTCCCTTGGCTGTGATGAGGTGGTGCTGGAACTGTCGACATCTCGGTGATCCTGGGCGGTCAGTGTTGATTCGTGTGTTTGTCCGACTGCATTTGTTGCTTTAATGTCTTCAGCGTGGACCTGGATTCAGGAAATAATTTCAAAATGAACGTGAGTCAAGAAAACCTTCACCGTGACAGAGCTCAATCCAAACCGTCAGAACTTCAGCATGAATATAAGTAAGTAATGTAAATGACCCTTCTCAACGTATTAAAGCGTATTGGATATATAGTATATAAAGGAGATTCAGTATGTAAAGGTAATGTAGTATGTAAAGGGGATGCAGTATGTAAAGGGGCTGCAGTATGTAAAGGGTATGCACTATGTAAAGGGGATGTTGTATGTAAAGGTGATATAGTATGTAAAGGTGATGTTGTATGTAAAGGGTATGCAGTATGTAAAGGGGATGCAGTATGTAAAGGGGATGCAGTATGTAAAGGTGATGTTGTATGTAAAGGGTATGCAGTATGTAAAGGGGATGTTGTACGTAAAGGTGATATAGTATGTAAAGGGGATGTTGCATGTAAAGGGTATGCAGTATGTAAAGGGGATGTTGTATGTAAAGGTGATATAGTATGTAAAGGGGATGTTGTAAGTAAAGGGTATGCAGCATGTAAAGGGGATGTTGTATGTAAAGGTGATATAGTATGTAAAAGTGATGTTGTATGTAAAGGGTATGCAGTATGTAAAGGGGATGCAGTATGTAAAGGTGATATAGTATGTAAAGGGGATGTTGTATGTAAAGGGGATGTAGTATGTAAAGGGGATGGTGTATGTAAAGGTGATGTTGTATGTAAAGGGTATGCAGTATGTAAAGGGGATGTTGTATGTAAAGGTGATATAGTATGTAAAGGTGATGTTGTATGTAAAGGGTATGCAGTATGTAAAGGGGATGCAATATGTAAAGGGGATTCAGTATGTAAAGGTGATGTTGTATGTAAAGGGTATGCAGTATGTAAAGGGGATGTTGTATGTAAAGGTGATATAGTATGTAAAGGGGATGTATGTAAAGGGTATGCAGTATGTAAAGGGTATGCAGTATGTAAAGGTGATATAGTATGTAAATGGGATGCAGTATGTAAAGGTGATGTTGTATGTAAAGGGTATGCAGTATGTAAAGGGGATGTTGTATGTAAAGGTGATATAGTATGTAAAGGGGATGTTGTATGTAAAGGGTATGCAGTATGTAAAGGGGATGTTGTATGTAAAGGTGATATAGTATGTAAAGGGGATGTTGTATGTAAAGGGGATGTAGTATGTAAAGGGGATGCAGTATGTAAAGGGGATGTTGCATATAAAGGTGATATAGTATGTAAAGGGGATGTTGTATGTAAAGGGTATGCAGTATGTAAAGGGGATGTTGTATGTAAAGGTGATATAGTATGTAAAGGGGATGTTGTATGTAAAGGGGATGTAGTATGTAAAGGGGATGCAGTATGTAAAGGGGATGTTGTATGTAAAGGTGATATAGTATGTAAAGGGGATGTTGTATGTAAAGGGGATGCAGTATGTAAAGGGGATGTTGTATGTAAAGGTGATATAGTATGTAAAAGGGATACAGTATGTAAAATGGATAATGTATGTACAGAGGATACAGTATGTAAAGGGGATACAGTATGTAAAGGGCTCTTTCTCACACTTTAATCGAACTGGACACATGGTTCTAGACCAATAGTATTATAGACCAATCGGAGCTTTAGATGTGTTGTGGTCAATAACATGCCGACTGCCTTCACCTCAGAAGACATTTTCTCGTGCTAACTTTAGGCTGAGCAGACCTAAGAGCCAAAGACAAAGTTATAGATCCGCCTCGATGCGAATATAAAACAATAACAGCCCCGCCAGCTGGCCAGCATCTAGCCACAACGCTCCCGCGGCCCTGAGCACGGACATGAATTAACAACAATACATCATAACAAGTGTCTGTAAAGAAACAAATGTAGAACATACATCATCATCATCATCATCATCATCACCATCATCATCATCTACCCGTGCCTTGGCTGGCGTGGACGATCATGCATGTCCACAAATTGTTATCTCCGACGGCATGGATAAATTTGTGTCCCTTCCGTGCCATGACTCAAGACTGTCAAGAAACCTTTTACTCTGTCGTCCTCTATTTCTCTTTAAACAAATATTTCCGGTTGTCATAACATGCTCCAGTTTTTGTTTTCTCATAATGTCGCCAAATATCATGACTGCTTCTTTCTGATGTTTGTGATAAATTGTCTTTGCGACTCAGCTTCAGTCAAAATGTCCAGATTGTTCATTTTGGCTGTCCAATTATATTTACAACATTCTTCTTTAAAACCACATCTGCAAGGCTTCCGGGGATGTGTTCGTCTATTTGCTAATTTCCCAGGATTAGCAGCCATATTTTACAACTGATTCTATGTTGCATGCAGGAACATTTTTTTCCCTAACTGACAAGGACTTATTGCATAAAACGTTCTTAATTAGACAGAATCTTATTTAGATAGAAATTCGAAGCTTAGCGGCTTTAGGTTCATCAGCCTACAAAATACATTTGGGAAGGTTTTAGAGAAGATAGTCGCTGTTAAGCTGCAAGAGTTTTTGGAAAGGGGGAAGCTTCTTCCAAGAGGCCTGGGGAGCTACAGGCCAGGAAAAGATACCTGGTCAAATGCAGCCACTTTTACCTTTGACGTTTATGAGGGATTCCAGAGTAGACAAGAAACGATGGCGGCGGCGCTTGATCTCGAGGATGCGTACAATAGAGTTCAATATGATATTTTGATGACCGCACTGATGGAGAAGGGGTTCAATCCCTGGTTAGTGAACTGGACCGTCCTACATTCTCGTCGGATTGCTCTCCGTCTGGGTGCATGGACCTCAGAGCCACATATTTTAACCCCGGGACTGCCACAGGGATCCGCAATCTCACCGGTGCTCTTTAACGTGTATACGAGCAAAATTGCAAACCTAGAGGCACCAGGGGTTGGAAGGATTCTAACATTTGCAGATGATATTCTTGCATACACGCAGGGGAGAGATAGGGAGAAAATAGCCCAGGAGCTACAGGCGACAGTAGACAAAGTGATTGGCTGGTGCACTGAAATGGGTGCTGTCATCCACCCGGAAAAGGCAGATGTTTTGTGGTGCTCTCTGGACAACAGGATATTGAGAGCTGATATTCCAAGCCCCACGATAGATGGTGGAAGAGTCAACAGAGAGAACAAACTGAAGTACCTGGGAATCCCATTTGACAAAAGCCTGTCCTTGAAGGATCATGCGGAGACGGTTGTGACAAGATCTCAAAATCAAAACGGACTCAACGCACTTAAAACTATGGCTGCAATGGACATAGAGCAGAGAATGCTTTTCAGACTATACCAGCACTTGACCCTCTCAGCAATTGATTATGGGCTAGGACTGCTCACTGTCTCAAAGAGTCAGCTGGTGAGATTGGAGCGCATACAGAACGAGGCTATGCGGGTCATTCTGGGATGCGCCAGAGACACCCTAGTGGTGTGTATGCGATACATCCTTGGTTTGCCGACTGTTGCTGGTAGGCTCAAGGTGATGCAGGAGAAGGCATACCTCAGAGTAGCTGCTGACACAGATAACGCGTTGCATGAGGCGCTGGACGCAGTTAAGGGCCAGCGACTGAAAAGAGGGAAATCATGGATGGCTCATGCGGAGGATACGATCAGACAGGTGTGCCCCTTGGAGAACATTATTCGAGGAGAGGAGTGGGTCAGAGTGCCAGCGGAGCAGTCAGACATGTGCACAGTTATAATCACATTGAGCCGGGAGTGCAGGGAGTGGCCAGCAGGGGCCACGGAAGTGGAAATTCAGCAACTAATTCAGGATAATGCTCGCCCGGGTGATGTGATTACCACACAGATGGTTCGGTGTTGAGAGGTAGTAGAAGTGCCTGGTTTTTTTTTGGGCAAAGGCTAAAGGTCGACTTGTGTCAGGTCTTAGTCAGATATGACTGAGCTACCGTATAACAGTAGACGGTACTACCTGCTTTCTGTTAGCGCCGAACGTTGGGCGGCGCTTACCAAACCCGACACCCCACATTGTGCCAACGGCTTCAGGCGGAAGAGCGCAATTGGGAGGGTACAAGCCTTATCCTGGTGCGAGGAAATGCAACCTAAAGACAAAGTGTCAGGGCAGGGCAGACCAGGCCCTAAGCCTTGGTTGGCGGCTGGTCTAGGATCGAAGCTCCGACAGGCGGACAATTAGAGCATTGCTTTGCTGATCCGGCAGCTTCTGCAGCTTGTCTTGTTCCAGATGTAGAGGTGTTACCTTCCTCTGGAGTGAACTAGGCAGGCCGAGAGAGGGATCATGCTGCATGGGCAACACATGACCTCTATATTTTAGCCCAGGCTTTGTGCTATGGAGAGGCAATAACTCCATCCCTTACAAACTATCGTCTGTCAAGACGGCAAGGTGCCAATGATAATGGTCGACGTTTGGTGCAGGAGAGCTTGGCATATGATACCACAACATCTAGCTTAAGAATGGAGGTGGAGGCAGTCAGTGCAGCTTTCCGCTGGATGGAGAATACGACACACACACACATCGTGATTGTAACTGACTCAGAAAGCATGCTGAGTAGGGTGAGGACTGGCAAGCTTCGTGCAGAGTGGCTTGCTTCGCTTCGGAAGTCACGGGTGGCAAGCATCGTCTGGATATTTTCTCCGGGGCATGCTGGTGTGTTGGGGAATGAACAGACAGACAGATTGGCTGGCTCTGCAAAACTTGGTGGAGTATTGATGCATGATAAGGCAGACGTGGTTGCGGCTTTGTGGGAGCACGTGTACACATCGGAGGAGCAAATGGATCACCATGGTCTGGCAAGAATGCGACAGCGTGGAGTGACGAGGGGATCTGGCCGATGCTCGACGCTTAGAGGAAAGGCGAGACGCACATATAATCAGATTGCTACTGGTACTATTGGGGTTGGAAACTCTTCGCTGGCTTCTGAGGATGGGGACGGAGCGGTTATGGGAATGCCCCGAATGCTGTGATGTCGGTTCCTAAATCAATCAATAAATCAATCAATTAGATAGAATGCGGTTTGTGCTTGTCCTGTTCTGTTCTTTATCACCGTGATGCATACATCGATAAAAGATAAATTCAACGTGGAGGTAAAGAACAGATCTGATGCAGTGTCCGATTTGCAATTTATATTTCAAGATCTAAGTTACCATAAGAAGAAATAACAAGAATAACCATGAAAAACTTGAACAGATTCACATAAAATGAGGAAATATTGCATGGGGGAAAAAGAAGCATGGCTAGAGGAAAGTTGCAGGGAAATTGAAAACCAACACAACACACAGAATATCAAATCAATTCACACAAGAATTTATGACATCACTAACAAAACAACACACATCAACGGGGTGCATAAAAACCAAAGATGGCAAAATCATAATAGAAAAAGTTCAGATTTTAAATACGTGGTCAGATTATGTGAAAGATCTTTACAGCGATACAAGAGAGGAACAGTATGATATTCGGAATAATAATTAAGGACCTCGGTTTGGTAGAAGGAAGTTCAGAATGCTCTGAACCATATGAAAACAGGCGGTGAAAAGAAGATGCCATATGCTGATCATGAAGTTAGTCATATCAGCCTATTAAGAGAGGTATGCGACAGGAATGTGTAATGTCTCCTGATCTTTTCCTTCCCTAGCCAATGAGACTATTTTAAGAAATTAAGAAGATATGAGTGGAATCGCCATAGTAGGAGGTAACATCAATAACATTAGATATGCCGATGATACAGTAATAATTGCAGGCAATGAGCAGGATCTACAACATTTAGTAGATGCGCTTGTAGTAAACAAGGAACAACTAGGATTGGGATTAAATTGTTAGAAGACACAAATTATGGTCGTCACTAGAAAGAAAGAAATACCAGAATGTAATATACAGATACATGGGAATATTCTTAAACAAGTGAATCGGTACAATTTATCTAGGAACAGCCATATATCATAGATTTGGCAGCAGACAGCGTTGTGCTGGGTCTTAACGAGTTGGTATGGGAGCCGGTCGTTCAGAAAGCAATGGCAAACTATTGAACGTAAACTGGCCAAGACATCAACAACAGCAGTAAAATGCTGGTGTTGACAGCGATATCCTGTAAAAAAAAAGATATGTGGGGGAAAAAGGGAAAAAGAAAAAGTAATGCGAGGTGCTTCGAAGAGATTAGAACAAGAATCGCCATGGCGAAGGTAGCAATATATTGAAGTGGTACATAGAATATGTACTTTTGTATGGATGTGAAGCGTCGACAATGAGCAGAGAAGCTGAAAATGTGGAGATGTGGTTTCTGAGGAAAATACAAAGATTACCGTAGGCAGACCACCAACTCTTATTGGCATGGCACATGATAATGATGATACTTACCATATTACTATATACGTATGAATTATGGAGACTGAATAAGCAGGGTATAAAGAGACTGAAGGTTGCAGAGCTGTTGTTTGCATGTAGAATTATCAGACTTTCACAGACAGCTGAGATGAATAATATCCACGTACGGCCAACATATACTATCCTTTCAATCATGGAACAAGACAATGAGTGGTGATTACAAGTGCACCGTTATGATGGTACTGTATGACAACAGGGACCACGCCATATTATTGACCCCAATCCTACAGGATATAGTTGTATGGCAGACAGGTATGACTATTAAATGTGCTGTGTTGACATTCAGGTTGACTAAATTATGAAAAAGATTGCATCAGTCGGAGTGACTTTTGTTGATCGGACTACGTTCTTCAGACGCCACATTCAGTATTTTAAGTAATTA
The DNA here is from genome assembly GCA_014155875.1 of Cepaea nemoralis. Classification (NCBI taxonomy): domain Eukaryota; kingdom Metazoa; phylum Mollusca; class Gastropoda; order Stylommatophora; family Helicidae; genus Cepaea; species Cepaea nemoralis. The sequence continues at coordinate 80,752 of JACEFZ010023191.1, read as the reverse complement.
ATTATTTATGGCGATGTTTGTGTTTCTTTTTTCGCACACAAAGACTTTGGTGGAAACTTCCCTTTGTATCTGTGATTGTTTTTCCTTTCGTCGAGCTTCCAGTGATGTCTAGTCATTGCTGCTTCACCTGGGACTGCATGTGTGTCCTATGACAGATGCCTGAATATCTGACCAATGCTGCTTCATCGAGGGCTGCATGTGTGTCCTGTGACATGTGCCTGCATGTCTGTGCGCTAAATGCATTGCTCATCGTCACTTAACAGATTCAATTTTAGAGTAAAAGTAGGTGTGGATCAAACACAAATGGATGGCGGAAAATGGGAAGTAGGCGTGTGGCACAGTTATGATTTAAAAGCTGTTACTATGGTAGTAGGCATGTTGTATTATAACGTAATGCCAACATTTTGACATCATATAAGGACATAACAGAAACGCGAATTCGCTTAAGACGATTAACTATCGGATGCGACGTGATCAGTTTAAAAAGTATTCTGACACTCACGATATTCTGTTAAACTAACCTTCATTTTATACATCATGGCGGGACTCAGAGGTGTTTCCAAGGCACCAGGGCCGGGTTATATACTGGCCAAGACCTATTGACGCGTCCTCGTCGAGCGTCCTGGGCAACAGGTCCCTTTGGGTCCTGGCTAAAGTCAGTAGGATCGCCGATCCTCCGAAGTCGGAGAGTGTCTGCCTTACGGCGAGGAACCACCAGTCTGCACACCAATAAGCCAGACATGGGACAACGGATACTCACGCAAACCTCAGGTCCTGTATGACATCAAACTGATGTTGGACAACAGGATGCTTTCATCCGACATACAGGACTTCGCGTTGGAGCTCAAGCCAACGAACACAAGCAAGCAAGCAAGCATATATCATGGCCATGCCACGAGTCTGACAATTTCTCATGTTATTTCAATAACCTCAGCGGTCTCACAACACATGGTTTCTTTGGTGTGAGTATGTTATGTTTATGTATACAAATTAATTGTATTTCCCGCAATTGAAGTGTGCTTTTTTTTAAAAATTACGCTCTACTCTATACATGCCATATTGACCACTGTTCAATGTTTCGTTCTTTGATCTAACACTAGCATGTATCGGTCATGTACGTTTGATCATTAGAGCAACTCACCTCAACTGTCCTCTGGCGCCTAGTCTGACTGGTTACATTACTCTGGGTTGAGACATCAAAGCCTCCTCTCCAACAACTGCGATCCTCAATCTTGGCAATATCATCCTCCCTGCTAGTTGCCTTCAAGGTACCATTTAGGGTTGACAATGAAAGCGATTCTTCTGACCGAGCATCCTCTCTCTGTCGTGAAGTAAGCTGGCTGCCTTCCGTATCATTGACATCGGCAGTGATTTCAGGGATATTACTCTGTGACTGCGAGATTTCGGCAACCCCAGACCCCAGTGACCCCAACGCTGACCCACCTACTTCTCCTGCTTTGCTTTTGAAGTTGTCCATCCCACGCTTCACTGAGGGACCTATAGGAATACCTCGCAAGTTAGTCATCGATGAGTTATCATTATTGTTATTAGTGTTCAATGTATCCTCTGCGGTCTCTTTCATTTCCGAAAAAGCCGAATCCTCGGACCAATTCTGGAAAGTTCGCCCCCTTCTGCTCCCACTGTAGCCAGTCGGCTCGCGTTCAACAATTTCCTGTCCAAGAGAGGTATGCCGAGGTTGTATAGTACTACTATTGCTTCCATCGTCGTAGGATCTGAAACTGCTCGTGCTGTCTGCCGAATAAAAATTACTGTCTTTACTGCTCCATTTCCGTGGCATAACTTGGGATGTAGCCGCAGCTGATTCTTTCCTATTATAATTATCGCTACCCTGAGATGGTTTGTGTAATTTGTCCTTTGCGTCTTCGTAGTTATCTGTGCTTCCTGGAAAAACCAAACTGTCGCAGGTATTTCTACTGCCTCTACGGCCACTCGGAACAGATTCATCATATCGTTTTGAACACCGATCGTTTAGCCGATCATCTTGGTCAGCAACTTCACAACTGTCTATTGAAATTATACTACTGTCCCTGCTCCATTGCTTGTCAAGATCGCACTGGCTGTCAAGAGACCCCTCGTTGTTAAGACTGCCTCGTTTCTCTTCAAGCCGTCTCGCCCTCCTTCTCGCCAACCTCTCGGATAAATCACCACAACTGGAATCCTCCGACCGTCTTCGTCTGGATTCTATAGGAGAGTCTGACTCTTGTGTATGGTTGTCGATAGAGCCAAGCGTGTCCTTTGTTCGGTATGAAATCCAAGGTGGTTCTTTGTGTTGGAAAGATGAAGAATTTGAAGCGTTTGTATTCTCTTTCTGGTAAATTTTAGACCTCCAGCTCGGAGACTCCGTAGTAGACACGTCAGACGTTTTCTCTAAAAATCGTCTTCTGCGTCTGGCCTCCATAACCACGTCACTGTCTCTGGCAATTCCAAGTTCGTTTCTCTGAATATCTTCTTCTGCGTTCCCAGAAAATCCGTTCTCGTTTCTGTCATATGTTGCTCCCTGGGCAGACAGTCTTGCTCTGGACACGTCCTTAGACGGAAGTGGATGCGTGTTGGGTAGTGTATGGGTTAAGTTATTCTTTAACTCGGAAGCACTGGACATCAGCAACTCTGAAACATTGCTCAGAGAAAGGGTGTCTGCCACAGATAGTGTCAGACACTCCACAGGAACTTTCATGGTACGCCCCAAGGACATTCAACGGGGCGCCTTGACTACGGGACCCCGCATGACTGACAATGGGGCTGACTGAGCGGTCTTGAGTCCGCAGATTTACAATCCTGGGAGGTGTGCCCGCAACATGACACTGAGTACTGATCCTGTCGGTATCTTTCACCGGTGGCCCTCTGTCTTTCTTGTCTCTGAAACGGAAAACAAGAAGAAGAATTATATTAAAATATAACATATATATCATAGATAAGATAAGTAAAGGCTGCAGCAGGATATAATAATAAGACATACAAAAGGAAAACATGAATTTAGAATATTAATAGCATTAAATCAGATATTAAATGTTCTAATTTCATGCATTTCTTTAGTACTGTTTATGATGTTGCTGAGGAAGATTATTATAATCGAAACTTCGATGCGTTGTGTTGTAGTATACTTACTTGTATTTTGTTAATATTTTGTGTGTGAGGATATTATCGTTGACACCCCCCCCCCCCCAGGTGATTTATGTTTGCTGTAGTGGAGTTCTTTGTCAGTTACGTACACTGTGTCAGTGTTTAGTATATGTCACATTGTCGCAGGAGTTACATGTATCTAACTGTTGTTATTTTCTTTAAGTATCATAATTCCGGTGATGCCTACTCATATCACATTATTTTAGCTGTGGAATCCGAAAACAACAACAAAAACAACAACAACAAAAACAACAACAACAACAGCAGCAGCAGAAACAACAACAACAACAGCAGCAGCAGCAACAGCAACAACAACAACAACAACAACAACAACAACAACAACAACAACAACAACAACAATAACAAATCCCGAAGCAGGAACCGGCCATATATCTGTGGAGTGTTAGAGCCAGTTTGTAGGCTTGAGCCCACGAAGGAAGAGGCGGTCAGTCGACGCCTCTCGTAGCGGACGACAAACGTAGGCGTGGAGCGCTCGTCACCCGCGTTCATGACATTAACAGCGTGACGAGCACACCCAAGCACCCGCCCGCCCCACCCGGGTCGGATATTCAGAAAGAAGGCTCCAGAGTACAAAGCATTTACCTAGATGTGGAAATCAAAGAGGCAGTACTAGGCTTCAATGTGCTAGCAAGTCTTTTGCAAGTGCCCTAATCGGAGGACTTTTCATGCAAGCATTTAAGAGAAAATGAGCTGACGGTCACGTAAGTTTGAAACAAAACCGTCAAATATATTACCAGCGCAACTTAAAAACAAAAAGGTGCATTTTACAGGCTTGAAGGTGCATTGGGCGCATATTGCTGGACACACATTTTCATAGACCAATAGGTACTCGTAAGTGATGTGGTCAGTAGCATGCTTCACTTCTTGAGACATATACTGAATGGATCGACCTGGGATACCAGGTCATATTTAACCATTCGATTTCACCCCAATTAGACTGCAGGCGAGTGTTAGCGACTAAGCAACCGCGGCTCTCGTGAACGTATCTTAAGCAGTTACAATTCACCTACAAGGCCACTAATGCAAGTGGCATACCGCGGGAGAGAAGGGAATCCACTGCCTACGAAACTGTTACAGAGAGAAGGGCTAGAAAATCGACGTCATTACTGCACGGAGTTGTACCCGATCTGGCTCGGGCTCTATCCGCAGATAACAGATGCCTGCTCAGAGAACGCGACCACGAAGCTCCGTAGCTCCAGCCACGAGTTCCAGCAGTATACGGGAAAAAAATTCACTCGTAATCTGAACAACACGGTCGAACACACGACTTCCAGATCTCGTGGCAGACAGCTTGACCTCCTTCCAACGGAGCCCTTCCGACATCCTCTTTTTCTCGCATATCCTTTACAGGACATCGCTGTCAACATCAGCATCTTTCAGCTAATTGTTCATTTCTTGCCAAGATTACGCTCAGTAGTTTGCCATTGCTTTCTGAGCGACCGGCTTACATACCTCGTAAGTTACCGACGCGGCGAAAACCGCTATCGGTTCTCACGTGGATATACGGGATTACGAAGAAAGATGTTAACTCCTAGGCCAGTGAGACCGGCATCCTTTAGGCACCGTTAATTAACTTGGCCTTTGTTTATGTCGGAAAGTGCATCTGAGCGATGAAGTCTATGTCACAGGTTACTTGTTGTTAAATGCCATAAGTTCAAGGTCAGTGGAACAGAGCTAAATTCATTTTTACAGATTCGTATTATTTCGTGGTTAATTTAATTTTACATATTTTTAGCTGTCCACGGGTGAATAATAAGAGTAATAAGGATGCACGGGGGAGGGGGTAATACGGATGTGTAGAGGATATCATGGTAATATCAAAGAAGAAGACTGTGCATAAATGTGCAATTAAAGTAAATAACATTATTTTGGGGCAAGTGCAGAAACTCAGATATCTAGGTACTTGGATAACATCAGGAGGAAGAAGCATCATAGAGATAAAGAACAGAATAGGAAAAACACAAAAAACTGCATTCCATCAAATGAAGATTAGTTTGTGCAATAAGTCCTTGCCCTTGAAAGTTAGAAAGAAAGTGCTTGCATGTTACACAGCACAAAATTTTAACACACGGCTTCATATTTTGGACAATTAGTAAATAGGTGGGGAAAAAAACAACAACCAGGAGCCTTGGAGATGTGGTTTTGTAGAAGAATGTTGAAAATTAATTGGACAGCCAAAATGAACAGTCTTAACATTTTGAGGGAAGCTGAGTCACAAAGACAACTTATCACTAACATAAGAAAGAAGCAGTCATCATTGTTTGGCCACATTATGAGAAGACAAAAACTGGAACATGTTGTGACAACCGGAAATATTTGTGGATCGAGAGATAGCGTGAGAAAATGTTTGACAGTCTTGTGTCATGGTATGAAAATGAGTCAACACACGTATTAATCCATGCCGTCGGAGATCGCAGTTTTTGGAGAAGCATGATCTTCCACGCCAGCCGGCAAGGCACTGGATGATGATGATGGAGGTCAGCATGGCTGAATAAATAAGAGCGCTCGCTCTTAAACGTCCGGTGTGGTGATGCCGGGTTAGCGGGATAAACCTTTATACCGCTGACGTGGACTAAAATGTTGACTTCTTGTCCTTGACTTGGGGAGGTACATCACAAGTACTTCAGAAATCGGACAGGTTTCCCCGGATGGCAAGGGACACAAGTAATAGGGAAAGCTAATCCAAAGGCACGAGGGAAACTAGTAATTGGGAAAGCAAATACAAACGAAAAAATCATTCCAGTGCTTTAGAAGTAGAATCACGTGTATGGACTACGCTTGAGTTCCAACAACAACTGCATCACTTAAGCATGTATCAATGTTGGAAGTCAGATTTACCCTCAACTGAAGACAACTTCTGAGAACAACAGGCAAGGAGGGACATGATCAGACAACTTCTACGCCAGTCTCCGGACGGACACACCCACGATGATGATTCCCGAGCACCTCATGGATGCCGCCTCTGGTCCTAATACACAGTTAGTGTTAAGAGGTGGGAATCCTAAGTTCCAAGGCGAGATGTGTCGCCTTGGTGTCGTCATAACCTTGTTTATTAAGTGTTCCTTCATGAACACGTAATATTCGTGTTTTTTTCCCCCCTTAAGTCTGGCTGTATTCATAAAAATTTATTTTATTGTATACTCTTAAGTAATTGATTTAGTTTGTTTCTGACATACTGTTTTACAAAAAAGTTTTCCCATGTTCTTTACAGGATTTTGCAAGCAACCTTAGCATTTATTGGCTGTTTGCTATTTACTAGAGAATTTTACATACAGCAGCTTGCCATTGCCTTCCGAATGGCTGATGCGTTATACCATGTAAATTAACGCAAAGTGATCTGCTTCCAAAGGCCTACAGCTGGTTTCGAACCCTCGACTCGGTGTGTCCGGAAGTCGTGAAACTACCTCACTATCGCTCAAGCCACTGTCGCCACAGAAGAATGTTAACTCTGCTTTATTTGTTTTCTCTTGATAAATTCCATACATGATGTCACTGAAGTCATGTTAGGGGTTGTCACTTAGCAATCTGTCTCTTCTAGAAGCCAGGGTTGAGGTTTAGAGGCGGTGAGCTCGTTTCACAGTCCCCGATATACATGGTTTAGGGTTCGAAATCCGAAGCAGACGACTTGGAAACAAACCACATTGCGTTGATTAGATGGTATGAGCGTCGGCAGTTCAGAAAGCAACAACAAGCCACGGAATGTAAAACTTACCGTCTATATCACTTACATACATAGAATGCTGAGGTTGAATGCAGCGTTTTGTAAATGACATACGACTAACTTTTAACTCTTCTAGAAATGCCGACACTTTGGCGAAGGCGTTACGGGTGCTATTCACAATCCATCATACTGCGTTCGAAACACAGCTGCGGGCGATTTGGCTACAGGTCGCCTTGCGTTGGTGTTCATAGAATGGCATGTGTGACGGTCGTTCAAAAAGTAATGGAACACTATTGAGCGTAAACTTGCTAAAAAAATGCCAAACAGCCGAAATATCCTTGGTTGGCTGACTGCGAAGTCCTGTAAAGAATATGCAAGTAACCACAAACGCCAGAAGCCTGTTTGAATAAATGAATATCACATGCAATTCCTCTTGTGAATTGTGAATGTGATGTTTATATCACGAAGTGTGACAGTGATAACAGCGTGTTGAAAGCCATATACTGTTTACATTTCTCGTTTGACTTCAATCGTAATCTTCGAGTGTTGGGGTACAAGTGACAGCTGGTGAGACAAGCTGATGCCTTGGGGGATCCAGTTTCTTCTTTTCTGGCCAAAATTCCATCATCTGTCAAAAATGTTGTCTAGATCTGTGAACTCTGAGACGATGTGTTCTGTTTTTCTTGTACGCGCTCGCTCGCTTTGAACTCAAGCGTAATCCATACATATCCAACTACTTCTAGAGCACTGGACTGATCTTTGAGTGTGGTTTAGCTTTCCCTATTACCAATAGCCCTCGCCATCAGGCGAGCCCACTCCGACTTGAGAGATGCTCGTAATTTACGTCCTCAAATCATGGATGACATATGTTGCGGCTTAAACCGCTACCTCGGCATCAGCACACCGGATGTTTAAGAACGAGCGCTATTATTCATTAGGACATGCTGGTCTCCTGAGGTGTTGATTTACTTTGATGCAGTTTATTTATATATTTAGAATCTAGAACTGTGAGCTATAAGAGTTGATTTACCTTGGTTTTCTTTATTCTCACACTTAGTATCTAGAAGAGATTAAGAACAGAATAGGGCTAGCGAAAGCTGCATTTAAGAAAATCAAGGGTATCTTATGCAATAAGTCACTATCAATGAATGTAAGCAAGAGAGTGCTGAAATGCTATATAGAACCAGTTTTGCTGTATGGCAGTGAATCTTAGAATGTAAATGAACAAATTAGGAAGAATTTGGAAGCAACAGAGACGTGGTTCCTGAGACAAATGTTGCGAATTCCTTGGACTTGCCAAAGCAACTAAGAAAGACTGCCTGTCAGAAGGTAATGAAACTAGAACACTATATACAACTATAAGAGTGAGACAAATAGCTTTCTTTGGTCATGGGATGAGAAGAGAGACATTGGAGAACATCGCGACGACTGAATAGATCAAGAGGAAGAGAGGCGGAGGTAGACCAAACGAAATGATGCTGGATGGTCTGAGACGGTGGCATAGAGGAATATCATCAGCAGAGTTGATCCAAAACACCAAAGACCGAGATCAATGGAAAGACACGAAAGTCTACGCCAGTTAGTAAGAACTTGATGATGATGTGTGTCATTAACTGTGAACTCTACGAGTTGATTTACTTTGGTGTTGTTTAAGAACATAGTTTATAATTAGCGTCTAGATATGTGAACTCTAAGGCGTTACTTTACTTTAATGCTGTTTATTTACATATTTAGTGTCCAGATGTGTAAACTCTGAGGCGTTGATTTACTTTGGTGTTGTTTATTTACATATTTACAGTTTCGAACTGTGAACTCGGAGACGTTGATATACTTTGGTATAGTTTATTTACTGATTTTAGTTCTGTCATCCTTGTTCGTGTTAATTTTCATGTTGTATTTTTCACATACTTTTGAAAGCAAACCCCTGTGATTAGCAGTCGTTGACATAAAATAAGACTGGATCTCTGCATAGACTACCGAAGAAGGGGACCGAGCACGCTTGCGAATGTCCGGAGCGCACTAATGTTGATTCACGTTTTCATATGTAAGTCCATGCTTGCTTGCTTGCTTGTTTGTGTTCGTTGGCTTGAGCTCCAGCGCGAAGTCCTGTATGTCGGATGAAGGCATCCTGTTGTCCAACATCAGTGTGATGTCATACAGGACCTGAGGTTTGCGTGAGTATCCCTTGTCCCATGTCTGGCTTATTGGTGTGCAGACTGGTGGTTCCTCGCCGTACAGGCAGACACTCTCCGACTTCGGAGGATTCGGCGATCCTACTGACTTTAGCCAGGATCCCGAAGGGACCTGTTGCCCAGGACGCTCGACGAGGACACGTCAATAGGTCTTGGCTAGTATAGAACCCAGCCCTGGTGCCTTGGAAACACCTCTGCGTCCCTATGTCCATAAATCAAATCCTTGTGACCTGTAACAATTAGCTGATTAAGTTAATTGTGTTTTTCTTGGTCATATTTAGTAGTTAATCATAACTGGTTAACTCTATACAGGCCTACGTGAATAATGGCATGGCAAGCAAACGATTTAGATACACATGTACGTTCAGAAAGCAATGGCAAACTACTAAACTCATCATGGGATTCATCGCAGCGGCCTGCAAAGGACATGCAACAAACGATAAACAAAACAGTAACTGCTGCAAACACACGATGTTAATAATTAATACGTTTTTTCAATCTAAACCGGCGCTGTGGCCTTAGCGATAGTGACACAGAGCTTCACAATTTCCCGTCATACCGAGTCGTGGAAATCAGCTGCGGGGGATTTGGAAGCAGGTCGTTTTGTATTGTTTTCGATCGTATGAGGCAATGACCGTTTATAAATTAATGGTAAACTTCGAAACTAAATTGCCGAGTAAATCACAACCAGCCACTATAGGCAGGGGTTAATTGCAGCGTCGTGTAAAATGACACACAACTGACCAAACGTCTGAGTAACAAACCGAATTATTCCCCAACAATAAAGACACTACATAAGCCAAGGTGTTTCAATAGGTGGAAGTACACTGGTCCCCTCAGATAGGAACTGTCCAAGTTTGGGGGGGGGGGGGGTGAAGGACATCATCATCATCATCATCACAATCATCATCATCTTATATGTCTTGGAGAGGAATAGTTGACTCTCCAGCGCCTGACGGGTGGTGTTGGATAGTGTCATTCCGTGAGATTCTACAAGCTGGGATAAAATTGTTTGCATATCCTTTACAGGACATTGCTGTCAACATCAGCATCTTTCAGCTGATTGTTGATTTCTTGGCAAGATTACGCTTAGTAGTTTGCCATTGCTTTCTGAGCGGCCGGCTCACATACCCCGTAAGTTACCGACGCGATTCGAACAACTGCTGATTCTCACCGTCGTTACGTTACTTACGAGAGTATACGAGATTACGGAGAAAAGTCGCTAACCTCTAGGCCAGGAAGCCGGCACATGCTGGGATAGTCGAAAGAAAAACACACCCTGCAGAAGAAACGTAAGCCGCTTGAGGAAAGGGAGGGATGGACGCAAATAGCATTTAATAGAAATACAAGGCATTGGCGATAATGGCATCTCAAGGCAGAAGAACCATATAAATTGCACATGAAAGAGACAAGGATGAAAGCATGGCCAGATGATGAGAACGGCGCTTCAAAGAACATTTCAGGGGAGCTGTTGGCACTGACTATAGGAATCTTCAGCGAGTGGTTTCACTTGCAGCTGTTTGAGAGAAGACTTTCGTTTCGACATGATGCACCAATTGTATCTATAGCTTCAGTTCATATAAGAGCTTTTGCGGCTGACTCAATCACAGGACTATCATTCTGAGCAGGTGATGGACCCTAACTATAACTTCTCCTAGAAGTTGAAACGTGAAGGGGTAATGATGAAATTGAACGAACGAAATCTCTGACGGAAGTGCCTTTCACGGTGCTCTCTTAATGTGCTATCTTAGTCATCTACGTGAAAACCTCCCTCGGGGTCTCCGTGGCGAAGTGGTCAAGCCATTAGACTCGGGCTCCGAAGGTTGTTGGTTCGATTCCGGGCCGCGTCCTTCGGTTCACGAGTGAAATGTTTTCGGAGACTCCTGTGGGTCGTCGCTAGAGCTACGGAGTTCGTACTTTGTGCGACGCTTTCCACGCTGCGGAAAGAGACCAAGCCATATGGGATAAAATCCGGTGTAGTGAAGTAGACCCTGTCGACTTTTAAGCGACTTTTAAGTGACAACCTCCCTAGATTCTTTAGTGTAAACAATAAAAACTTGTCTGGTCCGGTTAGAAATCCCACGAGGCACTTCTGGTTTCGTTTTAGTAGTAGACCACCTGGAGAGTCAGCTGCATGTCCTTGACAAGACGTCGCAATCAACCCCTGCATTTTTGCCTGTTTGTGATGTACTAGACAAACTTTGATGGTTCCGTCGACCTGCTACTGAGAGAGTGCGTGGCGCGACACTGTGAGCTGTGAGTTTTGTGTAAAATGCTTTTGAATCTGTCCGAGGTATTTTGGAACGTGACTGCATGTTTGGAGCGATGGCAGATGGCTATGTCCCAGAGTTGGCCGGTGTTTGCCTTGTGCAGAAATGCGTGGCTGCTGAACTTCTGGTTGACTGTGGCAGTCAACGACGATGAACTGTATTTCGTGGACTGTGTAGGTGAACATCTAGGAAACATCCAGATGGGAAAATGACAGCCGATTCCATCAGAGATGACCTGGGTGTTTCGTGGGGGACTATTGTGATGACATTCTGGTGGCGGCATTATGCACAGTGTATCTGTGCGGGCTGTTGTTTGTCGAGACTCCTGTCTTTTCCACTTTTCACATTGGGCAGTCGGGAGCGTTTTGTGTGATATTCACTGGCACAGGAAAGGAGCGTAATGGGGACGACCCGTTGCTGTGAAGTTGGAACTGCGACTAACTAACTAACTAGACAAACTTTGTGTTCAATAGTTTGCTATTGCTTTATGAACGAACGACGTCCATGATATGGAAATAGCTCAAGACGGTCTGCTTCCAAATCTGCAATGGCTAATTTCGAACCTTCGACTGTGTATATCGGGGACGTGTGAAACGCTGTTACTGCGTCTAAGCTACAGCACCGGCAGCTGGTTGAAAAGTGACTGACATTTAGACATGTTGGTAGAGTGCGATGTGATGTTGTAACCGGCTGAGGGAAGACAAAAACACTGTAACTTCGGCATCTGAACAAGTGTGATGTGAGAGAGCGTGTTTTGTTACTGACTGATTAAGTTATTCTGGGGCTCATCATGACCCAGTGGATAAGAGCTGTCGCTCTTAAGCTTCCAGTGTGCTGGTGCCTGGGTAGCGGGTTCAACCCCTACGCCGGTCAGTTGGACTGACATGTTGACTTCTCGTTCTTGACTTTTTTTTGGTTCGCATATCCTTTACAGGACATCGCTGTCAACATCAGAAGCTTTCAGCTGATTGTTGATTTCTTAGCAAGATTACGCTCAATAGTTTCCCATTGCTTTCTGAGCGGCCGGCTCACATACCCCGTAAGTCACTTATGCGGCGAGAACCGTACCGATTCTCGCGGAAGTTACGTTCTTCACGTGGATATCCGGGATTACGGAGAAATTCGCTAACTTCTAGGCCAGACAGACCGGCCGTCCTTGACTTGGGGACGTAAATTACAAGTAACTTAGAAGTCGGAGAGGGTTCATCTGATGGCGGGGAACATTAGTAACAGGGTAAAGTGAATCCACATGCACAAATCAGCCTAGTAGACAAGCACGTGTTAGTACAACTCATAGTTCAAAGCGAGCTAAAGCACACAACGAAAGGTGGTTGATGGGTTTCTGAAGGAATTCTGATATCGACTAGTTGAGTGGAGATAGTCTCTCAAACTGTCTTGTTGAGATGGGAAGGTGTCTTAGTGTCCCGTTGAGAAACAGAGAGATGACATATTGCCTTGTTGGGTCGGACACCTAGATATCGTCTTGCTGAGTGAAAGCTGTCATAATGACTGCCTGAAATAGGGAGGTTTGATACCATCGGCTGATATATGTCAGAGACTCAATAAGATACACGACAAGTAGGCAGGCAGACAAAAGGCAGACAATAGACAGACATGTATGGATGGTGGGTGTGTCTCCCACTCATCGCTGGTTGGTTACAAGTCAGAAGTATCCTGGTGTGCGGTCACCGCGACCGGGTCCTTACTCAATTCCCCACCCCAGCAGAGGTAATAAATCAAGATGAATCAAGAGATACACGGGGCAGCATGTGATCCAGCTCTCCTTATTATCAGTGTCTCTAAGCGTCAGACGAACCCACTCCGACTCCTGAGGTACTTGCAATTTACGTCTCCACACTAAAGGAAGCCGGAAGTCTTAAACAGCAGGTGTATTACAGATCCGGCACAATCAACAACCGTTTGCCATTTAACACACAGACTCCGCGCATTTATCATATAACGCGGCTGGCACATATATACACAAAGCGCGCGCGCGCACACACACACACACACACATACACACGGGGGTGTAGCTAACAAGCAGACAGACGCTGCTATCTAAACAGACAAATAAATATCAAGGAAAGATATCATCAACATGCCCCGATACGTCTCTGAGCAAATGTCCTCTTCCCTGATAGACCCGTACCTGTCTCCCCTAGAGAGGCAATACCCGCGATTTTCACCCTAACAATGCTCTGTTTACTTCATCCCTGCAGACCGGCTGTCTGGAAGACACAAGGCGTAATCACCCCCGATATGTGCCGGAGTGAGCAGTCCCGGCGCAGGAGGGTATATCTGCACGTGTGTCAGATAAAACTAACTAGTATGCTCTGGAGCACTCACTGAAGAGGTCGTTGTCTGAAGGGAGAAATGCGCGTGCTTCTGTAGGTGAGAGGTATAGCTATTTTGGTAGTTCTCACGGGACAGGTATGTGCAGGTAACAACGAGGAGGAGAGGAGAACGAGAGGGAGGTATGTCGGATGTGAGCCGGGAGGTTGAAGATGAATTAGAAAGTAAATTCGTTTGCAGGGGATTCACTAACTTTCTTTTAACACGGATCTCTTGGGTACAATCTTAAATCGTATCTTCTTCTCTAAGAGCCGGGACTCTTAGCGTTCGTGTAACCCAATTCATTATTTTATTCTCTAATTTTCCAGTCATCTTTTACATTTCCTTTCAATGTCCATGTAATTACATTTTAAGCTCTATGCTCAGCCAGCGGTTACATTATCTCACATAGGTGAAGGCTGCTGACGATCAGATACCTAATTTCTGTAGAGGAAACACCCTCCCCCCTCAACCTAGATCTGAACCCAGCCAATCCGTCTGTGCTGTGGTGGATCGTTAGCTTATTTCTCCCCAACAAGCCTCTACTCGGATATGAAGTTTCAGTGCACGTCTTACCGGTTTCTGAGTTTGGAGAGGGGAATAACAACTCTGTACTACAGACCCCGTAAAGACAGTGCGTTGGTACGGGGTGCGGATGAGAAGTCCCTACACCAACCTTACTGTGATAGATGCAAGCCAGTTTTTTGGCTTAGACGATCTAAACGGGAATGCATCGGACGTAACATATAAGGTTCAGTCTCCAAGATGATTCGCAACCAACCAGGGAGCCTCTGTCGCGAAGTGGTTACGTCAATTACCTCTATCTCTGATGTTGTTGGTTCGATTAAGGGCTACGTCGTTCGGCTCAGGAGTGCAATGTTTGCGGAGACTCCTGGGGGTCGTCGCTGCTGGATCTACGGAGCTCGTACTTTGTGCAACCCTTTCGGCAGGCCGACCTGCGGAAAAAAGACCGAGCCATATGTGATAAAACCCGGTGCAATGAAGTCGATATTCATGCGTTTTAAACGTTTTTCCCCCACATGCAACCAGCAAGCAACCAACATTATCCCAGGAAGTCTGGCGGTATACGCCACCGTAACGGCTACCATCAATCGACTTGACACAACAGAACAAGATAGAGTCGTACAGACAATTATAAGTATCTTTCACTCAAAACAATCGACTTGACACTACAAAACAAGATAGATTCATACAGACAATTATAAGCATCTTTCACTCAAAACAATAAGAAATAAAAAAAAAAAAAAAAACAGTTATGTATGTGTAACTACTGCGAAAAAGTCACTTCTTCGCTGGAGTAACAATAAAAAAGTATTTCCAGAAATGAATGCTTTCATTCACGATCACTTATTTTGAAAACTGTCTGTTGCGTCGTTATGAAATATGTCCTGCCGTCTTATATTTACCCCCACCCAAGGAATATGTCTTCGATAGGTCCAAAAACAACTTAAATCATGGAAAACGGCGACATTTCTTTGATGTTTCGGTGAAAAACTAGTGATTTCTCGCTAACAAACTTGTTTTACAGTAATGCCCCGTTGCCCTACGCGAGGCTCTTGTCATAAGGCCAATCCCATGTCCCACGAGGAAATTAACCATTCAACGCTAATATTTCCGCGTGAAGACGTAATACATTTAATAATGTACACTCTAGGCTACCATTTGTTTGTGAGAGTCACTATATTACAGAGTTTCCGGCTTGGGTCAAGATGGCGGGACGTGTTTTCTTCTAACTTTACTAAAGACGGTTGATCGGCGGCTTGACAATCCGCCATCATAAAACTCCCAGCTGTTACAAAATCAGATTTCTGGCTCCAAATGTTTGCACAACCATAGAAAGCCACGACTTCTGCACTATGCGCCACCTTAGGCACGAGAGGAAAGACAAACATACAAACTTTATCTCTGACCAGTAAATTATATACCGCATAGAAACAAACTTTGAAATCTGTTGTACAATCTCCAAAACAAAATTGTTTTGTTGGGTGGACATAATGGTAATATATGCTAAATCTCATCATATTCCTTCAGTTGGTTACTGAGATATGGAATTTTATATTGCGGCAGACAAAAGTAAACAGACTATAACAGATACATCACTGTTGTTATTTCTTTTTGGTATAATATCCTGCTTCAGCCGTTGCTTCTCTTATGTTTTACTGAAAACATTACGTGTGGGAGAAAAAAAAGGGGCGGGGGTGTGGGGGGGGGGTGGTGGACACATCAATCCCATTGTTAAGGGTCTTTATAGTTTGGGAGCAGGTAAACAGACAACGCCCTGATCTAGGTCATCGCTAAAGTTATTCTCCACAAATCGCTGACACATGTGCAATTCTCCCGAGTGGAGGGATTCCATGAACTCTGTCAGTGGTATCATTGTTATGGATGAATACGTTTGATCTGGGTTCAATCAAAACTTGATGGTATTTTGATTAGAATTATAAAATTATCAGTCTGTTGAACACCAATTGATTATAATTAGCTAATCTAGTGTACAGCCGGGGCTGTGGTTAGGGTTAGTGACCTCGTATCACAATTCCCCGACACACCGAGTCGAAGATTCGAAACCATGCTGCGGGAGATTTGGAAGCTGACAGGTTTGCTTTGATTTCGAACGTACGAGGCGTCGGTCGTTTAGAAAACAATGACAGTCTTTGTAACGTAAAAACTGTCTAGTACAGCATAAACATGCCGGTCACCCTGATCTAGAGGTTACACGACTTTCTACGTAATCCCATATACTCTCGTGGGTAACGCGACGTTTGCGAGAATCGGTAGCGATTCTCTCCGCGTCGGTAACTTACGTGGTATGTGAGCCGGTCACGCAGAAAGCAAAGGCAAACTAGTGAGCGTAATCTTGCCAAGAAATCAACAATCAGCTGAAAGATGCTGATGTTGACAGCGATGTCCTGTGAAGGATATGCTAAACCCCCCCCCCCCCCCCCCCCCCCAAAAAAAAAAAAAACAAAACAAAACAACAAAACAAACCATAGACAGTCAAATAGTGCTGAGGTTGATTGCAACGATCTGTAATACTAGTGACTAACTGATCTAGTGGATAATATATTTCAGAAAACTGACTTCCGAATCCATGCCTTTCAAGCCTTGTTTTATTTGTTAACGGACGCTGCGAATAACGCCAGATTGATTTCCTAGGCAACGTTACGTTCAGTAGCTTGCCACTGCCTTATGAACTGGAAGTCAACATTAAAGTCTAACTTACCGGTGTGTGGAATGCACCCACAACCCCGCCGTCAACGATCAGGAAAGGTATGCGCGAATGCTGCCCATCGTCTTTATAGTCGTGTGGAGTGTTATACTTGTCTATTACACACTCTGTAGCTTATGTATTCTTACTTAACAAGCCGAACAGCGCATAAATGCCTTTGAATATAAATGTTATAGACGGGTTCTAAGAATATCTTGTATACAAAAAAGAACAAATGCATACATACGACATGAGCTGAATATTGAAGAAGGTTGGCTACTAAAGACGATAAAACAAAGAAAATTGACATATTTTGGTCAGTTTGAAACGTCATGGAAGTTTGGAGAGAACAATCATGGAAGGGTATATGCCCTGGGAAGAGAGGAAGAGGAAGGCCAAAGAGAAGATGGGTGCAGGATGTGGCGGATGATCTCCAGATGGGTGTATCGGACACGGGATATCTTGCTTATGACCGAGAAGTTTTCCGGAAGGTTGATATGGGACCGAGGTACTGCAAAGGACATCCCTACTGAATGAATGAATGAATGAATTAATGAATTAATGAATGAATATATATTCTTGCTATTCTCCGTGTTTTCTTGTAACTATTCACCGTTAACGTACATTTCCTGGTAATTTACTTTTAAAGAGGTTAGCATGGCCGATTTGAAAAGCGCGCTTGTTCTTAAACATCCGGTGGAGAGAGTTCAACCCATACACCGGTCAGCTTTACTAAAATGTTGACTTCTCGTCCTTGACTTCGGGAAGTAAGTTAAAAATACGTCAGAAGTCGGAATGGGTTCACCTGATGGCGAGGGACACTGGTAATAGGGAAAGCTAATCCACAAGCAAAAATCAGTCCAATGCATTAAATGGAGTAGCACATGTATTGACTACGCCGCTTGAGTTGAAAGCGTTCGAAGGCACACAGCAAAACATTATTTTACCTGTGTGAACCTCTGCATGTATATTTTTATTCTGGGGATATACTGCCATATTCTTCTTTTTAGTTCACTACTTATCTTTAATACTGTTTGCCACTGCCTTAGGTCAATTCAATTGATTCCCATATGCTATTAATATCTTGCTGTATTTTTTATAATGCTTGCACGCCAGTGAATTATGTATTTTATTATGCTTCTAGAATTCACCAAAAATAGCCGCTGCTACAGCAAAGTATACTAGATCTAGACTAGACATCTGTTTACTGCATGGGCATTTCCATCATCATCCTTCTTCTTCTTCTTCTTGCTTCTTCTTTTTTAGTATTCTTCTTCTTCTTTTTACTGTTTTCCCTCTTCTTCTTTTGCCACCTTCTTATTCCTCTTTTACTTCTTGCTGTTGCTCCACTGCTTCTTCTTCCCCTTTCTCTTCTTCATCTTCCTTTTCCTTCTCTTCTTCTTCCGTCCTCTTCTTCTTCCCCACCCCAACTTCTTCTCTTCCTCACTTTACCGTTAATCTCCAAATGAAGCACAGACATTCTTGCAACTTACGCCCAGCCTTGTGTAGACATTCATGACTGGTTGGATTTTGCGATCACAGTTTTCTATGCCATGAAGAAACCAACCTTTTTCCAACCCTCCTTAATCTCTTTTTACGACCTACTTGGCTAATTAGTGTATTACTATGCCAAGCATCCCTTTCGAGCCTACTGACACATGCATAAAGAACATATATACCACTGATTACATAATACTGCAGCAAACAACACATTCTGCCCTTATCCTAATTCAAGCTTTGTTTTGACGTAACTGTCACGTGTATCACCACGTAGCTATCATGTGCAGAGTGTCGTTCTCACTGCGGCCCACCGAAAGACCTCTCGATCTCTTGCCTTTCTACCGCTTCATTAATCCAATCCTCATGCTACGTGTGATTCTTTATCGGTTTTCATTTTGAATGTCTTGGGATGATTAAAGTGGTAGTTTCACATTGCTTTCCACATCCCCATGGCTCTCAACATTAGTCACAGCCTTTAGCAATCTTTTGAGTTGCCAAGGTAAGTGAGTATCCTGCTCTGTCGTACTCTAGCAAACAGCAAAGAGCACCCCAGCATATGTCCACTTATCCTGGTGGACACTAGGTCCCCAGAGCTGCCTCTGCTACACCCTGGTGTATTTTCCTCCTCTACCTCGAGGGGGATACCATTGATATTTTCCCTTCATCCAGTCTGGGCCATGGAGGAATAGCTTAAACTCTACACTACTTTTAGAGTTATCCGTTTGTAGTTGCCCTTTGATCACACATTTACTACAGCAACTTTTTACCATCAATCAAAATTATTAGTAATGGCCACATTTAAAGACATAAGACTATCATAAAAAAACCACACTAGAGTGTGAGGTTGAAGGCAAGCGAGCAAGAGATAGACGAACGATACAAGTGGCAAGATAACATCAAGATAGGACAGAATGTACTGTCGGGGCGAGACACTCAAGTGTTGGAGATCGATTGCAACCAACCTTCACTGTGGAGACGGCACCTGATTGATTAAATGGAGAGGAAGAAGTCACATTAACTACAGCAACATTTGTGAATTATCAAGACCATCAGCGAGTAATGGGGGGGGGGGGGGATATAAATGTTACAGACGAGTTCTACGAATATCTTGGATGCAGAAAAGAACACATGCATCGATACAAGATCTGAGTATTGAAGAAGGTCGGCTACTAAAGACGATAAAACGAAAGAAAATTTAAATATGTTGCTCACTTGAAACGTCATGAAAGTTTGGAGAGAACAACAATGGAGGGGTATATGCTCGGGAAGAAAGGAAGAAGATGGGTGCAGGATGTAGCAGATGATCACCAGATGGATGTATCGGACGCGGAACATCTTGCATATGACCGAGAAGTGTACCTGAAGGTTGTTATAGGAGCGAGGTTCTGCAAAGGACATGCTATAGAACGAATGAATGAATGAATGAATGAATGAAGAGGAAGATGTCAAAGTGGCGGATTAGACTGAAGCGCTCGCGCTGAACCTTCTGTTGCGCCTATGGCTGGGAAAGAGATTTATTACCTACACCAGTCAGTTGGACATAAACGTTAACTTCTCTCTCAGACAACAATGGCAAACTAATCAACGTAAAATTGTCTAGTAAGTCAACCTGGGTGTCTGGTTGATTACAATGTCCTGTCAAGAACATGCCGCGTTGAGAGGAATAAAGGACACATCCAGAGACCAGTAACATTGAGAGGAATAACGGGCACTACCAGAGACCAGCAACATTGAGAGGAATAACGGGCACTACCAGAGACGGTCCTACCCAGAGAACGTCTTGTCCACAGCTTTCTGTCGCATAACCTAAGTCTCGCGTTAAATGTCCCTTGTCAAACAAAGGCGACCTCCTAACAATGAACCTAAGCTTATCCTCACCTTCCATCCACATTCCTATGCCATCAAACACATTTCCTCCGACACTGGTCTATCCTGGAATCCGATCCAACCACTCGTGAGGTATTCTCCAATGGCCCTAGGGTAATTTTCCGCCGAAACCAGAGCCTCAGAGACCACCTTAGGCATAGTCGCCTCCCCACGATCACTTCATCTGCGGGCACATTCAAATGCCATCGTAAAAACTGTCTGACATGCCCATACGTTGTTCAGACACCGGCGATTACATTCCCCCTAGGCACCTTCTCCTTGAAAGATTCTTTTACTTGTACATCCCGCAATCTGATATATATCATCATCTGCAAACGATGTGACATGAAATACATTGGTCAAATTGGCAGACGCCTTGCTGACCATTTTAGAGAACACCTCAGAGACATTACTCAGGGCGCTGACAAACCTGTCCCCAACCATTTTAATTCCTCCAACCATAATGGAGTCGACGATGTATGTGTCACTGCATTGAAACCCTGCTTCTCCAACAGCTCCATTAGGCTCAAAATTGAATGCCAATTAATCAACTCTCTGGGATGCGTCCATCCAGCAGGTATCAATACTGTTGTGGACGCCACTGTATAACTGTGCCATCTTCTCCAACTGTCTACACTGTCTATCACTATGCTGTCCCCCCTATATATTCATACCTAACTGTCTCCACACCCCTATATTTTCATATCAGACTGTTCGCATATTTTTGGCGACCTAAATCCTATCTGGCAACCTACTATACTTAAACTCTGCAGCCAAAGAGTGCCTTCGCAACTGGCAAAGCCGCTTTTTCTGCACCCGCATGGAAACAGTGTAGTGGTGCTTTTTGCTATTTGTTTTTGTTTATGTATTTCGTTGTTTATCTATCTGTGTTGTCCTGTCCTTGACAAAGATTCTGAGAATCGAAACGTCGGCCGTCCTGTGTGTCGTAGTGTACGCTTTTGTGTGTATTTTATTATATTATTCATTTTATATATTTATTGATTACTTCTGATTTTGGATTTTCACCTGTATTCCGGTATACGATGAATCTCCTTGTAAGGTATGTGCAACGTGTTTGTGTTTAGTACGTTTCTTCTTGCAGGAGCTTAATATACCTATTTGATTCCAATTCATATTGTTATATCCTGCTGCAGCCGCTGCTTTTTCTTCTATTCCAGAGACGATCAACTTTGAGAGGAATAACGGGCACTACCAGAGACCAGCAACGTTAAGAGAAATAACGGGCACTACCAGAGACCTGCAACTCTGAGAAGAATAACGGGCACTACCGGAGACCAACAACTTTGAGAGGAATAACGGGCACTACCAGAGACCAGCAACTTTGAGAGGAATAACGGGCACTACCAGAGACCAGCAACTTTGAGAAGAATAACGAGCACTACCAGAGACCAGCAACGTTAAGAAGATTAACGGGCACTACCGGAGACAACAACTTTGAGAGGAATAAATAGCATTACCAGAGACCAGGATGAGAAGAATGAAAAGATGAACAAAATGAGAACAATGAAGAGAAAATTAAAATGTGGAAATTATTTTTTTTCTTCACATCTTCATTTTCTCTTAATTGTGATAATGTTTTTCATCTTTTCATTCATCTCATCCCGTTCTTATGCCTTAAGGAGGGTTTCTCCATGATTATATGTTGTGTTTTGTGCATGTATTTGTTAGCTGATGAAGGCTAGTCGACGAAACGTCCTGTATTTTTCATATTTCTGTTCTGTAAAGCTGCATTACTTTGTGTTATTTTATATTGTTAACATTTCCACAGCTTTACCGCAGCTCCACTAATTTTATTCATATTTTACCAGAGACCTGCAACGTTCGAGGATGTAAAATAGGTGAGACAACAAAGAAACACGTCTGCCAAGTTGCAGCTGTCATGAAACCATGAGAGAATCCGCGACGCTCAGACGGGAAAATGAGGTAACATTCCCATACAGTGAAGTAAGATTACATACCTCCATCCTGAAGACAGGTGGTTAGGTAATTGTGGGCGATACCCCGAGATGACTGTTGTCTGAGATCATTTAATCTCGGTCTCCGCATCCTGTTACAGGTGAAATGTTTTCTGTATTCCAATATTTTGTAGAATAAATAATTGCCAGCGTGCAAACATGTATATGAGAAATGTAAATGTATGTTGGTTTATATCAGATGGCGGCTATGTGGCTGGGTAGTAACTTAGAGGTAGTGAGCCCGCCTTTGACTCAAGAATACGGGGTAATGGTTTAAAGGTAGTGAGCCTGTACTGTATTCCTGGCACCAGGATAAGGCCTGTACAACATTCGTAGCTAACAGAAGACAGACAGTGCCGTCTACTGTCATACGGTAGCTCAGTCATATCACACATGCAGATATAGTATATATAAATATAGAAAATCACAACGAAGGGCTGTCTTAGTTAACTAAAGCAATGAAGATCACAGAGCATAGTAAATAGCAGAACATAACAACACAGAGCATAGCAAATAGCACTGTATAAGCAAGTCACTGAGTCCAAGCAGCTGGGTACCGTGACAACCGGATAAAGCGCATTCTGTTGATGAATGTTGGATAAACGTCATTTATGTGCCATGCCGATAAGCGTGGGCAGCCGTGGTTCGCCATATCGGACGATCAAGAGTCCTGGATCAGGTCGGTGTTCTCGTGGCGATTATAGTTTATACCATGTGACCTAGCTATCAGGTAATTATCGGTTTTCCTTCTCCTTCTTCTTTTGCCATAAACTTACCAGTTGCCACAATGTTGTCAAGATTATTACTCCTCATAATGTACCCAAACATCGTGAGTGTCTACGTCTAATTTATTTTATCAATTTAATTATTTCATTTGTTTCTTGTGGTAATTTCTCATTGTTTTTTTGTTTTGTTTTTTGTTTTATGTCCGTTCGTGGTATTCACTGCATTTCGTTAGAAGTTTTGTTTTTTTGTTAGAATTAAATTTTAATTTTCGTTAGAAACTAAATTTTCACTTCCATTAAATGTTTCTCAGCTTGTCTGCTTTCTGAAATGTTACAGAGCCGAACACAAAACAGCAGTCCCACAACATAAAGATTAGTTTAAGCAATTATCCTTGTTAATATGAGGGGCGGGGGGGGGGGGGGGGGGGGTGGGAGTTTTTTGCACATCCTTTACATGACGTAGCAGTCAACCCAAACATTTATGCTTGTGGCTATCTGTGATATTTTGGTACGTTTACGCTCAGTAGTTTGCCATTGCTTTGTCAACGACCGGCACCCATACCATTGTATGAAACGCCAATACAAGGCAGTCTGCTTCCAAATCACCCGCAGCAGTGTTTCGAACGCGCTATGCAAGATTACGAATTGCGTTCTGAAGCCCTTCACCACAGAGCCAGCAATAAGATCGAGAGAGAGAGAGAGAGAGAGAGTGAGAGAGAGAGAGAGAGTGAGAGAGAGAGTGAGAGAGAGAGTGAGAGAGAGAGAGAGTGAGAGAGAGAGAGAGAGAGAGAGAGAGAGAGAGAGAGAGAGAGAGAGTCCTTAAACGATATAGGGAGCATATTCTGTATGATTCACGGTAGTGAGTCGTGGATAGTCAACCACATTATGAACTGGTTTTGAGGATCATGTTATACTTCCTTGTCTATGATGTTCGGTTTCTGTAACTAAATTGTGTTTATGACAACACATTTTTATAATCAGTGTAAGAATGGTCAGTTCTTGTGTGTAAAGTATATATGTGGCAAAGTATTTCTATATTGTTTATTAAATTGTTAGGTTTGTCTGACGACATTGTCTGTGACAATGGAGTTTTATATCATGTGTTAAAGTATTCGTGTGATTTGACTAAACGGTGTCTGTGACAACAGAGATTTATATCATATGTGAAGGTATTCTTTTGGTGTGACTAAATTGCGTTCTGTGACAACAAATGTGTATACAGTCTGTTAGAATGCTCGTGAAGTCTCCGTAGCGAAGTGGTCAAGCTGTCTGGCTCGGGCTCCGAAGATTGTGGATTCGATTCCGGGCCGTGTCCTTCGGTTCACGAGTGCATTTTTTTCGGAGACTCCTGGGGGTCGTCGCTGGAGCTACGGAGTTCGTGCTTTGTGCTACGCTTTCGGCAACTCGCTGCGGAAAGAGACTGAGCGATATGAGATAAAACTCGGTGCCTCCCCCGATGTGTCTCCACCTTGCCGTGGTGGGGGAGCTTGCGTGTCCCATCGACCCCATGTGCTTGCCGATGGGTGAAAACTACATATCGGACGGCTCGTGGGATAGGGACCAGACTAAGAGAGACACAACCTGCTGCCCTGCAGGTAAGACTGAGGATAGCAGTCAAAACCAGGCAAACGATCCCTAAATCTCAGTTCGGACATAACCTCTAAGGCTCCCATCCGAGGTGTATGGCTGAACGTCTCTAAGCCATAAACTCTCGGAAGTGAGAGCCTGGCCGACACAAACCTACATCAAAATTGTGATGATGTGCTGAGAACGCTACATGCTCGGCGCAGATTCGTTCGATTTTTCTTAGCTGGGGGATATGAGGTATCCCCGGATGAAAGGGACTGGCCGTTACTCGCCCACAGACGCACGGAGGTAAGGTGCTGAGCCGGCAGCACATGTAGCCTACCTCGTGAGCGAGTACAAAAGGTGGAAAAACACCTCGGTCGCACGTCTCGCAGACGTCAGATAGTCTGTAACCACACTCATGGAGTGAGTGTAGTCAAAGGTGGAAAATTGTCTCGTTGACACGAAATGGAACGCCAGTCTTGCGAATCCGTTACGTGGCAGCCCAAAGCGAAAGCTTGCTGTGTGGAAGCCGAAACAAGAGTCTCGAAACCCGAGGAAGGCTAACCTCATTAAAAAATGCCCGCCGGAAGCCGGAAGTGTCGTCCTAGGGGTGGCAAACTAAAAATTTACACTACGCAATTACGTCGGAGTGAAATGTCTCGTCCGAATGTCTCTCGTGCTAGGAACAGCTCAGACTACCTAGTTTCCGAATGCCGCTCTTGTTCGGAACAGCTCTGACTATAGTCTGTCCGGAAATTTATGCCTTCATTCAAGATCAATTATTTTGAAAACTATCTGTTGCATCGTTATGAAATTTTTCCAGCCGTCTTATATTTACCCCCACCCAAGGAATATGTCTTTGATATGTCCAAAAACAACTTAAATCATTAAAAGCGGCATCATTCCTTTGATGATTTGCTTAACAACTAGTGATTTCTTGTTAAAAAAGTTATGTTTACGGTAATGAGGACCTGCAAATTCAGATGACAAACAAAGGCGTATCTGGATTCGTATGGGAGTGGGTGCAATCAAAGAAGTAGCTTACAGTCGACAGAATCGGCTGCATTGCACCGGGTTTTTATCCCATATGGCTCAGTTTCTTTCCACAGCGCGGAAAGCGTCGCACAAAGCACGAACTCCGTAGCTCCAGCGACGACCCTCGGCAGTCTCTGAATAAAATGAATGACGCGGCCCGGACAGACAGAAAGGTAGGTAGGTAGGTAGGTAGGTAGGCAGAAAGATAGGTGGGTGGATGGATGGCTGGCTGGCTGGCTGAGTGGGTGGATCGGTCGGTCGGTGGGTCGGTCGGTCGGTGGGTGGGTGGGTGGGTCGGCAAGCAGGCAGACAGACAGATAGATAGATAGATAGATAGATAGATAGATAGATAGATAGATAGATAGATAGATAGATATCGGTAGGTCGGTCGGTTAGTGGGTGGGTGGGTAGGCAGGCAGACAGACAGACAGACAGATAGATTAGATAGGACAGACAGATAGATTAGATAGATTGATATCGGTAGGTCGGTCGGTCAGTCGGTGGGTGGGTGGTCGGGCCGGCAGGCAGATAGATAGATAGATAGATAGATAGATAGATAGATAGATAGATAGATAGATAGATAGATAGATAGATAGATAGATATCGGTAGGTCGGTCGGTTAATGGGTGGGTGGGCCGGCAGGAAGGCAGACAGACAGACAGACAGATAGATTAGATAGATAGGACAGACAGATAGATTAGATTAGATAAGATAGATAGATAGATAGATAGATAGATAGATAGATAGATAGATAGATAGATAGATAGATAGATAGATAGATAGATAGATAGATATCTGTCGGTCGGTCGGTCGGTATGTGGGTGGGTGGGCCGGCAGGCAGGCAGGCAGACAGACAGATAGATTAGATAGATTAGATAGATTAGATAGATAGATAGATAGATAGATAGATAGATAGATAGATAGATAGATAGATAGATAGATAGATAGATAGATAGGTAGATAGATATCGGTACGTCGGTCGATCGGTCGGTGGGTGGGTGGGCCGGCAGGCAGGCAGACAGGCAGACAGACAGACAGACAGATAGATAGATAGATTAGATAGATAGATAGATAGATAGATAGATAGATAGATAGATAGATAGATAGATAGATAGATAGGTAGATAGATAGATAGATAGATAGATAGATAGATAGATAGATAGATAGGTAGATAGATAGATAGATAGATAGATAGATAGATAGATAGATAGATAGATAGATAGATAGATAGATAGGTAGATAGATATCGGTACGTCGGTCGATCGGTCGGTGGGTGGGTGGGCCGGCAGGCAGGCAGACAGGCAGGCAGACAGATAGACAGACAGACAGACAGACAGACAGACAGATAGATAGATAGATAGATAGATAGATAGATAGATAGATAGATAGATAGATAGATAGATAGATAGATATCTGTCGGTCGGTCGGTCGGTATGTGAGTGGGTGGGCCGGCAGGCAGGCAGGCAGACAGACAGATAGATTAGATAGATTAGATAGATTAGATAGATAGATATATAGATATATAGATAGATAGATAGATAGATAGATAGATAGATAGGTAGATAGATATCGGTACGTCGGTCGATCGGTCGGTGGGTGGGTGGGCCGGCAGGCAGGCAGACAGGCAGACAGACAGACAGACAGACAGACAGACAGATAGATAGATTAGATAGATAGATAGATAGATAGATAGATAGATAGATAGATAGATAGATAGATAGATAGATAGATAGATAGATAGATATCTGTCGGTCGGTCGGTCGGTATGTGGGTGGGTGGGCCGGCAGGCAGGCAGACAGATAGATTAGATAGATTAGATAGATTAGATAGATTAGATAGATAGATAGATAGATAGATAGATAGATAGGTAGATAGATAGATAGATAGATAGATAGATAGATAGATAGATAGATAGATAGATAGATAGATAGATAGGTAGATAGATAGATAGATAGATAGATAGATAGATAGATAGATAGGTAGATAGATATCGGTACGTCGGTCGATCGGTCGGTGGGTGGGTGGGCCGGCAGGCAGGCAGACAGGCAGACAGACAGACAGACAGACAGACAGACAGATTAGATAGATAGATAGATAGATAGATAGATAGATAGATAGATAGATAGACAGTTAGATAGATAGATAGATAGATAGATAGATAGATAGATAGATAGATAGATAGATAGATAGATAGATAGATATCGGTAGGTCGGTGGGTCGGTCGGTCGGTCGGTCGGTGGATGGGTCAGCCAACCGGCAGACATTCAGACAGACAGACAGACAGACAGACAGACAGACAGACAGACAGACAGACAGATTGATTGATTGATTGATTGATTTCCACCAGAAACCGGGCCTTGTCAGCTAGTTTATTTATATAATCACGTTTCATGAAAGAACCCACATTTGGAGACGCCTCTGAATCTTCGCGCTGTTTGTTTGAAAACGAAAGTCACGTGAAAATTTTGAATAATTTGGGTCGAATCTTGGGGAAGCTGTAAAACTGTTAAAATCATGGACGTAATCTTTAAGTCATAATTAATATACCGTATATAAGCTAACTTTGAAATCTGCTGTAAAATCTCCAGAACAAAAAATTTTTTGTTGGGTGGACATAATGATAAGGTTATATACTAAATCTCATCATTTTATCTCAGCCCGTTACTGAGATATTGAATTTTATATTGAGGCAAACAAAAAAAAACACACTATAGGTAGTTTTCCGAATGTCTGTCGTGCCTGGAACAGCTCTGACAGGCGCAACGACAAGCACATGTCCGAAAACCCGCTGAGTGGATACCGTCTGCAAACCTGTCTGGTTTGTGCGGGAATGGCCCGGGGCAAACGAAATGACCAATATATTGAAGTGAGGATCTAAAGCAGCCATGAGCAGGACGTGACGATTTCCCTCGGTGAGCCCAGATCCAGGGCGTTATGTGTCGGCCCTGCAACTATGGAAGCAAC
The DNA here is from genome assembly GCA_014155875.1 of Cepaea nemoralis. NCBI lineage: Eukaryota > Metazoa > Mollusca > Gastropoda > Stylommatophora > Helicidae > Cepaea > Cepaea nemoralis. The sequence goes on along the minus strand of JACEFZ010023191.1, from coordinate 52,272 downwards.
CTTGGATGGCGGAAAATGCTATGGACTGTCCCTGCCTTCCTTTGAGGGATGACCGTTGTCTTCGACCGTTCTAACTTGGCCAGCATGGTTGTAGATGGCACCACAAAAGTGAGTCTCCCAGGAATGCTACCTGGTCAAAAAAGCACGCTAAAGTCGATGTGTTGGCCTACGGGTTTCGGCCCAAGGGCGCATAACAGACACACCGCAATCACATCTGAAAAAACACTCCGGATGAACGAAAAGAAGAAGAAGAAACTCGGTGCAATGAAGCCGATCCCATCGACTTTTAAGCGACTTTTAAGAATGCCAGTTCATCAATTAAACGCTGTGTGATGGGAAACACGTTGAGTACTCATTCATGCTGCATCACAGAAATGGTGTGGCCGTTGTACAGGTACACCATGTTGATTTCTCTCAGCAAACATAAATAAAACAGAAGGAGACTGGTCATATCTGCGCAGAGGGTAAACAACATTAACAGGCACTGGCAAAGAACCAGGAAACACATTAAAGAAAACAGTCTCAGAGCTTGCATCTACCCGGTGGACAACATACGGACGTGAGTCATGGATCAGGTTGCAATAACTACAGAAAACAGTCTGGATGTGGAACTGAGGTGCTTCACAGAAAGTCTTAGAGTACCGTGAATCAACAAGAAAACAAACAATATCATTCTATCAGACCCCAACACGGAATAATCTGGCTAATTAACAACATAATGACTTGATAACTAAAATATTTTTGGAAATATTAAGCAGCAAATTAGCGTGGTAAATACAATAATGAAACGCATTGTTTCTGGAAAAAGAGACAGGGGCAGGACCATCACGAAGGTGGACACAGAAATAGATATGGAAATACATGATAAAAGGTTGATTTCTCGTTCTTGACCTGGGTACGTAAATTACAATTACCTCAAAAGTCGGAGTGGGTTCGCCTGATGGGGAGGGACACTGGTAATATGGAAATCTAAAAACACGCAAAAATCAGTCTAGCGTGGACTACGCTCGAATTCAAAAGAGAGAGATCGAAAAACAAAAACACGAGGCAGGGGAACTAGCGAAAGACTCAGGGTCTCTCCTAACAGATCTTGCAGTAAATAATGACCCGCTGTACAGAGCCTGAAACACGAATGCATGAACATATGAAACATTCAATTGTTCCTCCCATCTCCTCCCTCGTGTACACACAAGAATGCACAACCAGCCATAAGCTAACTGCGGCAGGTGAAGCCGTAGTGCCAGTGGGAAGCTGTGCGCACGTGAGGATAGAGATAATATATGCTGGTACACGCAGGTACGTGTCCGACAAATGACCTCTGCTGGAGCACGCAGCAGTGTCGCACATGACAGACAAGAACAAAAGCGTATGTTCGGGTAGATGGGACTACGGACAGGCATACATAAGTGGTCTGACTGTCTGGTGGGTGGCGCTGTACCATTCGTCGTCGTTTTGTCAATCCACCGGTCTTTCAATATGTGTGTTAATCAATCAGCCACATCAGTTATAAGTCATACTAACGGTGTTTCTACCTATTCTAATGTCTATCTGTCTTTCTACCTGGATATTTATATTTATGCCCTAACTACCTCCATCTATCCATCCATCCATAATTTTAGATGTGTCACAGAGTCCTTTACTTTCTATTTCTGTCAGTCCAATCAGCATCTACAATCTACAATCGAGGATCTACAATCAATAATCTACAATCAACAATCTTCAATCAACAATCTACAATCAACAATCTTCAATCAACAATCAACAACCTACAGTGAACAATCTACAATTAAACAATTTACAGTCTACAATAAACAATTTACATACTACAATCAGCAATCCACAGTTAACAATCTACAATCTAAAATCAATAATCTACATTAAACAATCTACAATTAACAGTCTATAATCAGCAATATACAGTCAACAATCAATAATCTACAATCAACAATCGACAATCTACAATGAACAATCTACAGTGAACAATCTACAATCAACAATATAAATCTACAGTCAACAATCTACAATCAACAAACAATCTACAATCTGCTATAACTGTAAGACACACTCCCACCTCCTCCGACCCCACTTAACAATTATGAGACACTGGGCTATAGTCAGCAAATAACGGTCGTCACAGTAAGCATATCTAGCAGCTGGGCTGTCCCTGTAGGCATCTTAACTATGTAAACAGGGCCAGGTGTGAACCTTGTCTGTCAAAACAGCCGATTGTCGCTCCTCACCTGGCTGTCCCTGTAGGCATCTTAACTATGTAAACAGGGCCAGGTGTGAACCTTGTCTGTCAAAACAGCCGATTGTCGCTCCTCACCTGGCTGTCCCTGTAGGCATCTTAACTATGTAAACAGGGCCAGGTGTGAACCTTGTCTGTCAAAACAGCCGATTGTCGCTCCTCACCTGGCTGTCCCTGTAGGCATCTTAACTATGTAAACAGGGCCAGGTGTGAACCTTGTCTGTCAAAACAGCCGATTGTCGCTCCTCACCTGGCTGTCCCTGTAGGCATCTTAACTATGTAAACAGGGCCAGGTGTGAACCTTGTCTGTCCAAACAGCCGATTGTCGCTCCTCACCTGGCTGTCCCTGTAGGTATCTTAACTATGTAAACAGGGCCAGGTGTGAACCTTGTCTGTCAAAACAGCCGATTGTCGCTACTCACCTGGCTGTCCCTGTAGGCATCTTAACTATGTAAACAGGGCCAGGTGTGAACCTTGTCTGTCAAAACAGCCGATTGTCGCTCCTCACCTGGCTGTCCCGAAGCAGCACGCGCCCCTATTGTTCATGTCTGGCAAACGCGAATCGAACCTCTTTTAAAACAAAGGGCATAAGCTTGTGCCCAAGTCGACCTAGTCTAAAACTGGCACCAGGAAATTTCACAGGAATTAAATGTGGCCGAAGTCCCGGGAAGGTTAACCCTGTCAACAAATGCTCGCAGAAGTCGGATGTGTCGCCCTAACGGCGCAAGAACGCAGCTCTTCTGTAAACAGGCACAACGCAATCACATCCGAAAAAAAACTCCGGATTAACGAAGAAGAAGAGGAAGAAATGTGGCCGAAGTAAATGTATCAATTGACATTGACACAATCACCTCTAAAATATCGATTGATGTTTAAAAATATGGGGCTTGCACCATATACCCAATACGGTTCAAGGCGTACAAAAAGATGCCTACCCTACTTACTACACCACCCTGGCTACCATAGCATAGTAAGACAAGAAAGTTAAGCGCCATTTTACACGCCCCAAGGTGCACTGATTTAATCCAGTATACTCTCGTGAGTAACGTGACGTGCGCGAGAATCGGTAGCGGTTCTTTCCGCGTCGGTAACTTACGGGGTATGTGAGCCGGCCGCTCAGGAAGCAATGGCAAACTACTGAGCGTAATTTGTTCAAGAAACCAACAATCAGCTGAAAGATGCTGATGTTGACAGCGATGTCCTGTAAAAGATATTTGAACAAAACAAAAACATAGGTGCGCTGACCCGTGGTGCTAGACCAGTAGTTTATTAGAACAATCGGCACTCGTGGATGATGTGGTTAATATCGCGCCGGTCGCCTGTAATCCCATAACATTTCCTAGTTCCATTTTAAACTGTGCAACCTGGGAGGACAGATGCATTTTAAATATTCGAATTCACCGCAATGGGGATTGAACGCACGAAAATGGCACCCTGGATCTACGGAATCGTTCAAATAGAAACACTCACGGCGTGTTTCCTGGAGATAGACCGGGATTCAACATATGATTTCCTGTTATGTATGAATGAGTGAGTGACTGATTGAGTTCTTCATCTAATCTCATCTCATCTCATCTCTCATCTCATCTCATCTCTCGTATGTGAGAAAGAGGGAAAATCAGGGAGAGGGAGGGGAGAGGGGGAGTGAGAGGGAGAGAGAGAGAGGGGTGAGAGGGAGAGAGGGGAAGGGAGAGAGAGGAGGAGAGGGATAAAAAGGGCGAGTGGGAGGGAGAGAGAGATGGAGAGAGGGAGCAAAGGAGAGAGAGAGGCACAGGGGGAGTGAGAGGAAGAGAGATATAATGAGTTTACTTGAAAGGCGGTAAACTTTTCATTGATTTCATTGCTTCTGAAATGCCAACATTTTTCTATACACATATACACGAAACGCACATATACAAGAATCACACATATACAACCATGTGGTTGTGTGAGGGTTGGTGTGGAGGTGTGTGTGTGTGTGTGTTTAATTTTTTTTGGGTTTTGTTTTGTACAATATACAACGTAGGTTCAACCACGACTCTCGTGAGCTATTCACATTTCCCGTTATTACCTGAGAATGTTAGACAATCGATCTTAACAGAGGCAGAACTTAGGTATAAAAAAGGGGAGGGGGTGTGGTGGAGACCAGGGTTAATGATGTCATTAAGAACCCCACTAGCCTCCGTGGCCAAGTGATCCGCTTGCCTTGCTCTCAGACGGTCTGTTCGTATTTAGACGTTGCCATTCGCAGAATGGAGTCTTGGTTGGGCCTACGGAGTTCGTGCTCTGTGCGACAGTTTCAGCAGATCGCCCTGCAGAAAGACACCGAGCCATGTGGAATAAAACCCTGTACAATGAAATCAATTCCCCCTTCCTTTAAATTCGTATAAAACCTGCCAGGCCTTACAATTATAATTTAAAACATAACACACCCAGTCGTAAAATATCTGACATATTAAATTCCTAATATTTGGCTGGAACCTTGCACCTATTGAAAGAAAGCAGGCACTTTACCTCCGAGTCAATCAGGACCACACTCCACTGGCTGTATATACTGAGAACAAATCATTATTTGCTATGAAATGATCTCTTTGCCCCAAGGAACGATCATCTTACCGAGACTATCCCAAAATAGAACGGAACCTGGTATTGTGCAAGTGCAACGAATAGATAGATCACGCGCAGGGTTCACTTGACTCCAGCTTGCCAAACAACCTTCATCACAAAATTGGCCAGCGCTCTTTTCATGGAAAGGAACCTTTCTTGTCATTGAGTAGAGAGTTCAAACCTGCGCAGTTCCACAAGAAAGCGTTGCTATGAGAAAAACAAAATGCCATTTACTGCCAATATAATACCTTGCAGTGTATGGCAAGGGGACCTTTGAGGCTGAGGAATTAAGGCCGCCTGGCTAGTGCAGTCGCCGTGAACTGCGCAGGTTATGATATTCTTTTTGCAACCGACATAAAAAAAAAAATCCCACATCTTACCGAGGGTTCGAACCCGGGTTAACTGAAGGAGAATCATGCGTTCTAGCCACTCGGCCAGCCGCTGCCCTCGGCCAGATTCAAATTATATTGGGACGCAGAGAGCTTTCATGTAACTGATCAGATATAAACTAACCTCGATACTTACTCCATCTGTAAAAGAAGCATTGTCTGCGTACATTAAATCATAATGTAATTATAATTTCCAGTGTAAATGCCAAGCAACGTCCATTTGAAGAACGGAAACACAATTAGCAAATCGGATAACCGAACATATCCCAGTGTGGGTGGAAAAGAGGGTAACCAAACATATATCTGTGTGGGTGGGGAAAAAAGAGTAGCCGAACATAAACCAGTGTGGGTGTAAAAGGGAATGAATATGTTTTCGGGAATCCCCGTGCAGTCGAAAGGCTATAATATGTCCACATAGTAAGTACATGATAGGACATGATTGATACAGGCATAGGTAATGCACATTGACAAGACACGAACTCTATCACCAGGTAATGCACATGACAAGACACGAACTCTATCACCCGAGCCTTATTCCACACTCCCCTATAGGATGGTCGGGATGCAGACGTCAACAACAAGGTAGACTGTATACAATCTTACAGTTGCAACTGCCACATCCGTTTACGTCTGCGCTGGTTTCCTTTGTTTATGCACATTGCCATCAATCGTTTTCTCCCGTGTCCCAGACAAGATAGAGTAAGGTGAACGGATCTTCAAAGTGCATCGTGTGAGTGAGTACGATCAAAAACAGTACCGTGTGAACACGGCCTTCTACAGTACTTGTTCTGGGGTAAACAGATGAATCAGAACATTGCTATATGCCTCAAGGTAAATGTATCACCTTAATCTGTTAGTACAGGGGTCAACAAACTACGGCCCGCGGGCTGAATCCGGCCCGCGACGTCAGTTCATCAGGCCCGCCCGTCGGTACTCGAATTAACAGTTAGTCCATTACACGAAGAGCGCGTCGTGTAATAGGAACCTTGTCCGTGGAAGTTTGAAAACGAGGTTTATGATATTACACGTTTGTTGTCCGTGTATCTGTACGCCTGGGAGTCATGGGCACTTAGTAACGAGATTTGAAAAACACCGTAGACCTATGAGTTTTCGTTACTGCAGTTGGGGAAATAATTCCGTAGACCAGAGGTTCTCAACCTTTTTTGGCCCATGCACCCCCTCAGAATATGTTCAGAATGTCACCCTCCCCCCTCTTTCGTATTTTCTCCCTATAAATTCCCCCTGCCTCTATACAATATACGTAAAATGGAAGCTAAATTTAATATCACATACTAGAGCAAGACTAGACATCTACATAAAACGTGGGCTTCTGGTTGACTGCCACTGCCGTCGGTGATGAACTGTTTGTTCGTGGACTGTGTAGGTGAACATCTAGGAAACATCCAGATAGGAAAATGACTGCCGATTCCATCAGAGATGAATTGGGTGTTTCGTGGGGGACTAGTGTGTTGATATTCTGGCGGCGGCATTATGCACAGTGCATCTGTGCGGGCTGTTGTTTGTCAAGACTCCTGTCTTTTCCACTTTTCACATTGGGCAGTGGGGAGCGTTTTGTGTGATATTCACTGGCACAGGAACGGAGCATAATGGGGACGACCCGTTGCTGTTAAGTTGGAACTGCGACTAACTAACTAACTAACTAACTAATAAAACGTGATTTGCGGGTCTAATTACGTTATAAAACGAATTTAGGAAGGACGAGAATTATAGAATCCTTAAAGTATGGAGGTAAAAACAATATCAATTAATCGGTTCTTGTACTACGCGATCTTGAAATAATCTTACACCCCCCCCCCCCCCCCCCCCCCCCCCAGAAACCGTAAAATTCTCCTCTAGGGTGGGGGAAAATTCCCCACCGGTTGAGAACCACTGCCGTAGACGGCTAAGAATACTAGCATCCAAGAAATACCACTGCAACTTCCTTCGTTCCCCAACCAACTCAGCCAGGCGTTTGCTTTCTGCTGATTCTCTCTCTCTCTCTCTCTCTCTCTGCATGTCTAACCCATGTTATTCCTCTCTGCCTCCAATTCTTTTCTCCGCGTTTGCTTCGTTTGCCATGTGGGCTCCAGGATGAACTCCCAAGCTACACTATTAATAGGATTTATCGAGTGTGTCCCGTTCAGCGCCAGCCTCTCCTTCTTATGTCCAGATACACTGGAATCTGTCTGGTACTCTCCCTAAACCTGGTATTATTGATTATGTTGTACCAATTTATTCCTTCTAATATGCGCAACAACCAGTTAATGAGTGCTCGCACTTTATTAGTTACAATATCTCAGCACGGTAGTTCACGGATGGTTGCCCTCATTAGGAGATGACAACTGCCATGTCACGTAGCGCTATAGGATGACATCTTAGGAGAAGGATGGCTCATATAGACGGGATGATTATAGGTAATAGAGATATGACACGAGAGAGAGAGGGAGAGAGAGTGAGAAATAGAGAGAGAGATAGATAGATAGATAGATAGAGAGAGAGAGAGAGAGAGAGAGAGAGAGAGAGAGAGAGAAGGATGGCTCATATAGACGGGATGATTATAGGTATTAGAGACATGACGAGAGAGAGAGAGAGAGAGAGAGAGAGAGAGAGAGAGAGAGAGAGAGAGAGAAGGATGGCTCATATAGACGGGATGATTATAGGTATTAGAGACATGACACGAGAGAGAGAGAGAGAAATAGAGAGAGACAGAGACAGAGAGAAAGAGAGAGTAAATGCGAGAGAAAGGGATTGAAAGAAAGAGAGAGAAATAGAGAGACAAAAAGTGAGAGAAAGGGACAGACAGACAGACAGACAGACAGACAGACAGACAGACAGACAGACAGACAGACAGACAGACAGACAGACAGACAGACAGACAGACAGATAGATAGATAGATAGATAGATAGATAGATAGATAGATAGATAGATAGAGCGAACAAACTTTATTTTCAAAGGGTTAAGAATTGGGCACGCAGGCCCGTCTAACATTCTGCCCTTCTATCACTCTCTTTCATACATTATTTCATTCACACATCATTCAAGGCTAACAAAGAACAGCAACAATATAAAAGATATGCATTATAAAGGCATGGGCAAAATGCGAACATCAAAACTACACGACACAGTAACATTAGATAATGGTCTGACACTTGTTATTAGCCATGTGGAATATACTGGCCTACCAAAATGGGTACTGGCTGTTATACTAGGGTTTTGTTATTATTATTATTATCTCTATTATTAAGGGGGAAGATAATCCGTACTGAGATAGTGTTCGAGTAATTTGCGATTATATGAATAGGGATTGGTGATGTCTTTGATTTCTTGTGGAAGATTGTTCCACAGCTGAGCTGCAGAGTACGTTAAGCTTGTTTTGTATAAGTCAATCCTAGGCTTCGGAATGTGTAATATATTTAAACGTTTACTGTGTCTAGCATTATATTTAAACAATGGCCAAAGGTAATTTGGGGCATTCCGATGCAGGATTTTGTGAATTAGTTTAGCTTTATTGAAAAGCAGGCGTTTGCGGAGTGGTAGTAACTGAAGGCGTTTATACAGGCTAGGATTGTCAGATAAATGTTTGTTATAAATTAGACTCATGGCCCGTTTCTGGAGTGAGTAAAGTCGCTTGGTGTTTGAATTAGAACAACCGTCCCAGATTGTAGAGCAGTAGTCAAAGTGTGTCTGTATATGAGAAGTATAGAATAGTTTCCTTGTGTCCTCATCAAGGAAGTTTTTAATTTTGGCGAGTTGGTAGACTTTTTTCGCTGTTTGTTTAATAAGCGCTTGAACGTGGGAATTAAAGGTTAGGTTTCTATCAATGATTATGCCTAATGTTTTGTGCTCAATTACACTTTCTACTGGCATGTTATCGATGTGAAGTTGAAGTGATGTGTGTGAGCTTAGAGTTTGAAGTCTTTGTCTGGTTGTTAATAACATTGATTTTGTTTTAGTGATGTTAATTTGCATACGGTTTGAATAGCTCCACCTAACTACATTATTTAATTCTTGTTGTAAAGACGACTCCAATAAAATACAGTTTTCAGCATTTGTGTACACTGTACAGTCGTCTGCAAATAGATCGCAGGACGACGAAAGATGCAAAGGTAGATCGTTAATATATATGGCAAACAATAGAGGGCCAAGAATAGAGCCTTGCGGTACTCCAATATTGAAGGTAGTGGTATGAGACAGACATTTATTATGTGATACTACTTGCTTTCTGTTTGATAGAAAAGATGATATTAGAGTGACTACATTAGGGCCAATTTTCATTGTCTCAAGTTTTTTAGATAGATAGATAGATAGATAGATAGATAGATAGATAGATAGATAGATAGATGGATGGATGGATGGATGGATGGATGGATGGATGGATGGATGGATGGATGGATGGATGGATGGGTGGGTGGGTGGGTGGGTGGGTGGGTGGGTGGGTGGGTGGGTGGATGGATGGATGGATGGATGGATAGATAGATAGATAGATAGATAGATAGATAGATAGATAGATAGATAGATAGATAGATAGATAGATGCATATGATTTTAGTGTGACCCCGAGGACCATCAGTGATCCAACAGGGTATATAAATCAAAGGATAGTCTTTCCCTCACTTAGTGAGACGACGAACGCAGGCGTCGAACCCGCGCCTCCGGCGCCCATAACATTATCAACGCAGCAGCCAAATCCATATCGCACGTAATGGCTGATACTATTCGAACGTGCAATATTTGTTATCCCCATTGCAATTGCAGAGTATCAATGAACTATTTATGTCTGCAAAACCCCGGTTTCAGACACCTAATTGCTAGGGTTTCGAATTATTGAAGTAATCGTTTATTGTTGGTGGAATACATTAAAAAATTTTTTTTGTTGCGTATCCCTTACGGGACGTTGCAGTCAACACCAGCATTTTCAGCTGCTGTTGATGTACTAGGCAAGTGTTACGTTCAGTAGTTTGCCATTGCTTTCTGAACGACCGGTCTCTATACCTTTTTCGGAAAAACCAGCACCGCCGTTTTTCGAACCCGGGTATACGGGCTCACAAACCGCGTTCGCAAGCCCTTCAGCCACAGAGACCGGCGGAATACATTTACGTCAACCAAAATAGGATTCATGTAGTCACTTCTTTTAATATGTAACTGGAGTATGCATCTGACGAGATGCCTCGAAATATGCCAGCCAATAAATTGTGGAACTTGTTGTTTCTGGCTGCTGTGTTTAAATTCATTGAAATATCCCAGGGAAGGGACGACTTGAGGCCAGTGGTAGCTAAATGTCTGGTCTAGACAGAGGACAGAAGCAATGGTGTGAGATGTTACACTTTAGCACATGCTAAATTTTGAGTTAAGGCATGGGTTGCCCAGCTTCCCTAGTCGCTGCCTTGTCTTGTCAGACAATGCCTAGAAAATGTGGTTCCTATAAAATTAAATATTACAGTTAAGATGCTACGCTGCTCAACGAATACATAGACAATGAAAAACAAAAGATTGTAAAGAATGTACGGACGCAATGTCGGCGAGAAGAAGCACGATCTCACCTCTCAGATGCCACAACAACATCTAAAAGCAATCCTAGTTTGAAGTTAGCACATTTCAAGGTCTCATCCCGCACAGGTTTTTCAGTGGGTAGAGTATAAAATAAAAGAGTTTCTTACTTAATGACACCACAAAACCAGGTCAGTGTCCGGGTAACTGCCTCAGGGAAGCGTATTGAGATGGGAGAAGCTACAGTGACGCAGGTTAATGTCACTGGGGGATGATACCGGATAACTTAATGTCTTGTATACTTCAGATGGCTGGCAGGGCAAATCTTTCTGTACAAAGCGTATTGTATACTCGGCAATAATGAGGGGATAGAAACATGCAAACAAGTCCCAATGAAAAAATATGTTGTGGGTATGTAAAATGTTAGGACCTGCATGTTTGTATAGAACTGAGTGCACGGGGGTTAAAGACGTTAGGTCGACTACATTGCACCGGGTTTTAATCCATATAGTTCGGTCTATTCCACAGGACGGTAGTAGATCCCAGCGACGACCCCCTGGAGTCTCCGAAAAAGTTGCACTCAACCGAAAGATGGAGTCAGGAATCGAACCCACAACCTTCGAAGTTCAAGGCAGGCGGCTTAGCCACTTCGCCACAGAGACACCTTAGTGCCAGAGGAATAGGTGGTCAGTCTTTTCCTGCCATCGCGAATGACAAGAACTGACGATGAACGCGCACATACCGTGGTCAACGACAAGAACTGACATTGAACGCTCTCATTCCGTGGTCAATCACAAGAACTGACATTGGATGTGCTGATGTCGTGGTCAACGACAAGAACTGACATTGAACGCGTTCATACCGTGGTCAACCACAAGAACTGACATTGAACGCGCTCATACCGTGGCCAATCACAAGAATTGACATTGAACGCGCTCATACGATCGCCCATAATCACGAGAACTGAAACAGAATGAGTTCATACCTTTGTCAACATAACCTTCTCAATGTTACATACTTTTTCTGGTTTAATAAGGGCAGAATGTCTCAGACGGGCCTGCGTGCTCGATTCATAAGCAGTTGAAAATAAAGTGTGTTTGTTTGTTGTTTGCTTAATATACAATTCTGAGTCTATGGTGCTATCTCAATGATCAGATACGAATTATGTCCATATTCCATAGTTGTGGGTTCATGTTGATGATAGACCTGGCTAATGAAGACACCTATTTTGGAGTGTCTAGTTGGTCATGCGTCGAAGTACACTTATTCCTGCCGCGAGACGCTGTCGTCATTTGGAGGTGCCAGGTTCGAATCCCATTCTGCAACTATAGTTTTCAATTTTTATGTTCTCTAGTGCGTCCTCTGCCGGTCTCTCTGGTCTAGAGGTTACACGACTTTCTCCGTAATCTCGTATACTCTCCTAAGTAATGTAACGTGCGAGAATTGGTAGCGGTTCTCTCCGCGTCGGTAACTTAGGGGTATGTGAGCCGGCTGCTCAGAAAGCAATGGCAAACTACTGAGCGTAATCTTGCCAAGAAATCAACAGTCAGCTGAAAGATGCTGATGTTGACAGCGATGCCCTGTAAAGGATATGCGAACAAAAGTGCGTCCTCTAGTTTATACGTCTATGAGCGCCAAACAACAAATGCGTGTTTATTTATGAGCTGTCTCAGTGGCCTAAAAGTGTTCCCCAAGTTATATTTATATGTAAAACGAGTACAGCAGCGGGGCCGACCAATTCCAATTCCAGTTCCAATTTTTGGTACGAGTACCCCCTTTCAGCCTTCGAATTTTCGACTTGGCTATGTAAGGGTGTTTATGGTGTAGCTTGAAGTTTGTCTTTCGTACTTTGGGCTGCTTGTTGTCAACTTCCCGGCTTCTGATGGGTTAATTGCGTTCGTTACTTTCTTGATGAGGTTTTTCATGTCTGGACAGAGTCGCGCACTTGTTGAGGCCCGGCGTAATTATGGTCCCACCCCGTCTTATGGTGCTGTTTCCTTCAGGGAGCTTTACCAGTTGTCGTCTCTCTTGGTGTTCCTCCTATTTCCCCGTTGTGGGTTGCCTTCGAATCTTCTCGGTGTTCGCCAGTCGGATCTTGGTGGTGAGTGGTAACGTTCTTCATCTGTTGCTTCTTCGACCGACCAATCATTTCTCTTCTTTAAATAGGGTTCCCCAATTTATATCAACCGGCTCTGTGGCTAAGGGCTTGCGAACGCGTTTTGTGAGCCCGTATACCCGGGTTCGAAACACGGCGGTGCTGGTTTTTTCGAAAAAGGTATAGGGGCCGGTCGTTCAGAAAGCAATGGCAAACTACTGAACGTAACACTTGCCTTGTACATCAACAACAGCTGAAAATGCTGGTGTTGACTGCAACATCCCGTAAGGGATAAGCAACAAAAATTAATTTATATCACCGTTACATCAAAGACTGGCTACAAAAAAGAATTCGTAGCAGGAAACTACTGTTGGTGTTTGAAGTGTTAAGACCATCACATTTTGTAGGTCTGAGCGCAGAGGGCATGGATGGATCGGTGATCAGTCTTCCCCTCCCAAACCGAACGACGAGAGCTGACATTGAGCCGTCGCCGGACCGCGCACATAAATATGAGAAGTTGATCTAAGAGTTCCGACAGAAGCTTCCCATGCTGATTCTCTACCCAGGAACGCTTGATACATTTGATAATTCCTTCTTTCACTACCAAACTTTCATGTCCTAACCCCCCCCCCCCCCCCCAACCCCCTCAATTCATCCTATACTCAGCATCGCGTCATGCGTTGATTAACTACTGCCTACATAAGTAAACCCGTGTCCGCTCATCGGGTGGTCACCGATTCGAATTCGCATGAAAGCGAATGTTTACATTTGACCTGGACTCTGAGGAAGACCCCGTTTATGGTTCTGTACTTCTCGCCCTAATGAAGTTCGTTTTATAACGTAAGTAGACCCGCAAATCACGTTTTATGTAGATGTCTAGACTTGTTCTAGTATGTGTTATTAAATTTAGCTTCCATTTTTATGTATACTGTATAAGGGTGGGGGATTTATAGGGAGGAAATTCGAAAAGGGGGGGGGGGATGACGTTCTGAATATATGATAAAAGGGGGGGGGGGGCATGGGCCAAAAAAGTTTGAGAACCACTGCTTTACAGGATGTTGCAGGCAACCCCAGAATTTTTTAGCTGTTTGTGATTTCTTGGCAAGTGTACGTCCAGTAGTTTGCCTGTGCTTTCTGAATGAATGGCACTCATACTATTGTATGAAAACCAACGCAAGGCGGTCTGTTTGCAAATCATACTGGCATACAATAAGTAAATCAGGACACCCCTAGATGTACACCAGCGATGATTGGTTTCACCCGTGTGTGACCAGGTCCCGTTAGGGAAGAGAAGAAGACTGTAACCTACCATACATGACGTAAGAAGCGACATAGTGGCGTTGGCGCGAGACAACCGGTCGCATCCCGTTAAATTATATGTGTGTCCTTTATCTGACTCTGTAATCATTCCCAGCATTTATTGAGAGAGAGAGAGAGAGAGAGAGAGAGAGAGAGAGAGAGAGAGAGAGAGAGAGAGAGAGAGAGAGAGAGAGAGAGAGAGAGAGAGAGAGAGAGCCAATAAGGGACATACAATTATAGATATGTGTTTCTTCATTCTACAAGATATGTCTATGTTTTACCCAACATCTCAGTGTTCTCTCCCAGGAATTATATGTCCCATGTTACCTGTCTGTTTTCCACCTGACAATCTGATGGTCTGTACTTCACTTCATCTTCTTGTGCTGCACCCGATCTGTCTCTGTTTATTCTGTCCTGCCCGTGAGACACCTGATATTTATGTGTTACGTCTCATATTCCTGTCTGTGTTACTTCTAATATTCCTGTTTGTGTTACATCTAATATTATTGTCTGCTTTACATCTAATGTTTCTTTGTTACACCTAAGATTTATGTGTTACATATGATCTTTGTGTGTTATACCTGATCTTTGTGTTACATCCAATCTTTCTTTATTACGTCTATTATTATTTTCTGTATTAAATCTAAAATCCCCGTGTGTATTACATCTAATATTCCTTTCTGTGCTACATCTAATATTCATTAGTTACACCAAATATTGCTGTTTGTGTTACATCTAATATTTATTAGTTACTAGCTGACCCGGCCCGGCTTCGCCCAGGCCCTGGAGGGGATCTATCTATCTATCAGTCTGTCTGTCTGCTTGTTTGTCTGTCTGTCTGTCTGGCTGACCCGGCCCGGCTTCACCCAGTCCCTGGTGGGGAGCATCTCATTTAATTCATATAAGTAGTCATATAAGCTCTCCCGTTCCCGACTATCTGTCTGTCTGTCTGTCTGACCCGGCTTCACCCAATCCCTGGTGGGGAGCATCTCATTTAATTCATATACGTAGTCATATAAGCTCTCCCGTTCCCGACAATCTGTTTGTCTGTCTATCTGTCTGTTTGTCCCGGTTCGGCTTCACCCAGTCCCTGGTGGGGAGCATCGCATTTAATTCATATACATAGTCATATAAGCTCTCCCGTTCCCGACTGTCTGTCTGTCTATCTGTCTGTCTGTCTGACTCGGCCCTGCTTCACCCAGTCCCTGGTGGGGAGCATGTCATTTAATTCATATAAGTAGTCAAATAAGCTTCCGTTCCCGACTATCTGTCTGTCTGTCTATCTATCTGACCCGGCGTGGTTTCGCCCAGCTCCTGGCGCACAGTAACTTAAATTTATTTTTTTTTTTTTTTTTTTATATTTTGGGTTCGGCGGTCACCCCAGACTAGCTGGTAACCCCGCCTACCCTTTTTTTTTTGGCGTGGACCCTTAGTCCCACTGTGAGCTATTGCCCACAGTGGTCCACCGGGCCCACATTTAAAGTGATGCTTATGTGAGGTGGTTTGGATCACCGGCCCCCGACCAGACCAGGCGCACTACTTCAGGGGGCAGCAAATGCGTCTGATCTTAGCCGAAGGGCCAAGAACGATCATCCCGGCCTCCGACCAGACCAAGCGCACTACTGGAGGGGGGGGGGGCAGCAAATACACTTGATCTTAGCCAAAAGGCCGAGAAGCGATGTAACTTAAAAGAATGTCCTTCCACACACCATTCATTATTTTTAATGAAAACTGTTTTTAATCATCGACATGACAGTTGATAAGTTCTTTAAGCAGAAAAAGATGGGTTACAATGTTATGCATTATGCATTATTTTTATGAAAACTTTGAAAATACCTTAAAGATTATATCATTATTTATTATAACTCATATGCCTAAAAATAACTATAGACAAAGAGTTTAACAATAGTGCAAGTTAGTCCAACAATATGACTATAAAGTATATAGAAATGTTATTAAAAGTTATGCCCCTTGAAATAACTTTTCTAGAGTGAAGTCCCCCTGCTATATAGACATTATATAATGAAAAATGAAAAAGTAAATGTTATTAAATAAGTAGAAGATTTTACACTAAGAAACTATTATAGTCGGTTGCACAGGAATGAAAGGAAGACGTGTAGAAAATTTCATCTCAATCGGATGTACCGTTATCGAACGCATCCAATACACACAAACAAACAAACAAAGTTACATACACTCTGTTTTATAGATATAGACTCATAATATTGCTGTCTATATTACATCTAATGTTTCTTTGTTACATCTACTATTCCTGTCTGTGTTACATCTAATAATTTTACCTGTGTTACATCTAATATTCATGGCTGTATTACATCTAATATTCATTAGTTACACATAATATTTCTGTCTGTGTCACATCTAATATTAATTAATTACACCGAATTTTGCTGTCTGTATTACATCTACTCTTTCTTCGTTACATCTAATATTCCTGCTTATGTTACATCTAGTCTTTCTGTGTTACATCTAATATTCCTGTCTGTGTTACATCTAATCTTTCCGTGTCACACCTAATCTCTGTGCCACACCTAATCTGTCTGTGTAAAGCCAAATCTTTCTGTGTTCCACGTAATCGTTCCATATTACACCAACTCTTTCTGTGTTAAACAACATCTTTTTATGTTACACAAACTCTTTCTGTATTGTACCGAATCTTTCTGTGCTACAAAAAATTTTTCTGTGTGACACGTAATCATTATATTGTTGTTGTTTGCATATCCTTTACAGGACATTGCTGTCAACATCAGCATCTTTCAGCTGATTGTTGATTTCTTGGTAAGATTACGCTCAGTTGAGCGACAGGCTCACATACCCCGTAAGTTACCGATGCGATTCGAACCACTGCTGATTCTCACCGTCGTCACGTTACTTACGAGAGTATACGAGATTACGGAGAAAAGTCGCTAACCTCTAGGCCAGGAAGCCTGCTAATCCTTATATATTACACCACATCTTCCTATGTTACACCAAAACTTCCTATGTTACATCAAATCTGTCTGTGCTCCACCTAATCTTCCTATATTCTACTATATCTTTCTGTACTTATTCTAACCTTTCCGTTTTTCTCCAAATCCTTCTCATTTCTGTTAAATCTACGTGGACAATATGAAGCAACGACAGTATAGAACAGAAAGAGCCAGAAAAAAAAAAATCACTCAACTTTTACTCACGTGAATTAGTGCTTATAATCTCTACTAGAACTCTCCAAACGACTCTTTGTTTCCGTTCCCGAACATACCATCAGCAGTACGAAACAATCACCACATCACAACATGCCAGAACACAGAAGCAATTGGAAAACCACAACGACGACAACAACAACAACAACAACACACAATCACGAAGAAGAGCTCTAACGAAAATTTGCCAGCGAAGCCTTCAATGTCACTGCAACATACAACTGTGTATGACTTGCTGCGCGAGAAAGTCGTCTCTGGGCAGGTGAGCCAGGCAGAGCAGTGAGGTGCTCACCAGAGCATTCTAGCGCATGCTCAGTGACACGGCACGAGTGTATATAGCGGTTACAGGTGTGAAATCAAAGACCTGAAAGTAGATGTAGGAGAAAGGAAAGAAAAAAAAAAGAGCGTCCAGGTGTGATTTTGGTGGTAGTTGTGGGTGCGAATGTTGATGCACTGTGGTTGAGGAGAGGTGTTGGAAAGTACGAGTTATCGTTAATCCACACGCGCACAAATGCACACGCACACGCACACGCGCACACACACACACACACACCACACACATCATATTCATATATATTCACGAATTTCATGGACTGCCAGAGTAACTAACGACGATTGCCTGAAAGAGGCTAATGAAACTAGAACATTATCTACAACGACAAGAAAGCGACAAAACGTTTTCTTTGGTCAAGTGACGTGAAGAGAGACGTTAGAGAGCATCGTCACAACTGTACAGATCAAGGTTAAGAGAGACACAGGTAGACCAAAATAATGATAATGGATAGACAGACGGTAACATGGAGGAATATCATGAACAGAGTTTATCCAGAACACCAAAGACAAAGATCTGATGAGACTCTGACGTCTACCCATTTGACGAAGATGATGATGATGATGATGATGATGATGGATGTCTTGAAAACTGACTTCGTTCTTTAAAACAAAACAAAAAAGTAAGTACACCGCTGCCCATGACCTCCCCAAATTATTTATTTCTACGTCTCTTCTAAATATGTTTTTAAGTCTTCCTCTATTTTCATTCCTCTGTGGGTTCCAGACTAAACCCTTGATAGTTACACTATTCTCAGGTATACTCAACGTGTAACCTATCTAACGCCAGCGCCGTTTCCTTACCTCTTGGTTAACTGGTACTTACCTAATTCTCTCCAGAAGCTCCAACAACTGTGATTCTGTCATACCATTTAATTCCTCTTGTTTTGCCGAGATAAGCTACATTAGTACAGGCAGAATCTCTGACACAGAAAACCGCGCGGACTCGTCATCCCCACATCTTAACTGATTCGGTGTCGAAGAATAATATATCGCCAAATGTAACCCCCATCCCCATTTGAACAGAAGGACGATATGTCGGCATACTAGTCATCAAATTATCCAAAAACCAATGACCAAGTACTACAGGAGACAAATGAAAATCGTAAACTGATTAGAGAAATTAAACGTAGACAGTCACCATTTTTTGGACATGTTATTAGAAGAAATGGATTGGAGAACTTAGTTACAATTGGCAAGATCGAAGGTAACAGACCAAGAGGAAGGCCGAGCGGAAAATACCTGGATGGCTTGGCCACATGACATGTACGAGAAGGAACACTGAGCTGATCCACGACGCTGGTGATCGAGTAAAATGGCGGTCATGACCGCCCACGCTTTCCGGCATGGGACATGATTGATTGATTGTGGCGAAGACGTTAAGGACGCAGCTCGTTATCTCGTATACCCGTGTTCGAAACACAACTGTGGGCGATTTGGCAGCAGACCGACTTGCGTTGGTATTTTATTAAATGTTAGAGGTGCCGGTCGTTTAGAAGGAAATGTCAAACTACTGAATGTAAACTTGCCAAGAGATCACAACAGCAAAACATGCTGGTGTCGACTGCGACGTCCTGTAGAGGATATGCAACTAATAAATAAGTAACCAAATTATCGCGGTATCTTCCACAGTTTAAAGTTCAGTGAATGGAAATGTATATGACAATACTTGTTAATTTCATTGTGTCTCAGTTATCCCGCAAGTCACCAGCGGGGGACGAACCGCTCCCAGTTCTCGCTCGCTACGAGATAAACGGGATTACGGAGAAAGTGGTGTAACCCCTCGGCCAGAGAGTACGGCAATGGTGAACTACTGAAGGTAAAATTACCGAGTAAATCACAAACAGCCAATGAATGCTGGGATTGATTGTAACGTCCTATAAAGGACACGAAAGTAAATTTTCTTGTAAAAACTATCACGCCACATGCGCGGCCACACGGGATGTGCGGTTACCTTTCTGATACATAGATCAGGTGGGCATAAGAGAAGGGGACCAGAGTCGACAGATTTGGTACATAGATAAGGTATAGAATAAGGAACTGGAGTCGACAGATTTGATACATAGATAAGATATAGAATAAGGGGACTGGAGTCGACAATTTTGGTACATAGATTAGGTATAGAATGAGGGGACAGGAGTCGACAGATTTGGTATATAGATAAAGTGTAGAATAAGCGGACTGGAGTAGAAAGATTTGGTAAATAGATAAGTATAGAATAAGGGGACTGGAGTCGACAGATTTGGTACATAGATACGATATAGGATAAGGGGACTGGAGTCGAGAGATTTGGTACATAGATAAGATATAGGGTACGGGGACTGGAGTCGAGAGATTTGGTACATAGATAAGATATAGGATACGGGGACTGGAGTCGAGAGATTTGGTACATAGATAAGATATAGGATACTGGGACTGGAGTCGAGAGATTTGGTACATAGATAAGATATAGGATACGGGGACTGGAGTCGAGAGATTTGGTACATAGATAAGATATAGGATACGGGGACTGGAGTCGAGAGATTTGGTACATAGATAAGATATAGGATACGGGGACTTGAGTCGAGAGATTTGGTACATAGATAAGATATAGGATACGGGGACTGGAGTCGAGAGATTTGGAACATAGATAAAATATAGGATACGGGGACTGGAGTCGAGAGATTTGGTACATAGATAAGATATAGGATACGGGGACTGGAGTCGAGAGATTTGGTACATAGATAAGATATAGGATACGGGGACTGGAGTCGAGAGATTTGGTACATAGATAAGATATAGGATACGGGGACTGGAGTCGAGAGATGTGGTACATAGATAAGATATAGGATACGGGGACTGGAGTCGAGAGATGTGGTACATAGATAAGATATTGGATACGGGGACTGGAGTCGAGAGATGTGGTACATAGATAAGATATTGGATACGGGGACTGGAGTCGAGAGATGTGGTACATAGAATAGATATAGGATAAGGGGACTGGAGTCGAGAGATTTGGTACATAGATAAGATATAAGATACGGGGACTGGAGTCGAGAGATTTGGTACATAGATAAGATATAGGATACGGGGACTGGAGTCGAGAGATTTGGTACATAGATAAGATATACGATACGGGGACTGGAGTCGAGAGATTTGGTACATAGATAAGATATAGGATACGGGGACTGGAGTCGACAGATTTGGTACATAGATACGATATAGGATAAGGGGACTGGAGTCGACAGATTTGGTACATAGATAAGATGTACGATACGGGGACTGGAGTCGAGAGATTTGGTACATAGATAAGATATAGGATACGGGGACTGGAGTCGAGAGATTTGGTACATAGATAAGATATAGGATAAAGGGACTGGAGTCGAAAGATTTGGTACATAGATATGATACAAGAGAGCGGGGCTGGAGTCGACAGGTGTGGTACATTGATAAGATATAGGATATGGGGACTGGAGTCGAGAGATTTGGTTCATAGATATTATATAGGATAAGGGGACTGGAGTCGAAAGATTTGGTACATAGATGAGATATAGGATAAGGGGACTGGAGTCGAGAGATTTGGTACATAGATAAGATATAGGATAAGGGGACTGGAGTCGACAGATTTGGTACATATATAAGATATAAGAGAGGGGGACTATAATCGACAGATTTGTTACATATATAAGATATAAGAGAGGGGAACTATACTTGACAGATGTGGTACATATATAAGATATAAGAGAGGGGAACTATAATCGACAGATTTGGTACATAGATAAGATATAAGAGAGGGGAACTATAATCGATAGATTTGGTACATATATAAGATATAAGAGAGGGGACTGGAGTCGACAGATTTGGTACATATATAAGATATAAGAGAGGGGAACTATAATCGACAGATTTGGTACATAGTTAAGATATAAGAGAGGGGAACTATAATCGACAGATTTGATACATAGATAAGATATAAGAGAGGGGAACTATAATCGACAGATTTGGTACATAGATAAGATATAAGAGAGGGGAACTATAATCGACAGATTTGGTACATATATAAGAAATAAGAGAGGGGAACTATAATCGACAGATTTGTTACATAGATAAGATATAAGAGAGGGGAACTATAATCGACAGATTTGGTACATAGATAAGATATAAGAGAGGGGAACTATAATCGATAGATTTGGTACATATATAAGATATAAGAGAGGGGACTGGAGTCGACAGATTTGGTACATATATAAGATATAAGAGAGGGGAACTATAATCGACAGATTTGGTACATAGATAAGATATAAGAGAGGGGAACTATAATCGACAGATTTGGTACATAGATAAGATATAAGAGAGGGGAACTATAATCGACAGATTTGGTACATAGATAAGATATAAGAGAGGGGAACTATAATCGACAGATTTGGTATATATATAAGATATAAGAGAGGGGAACTATAATCGACAGATTTGTTTAACTAATTCAGTGTCAAACATAAAGTACGTTAGGACCAAACATGGTGCACAATTAAATGCACCAGTATTATAATGTACATTTCTGTTCACTGAAAACTGAAACTGTGGAAGATACCAAGAAACAAAACAAATAACGCGATGACATTAGTATGACGATATATCTTCCCGTTGTCTGAATGGGAGGTCACATTTGGCCATATATTATTCTTCCACACTGAATCATTTAAGCTCCTATTTATTTCCACACTGCTTGGAACTTTTGAGTCACCATACCTTTCCATATAAATGGATATATTCTTAAACAAGTGAATCGGTACAACTATTTTGGAACAGTCATTACATGCGATGGGAGACGCTTTGAAGAGATTAGTACAAGAATCGCCTCGACAAAGGTAGCCTTTTGCAAAATGCAAAACATACTGACCGATAATAAAATGTTAATTGCTACGAGAAAAATGGTGTTGACGTGCTGCATAGAATATGTCCTTTTGAATGGATGATGAGCCGGCACGCTAGAAACCATCTAAAGGCAGTGGAAATGTGGTTTCTGAGAAAAAATGAAAAGATTACCATGGAACAGAAAAATCAATGAGCAAATCCTTCAAGAGGCAAATTAAAACTGCAATTTTTTTTTTTTTTTCATATCCTTTACAGGACTTAGCTGTCAACACCAGCATCTTTCAGCTGTATGTTGATCTCTAGGCAAGATTACGCTCAGTAGTTTGCCATTTCTTTCTGAGCGGCCGGCTCACATACCCCGAAAGTTACCGATGCGATCCGAACCACTGCTGATTCTCACCGTCATCACGTTACCGACGAGAGTATACGAGATTACGGAGAAAAGTCATAACCTCTAAGCCACGGAGCTGGCAAAACTGCAAATGGATTAGAGAAATTAGAGTAGACAGACAGTCACCATTTTGTGGGCACATTATGAGAAAATATACACTTGAGAACTTCGTGACAACTTGTAAGATTAAGGGGAAGAGTACAAGGGGAAGGCAGAGAAGTAAATATCTCGATGGCTTGACCACATGGCATGGTCGGGACAAGACAACAGAGCTAATCCACGACTCTGATGATCGTGTAAGATGGCGAAACATGACCACCCACGCTTACCGGCATGGCGCAAGGTGAATAAATGAATACCTTTCTGAACCCGCCGCACAGATCACACTTGACATGCGGTTTGTTTAATTTGCCTACAGGTGAAAAGGCATGTAGAACATGTAGCCCATGCCTGCATTTAATCAGTCTGCGCTATATATATATATATATATATATATATATATATATATATATATATATATATATATATATATATATATATGAGAAGAAATGGATTGGAAAACTTAGTGACAACTGGCAAGATCGAAGGGAACAGACCAATAGGGAGACCGAGAGGTAAATACCTGGATGGCTAGGTCACATGGCATGAACGAGACAGGAACACTGAGCTGATCCACGACTCTGGTGATCGAGTGAAATGGCGAGTCATGACCGTCCACGCTTTCCGGTATGGCACATGATATATATATATATATATATATATATATATATATATATATATATATATATATATATATATATATATATATATATATATATATATATATATATATATTTAATTCGCATATTCTTTTACAGGACATCGCTGTCAACAGCAGCATCTTTCAGCTGGATGTTGATTTCTTGGCAAGATTACGCTTAGTAGTTTGCCATTGCTTTCTGAGTGGCCGGCTCAGTATCCGCAGTCACCAGCGGGGGACGAACCGCTCCCAGTTCTCGCCTGCTACGAGACTCTGCGTGGTAAACGGGATTACGGAGAAAGTGGTGTAACCTCTTGGCCAGAGAGACCGGCATATATATATATATATATATATATATATATATATATATATATATATATATATATATATATATATATATATATATAAAAGACGATGTATGTATGTGTGTAGGGATGTATTTGATGCGTTCGATAACGGTCCATCCGATTGAGATGAAATGTTCTACATGTATTCTTTTCATTCCCGTGCAGCCAACTGTCATAGTTTGTTAGTGTACAATCAGCTATTTACTTACTAAAATTTAATATGTAAATTTACATTATCATTTATATATAGCGAGGGGACTTAACTTAAGAAAAGTTATTTCAAGGGGCATAACTTTTAATAGCATTGCTATATATTTTATAGATAGATTGTTGCATTGTTTTCAAAGATTTATAAACTCTTTGTCTACAGTTATTTACAGGCATATGAGTTATAATAAATAATGATATAATCTTTAAGGCATTTTCAAAGTTTTCATAAAAATAATGCATCTATTTAAATAGTGAAAATTTTCTAACTCATCTTTTTATGTTTAAAGAATTTATCTACAGTCATGTAGGTGATTAAAAATAGATTTCATTAAAAATAAAGGATGGTGTATGGAAGGACATTCTTAAGATAATTTTTTTTTGTTATATGAATTTAATGAGACGCTCCCCGCCAGGAGCTGGGCGAAGCCGCGCCGGGTCAGAGAGATAGACAGACAGACGGTCGGGAACGGGAGCTTATATGACTACTTATACGAATTAAATGAGATGCTCCCCACCAGGGCCTGGGTGAAGCCGGGTCAGACAGACAGACAGACAGACAGACAGACAGACAGACAGACAGACAGTCGGGAACGGGAGCTAATATGACTACTTATACGAATTAAATGAGATGCTCCCCACCAGGGACTGGGTGAAGCCGGGCCGGGTCAGACAAACAGACAGACAGACAGTCAGACAGTCAGACAGACAGACAGACAGACAAACAGACAGACAGACAGTCGGGAACGGGAGTTTGTATGACTACTTATATGAATTAAATGAGATGCTCCCCACCTGAAACTGCGTGAAGCCGGACTGGGTCAGACAGACAGACAGACAGACAGACAGAAAAGCAGACAAGCAGACAGACAGAGAGACAAGCAGACAGACAGACAGACAGACAAATCTCCGCCAGTGGCTGGGCGAAGCCGGGCCGGGTCAGCTAGTGTGTGTGTGTGTATATATTATACTGAACAATTATACCAGTAAATGAATTATGGTGGCATATAGTCGGTATGGATTAAGTATTGAAAGAGTTTTCGGTTAAATGTGTAGGGATTCATTGGAGTTTTCAGATCTGGAGGCAGATCATTCCATAAGTGCGCACCAGAATAGGCGAAACATGTTTTGTATAGGTCCAATCTAGGCTTTGAGACATGTAACAAATTTAGGCGCTTGCTGTTCATTGCATTAGATTGAATCAGCGGCAGAAGATACTCTGGGGTATTTTGAGATATAATTTTATTCACTAATTTGGCTTTGCTGAAAAGGAAGCGCTTTTGTAGTGGTAGAAGTCTTAGATGACTGTACAAATTATTACTTTCAACGTGCTTTATGCCAGAAACCAGACGAATAGCGCGGTTTTGTAGAGAACATAGTCGTTTTAAATTAGATTTAGGACAGACAGACAGATAGATAGATAGATAGATAGATAGATAGATACATAGATAGATACATAGATAGATAGATAGATCCCCGCCAGAGCCTGGGCGAAGCCAGGCCGGGCAGCTAGTATATATATATATATATATATATATATATATATATATATATATATATATATATATATATATATATATATATATATATATATATATATACTAGCTGCCCGGCCTGGCTTCGCCCAGGCTCTGGCGGGGATCTATCTATCTATCTATGTATCTATCTATGTATCTATCTATGTATCTATCTATGTATCTATCTATCTATCTATCTATCTATCTATCTATCTATCTATCTATCTATCTATCTATCTGTCTGTCTGTCCTAAATCTAATTTAAAACGACTATGTTCTCTACAAAACCGCGCTATTCGTCTGGTTTCTGGCATAAAGCACGTTGAAAGTAATAATTTGTACAGTCATCTAAGACTTCTACCACTACAAAAGCGCTTCCTTTTCAACAAAGCCAAATTAGTGAATAAAATTATATCTCAAAATACCCCAGAGTATCTTCTGCCGCTGATTCAATCTAATGCAATGAACAGCAAGCGCCTAAATTTATTACATGTCTCAAAGCCTAGATTGGACCTATACAAAACATGTTTCGCCTATTCTGGTGCGCACTTATGAAATGATCTGCCTCCAGATCTGAAAACTCCAATGAGTCCCTACACATTTAACTGAAAACTCTTTCAATACTTAATCCATACCGACTATATGCCACCATAATTCATTTACTGGTATAATTGTTCAGTATAATTGTTCATTATAATTGTTTAACTATAATTGTTCACTATATATGTGTGCGCGTGTGGGAGCGAGAGAGAGAGAGAGAGAGAGAGAGAGAGAGAGAGAGAGAGAGAGAGAGAGAGAGAGAGAGAGAGAAAGTGGGTGTCAGAGAGAGGGAGAGAGTGAATGCGTGTGTGCATGCGTGTGTGTGGAGAGAGTGATTGAGCGAGAAATGGTGGGGGAATGTGTCAGTGCATGCATTCGTACGTGTATGTGTGAGAGTGAGTGAGGGAGTGTGTGCGTGCGTGCATGCGTTCATGTGTACGTGTATGTGTGAGAGAGTGTGATTGAGAGAGTGAGTGTGTGTGTGTGTGTGTGAAGGATTGTGTGTTAGAGAGTGAGACAGTGGGAGAGTTGATGTGTTAGTGTGTGTGTGTGTGTGTGAGTGCGCGCATGCGTGTGAGTGTGTGTATATGAAAGAATACAGAGAGAGAGAGAGAGAGAGAGAGAGAGAGAGAGAGAGAGCTGAGCAGATGCATGTCATGTAACACGCATGTTATGTAACACGCGAATCCATATGTTTGTGTATTTCTCATCTGTCATATTATCAGTTAAATACCATTTGATTTTATCACGCATAATATAAACTCATGTTCATTACTGTAGTTTGAGTGAGAGAGTCAGTGAGTGTGAATGAGAGACAGAACGAGTGAGCGTGAGAGTGAATGAATGAGCGGGAGAGTGAATGTGTGTGTGTGTGTGTGTGTGTGTGTGTGTGTGTGTGTGTGAGAGAGAGAGAGAGAGAGAGAGAGAGAGAGAGAGAGAGAGAGAGAGAGAGAGAGAGAGCATCACTATTTTTACGTCACATACATTTTATGTACACATTTTTCTCCATGTTTAACATTTTTATGAGACTGCTCATGACAAGTGTCAGTGTATGTGTGTGAGTAAAGTGTGGGAGTTTGTTCATATTAGTTTCAATACTAACGTGAGACATTTTGTATGTTTCTAGATGTGAGGAAGTGTGAGTGTATGTGGAGGATGTGTGTGAGTGTGGGGATATGTGTGGGTGGGGGTGTGTGGGTGGGGGTATGCGTTTGGATGGGTTGGGGTGTGTGGGTTTTGGTGGGTAGTGGTATTTGTGGGTGTTGGTGGGATGTGTGGATGGATGTGTGGGGGTGAAAGTAGGGATGTTGGAATGGGTGTGGGGGATGTGTGTATGGGTGGAGGATATGTGTATGGGACGGATGCGGGGGATGTGTGTTTATGTGGGTGGAGATGTGTGGATGGTTTGAGGAAGTATGTTAGGGAGGCGGGGTTGTGTGGGTAGGGGATTGTGTTGGGTGGATTGGGGATGCAAGGGCGGGTGGGGAGAAGTGTATGGTGTGTGGGTTTGAGATATGTGTGCGGTGTGTTGGTGGGGGATGTGTGAATGATGTGTGGGTGGAGGGTATGTTTGTGGTGGTATGGGTGGAGGATAGTGTGTGGTGTGGGGGATGTGTGTGATGGGTGCTGGGAATGTGTCGTATGGGTGGGGTATATGTGTGGGTGAGTAGGGGATTGTGGTGTTTGGGGGAAGTATGTGGGGGTGTGTGTGTGGGAGATGTGTGTGTGTGTGGATGGGGAATGTGTGGGTGGGGGTGTGTGAGTGGCTTGGGGATGTGTAGGTGGGTAAGGGAGTTGTATGTGTCCGGGTGGGATGTGTGAGTGGGTGGAGGATGTGTGTGGGTATGGGTATTGTGATCGAGAGATGTTTGGTTGGGGGTGGGTGGGGGTGTGTGGGTGCGTAGTGGAGGATGTATGCGTGAGTGAGTGTGTTTGGTGGACGGGTAGGGATTGCGTGTGTGGGTGGGGAGAGGTGTGTGGTGTGTTGGTTGGGGATATTGTGTGAGTGAGGTATGTGTGTGTGGGTGGGGGATTTTTGTGGTGTGTGAGTGGGGGTATGTGGGGTGGATGGGTAAGGGTATCTGTGTGGGTGTGGGTGGGAATATTGTGTGGTATCTGGGTGGGGGATATGTGTGTGGTGTGTAAGTGGGGATGTGTTGGTGAGGGATATGTGTGTGTGTGGTGCGTGGGTTGGGAATAGTGCGTGGTAGGGGTGTATGTGATGTGCGGGTGGGGGATTGTGTGGTGGGGGTTTAGGTTAAGGCATGTGTGGGTGGGTGGAAGTTGTATGTGTGGGTGGTGGGGTGTGTGTGTGTGTGTGGATTGGGGATGTATGGGTGGTTAGGGAGGTGTGTGTGGGTGGGGGGGGGGTAGGGACATGTCAGTTGGTGGGGATGTGTGTGTATGGTTTGGGGATGTGTGAGTGGATGCTGCGATGTGTGGGTTGGTGGGGGATTGTGTGCATAGGTGGGGAATATGTTGTCGATGGAGATATGGCTGGGGGATGGGTGGTTTGAGGTGTGGGTGGGCAGAGGATGTGTGGGTTAGGATTGTGTATGTGGATGGGTGTGGGTTGGTGGGGGAATGTTTGTGGGTGGCGAGTGTGTTTTGGTTGGGGGATCAGGTGAGGGCAGTGTGTGTGGGTGGGGGATGTGCGGGAGGGGGATGGGTCGGTTGGTGGGGTATGTATGATGTCCCTTGGTGTGTGTGGGTAGGTGGGGGTGTTTATGTGTCCCTTGGTGCGCGTGTGTGTGGGTAGGTGGGGTTGGGTGGGTGGGGTGATGTATGGATAGGTGGGAGATGGGCTTCATAACATGGTAATTAGCCTTGTTTATGTTTACAACATTCATTTCACAATGTTTATTTTTCTTCCTATGTAAATGTATAATGCTCTTGATGAACGAAAGACGAGTGATTGAAAGGGCCGAATGGAAGACGGGCCTGCGCGCCCAATTTGTGACCCTAATAAAGTTGATTTGAAGTTGATGTGATGTCTGTCTGTCTGTCTGTCTGTCTGTCTGTCTGTCTGTCTGACTGTCTGTCTGACCCGGCCCGGCTTCGCCCAGCTCCTGGTGGGGAGCATCTCATTTAATTCATATAATTAGTCATATAAGCTCCCGTTCCCGACTATCTGTCTGTCTGTCTGTGTGTCTGTCGGACTCGGCCCGACTTCGCCCAGGCCCTGGTGGGGAGCATCTCATTTAATTCATATAAGTAGTCATATAAGCTCCCGTTCCCTATCTGTCTGTCTGTCTGTCTGTCTGTCTGTCTGTCTGTCTGTCTGTCTGTCTGTCTGTCTGTCTGTCTGTCTGTCTGTCTGTCTGTCTGTTCGGACCGTTCCCGTTAAAAATATAGATAGAATAGAAGAATAGATAGAAAATATGATTGGAAGAGATCTATCTAAAGTAAACTTGTAGCCATATAAGCTCCCGTTCCCGACTATCTGTCTGTCTGTCAGTCTGTCTGTCTGTCTGACCTGGCCCGGCTGCACCCAGTCCCTGGGGGGGGGGGGGGCATCTCATTTAATTCATATAGATATCCTTAGCCAGGGGACTTAACTTAAGATATAACAATGCTACTAAAAGTTATGTCCCTTATTAAATATTTTTTTATATTTTCTTATGTTCAGTCATGTAATTACAAAATTAAATTTTAGGAAGGTAATAGCTGATAGCTGATAGATAAAACTATGACAGTTGGTTGCACAGGAATGAAAGGAAAACGTGTAGAAAATTCCATCTCAATCGGATGGACCGTTCGCGAACGCATAAAGTACGGATCCACAAACATCCATACATACATACATACAATGATTTATATATATATATATATATATATATATATATATATATATATATATATATATATATATATATATATATATATATATATATATATATATATATATATATATATAGTATGAATAACAGAAGCTCCGACAGAGCATTACTTTGTTGACCTGGCAGCTTCTGCAGTGTGTCTTGTTCCAGATGTATTCGTGTCACCTTTCCTCTGGAATATACTAGGCAGGCCCAGAGAAGTATAATACTGCATGGGCAACACATGGTCTCCCTACTGCATGGGCAACTCCACTAATTCAGCCCATGCGTGTGTGCTATAGAGAGGTTATTATGCCTTGCTTTAAGCATAATGTAACAAACTACCGTCTGTAAAGACGGCAAGATGCCAGTAGCAATGCGGACATATGTGGAATTAAA
This sequence comes from Cepaea nemoralis, assembly GCA_014155875.1. Classification (NCBI taxonomy): domain Eukaryota; kingdom Metazoa; phylum Mollusca; class Gastropoda; order Stylommatophora; family Helicidae; genus Cepaea; species Cepaea nemoralis. The sequence continues at coordinate 21,826 of JACEFZ010023191.1, read as the reverse complement.
GCGATCGGTACACGATAAACAACAATGGAATTAAATGATCAAAACGATTCTCAATAAGCATATGACTAAGTTTTATTTCTTCTGTCTTCCACATATTTGCCATTGTTATAAATGCTTCTCTAGTCTTATGTATTATTATTCTGATATCTATATTTGTTCTACCCAATTTGTCTGCATTGCTACTTAAGTAGGTGTATGATTCTGTCTCTTGAAGTGAGGTTTCCAAAGAAGAGGTCAGGTTATCATTTGCTTGATTTATTCTCAGTATCTGTGTCTTTCCTTTATGGAATTTGAAACACAGATGTTGTGACATCCCATCCGATGCTGATGTTGTTAGTCTATTCTGCATCTGATTTCCTATGTGAGGCAGGAAAGTAATGTTGTCAGTAAAGTCCGGATCATCGAGCTACTTTGTCTGGGAAGTCCATTAGATTCAATTTCTGGCTGTGCTTGTTGTTCTCATAATCAAGATATAATCAGTAAGAATAGTAAGTGTGACAAGAGGCACCCCTGCCTCACTCCTGTTCACATCTTGAATGCCTCCGTTAGTCGATCCCGCCCTTCATATCTCTATATGTTGTCGTTACTCCACAATCGCACCGGGAGAGATAGTTGATGATGATGATGATCTGTCTGTAATCAACATGATTTGCACTAATTGACTTGCCTCGCCAAAAAAGAATAAATAAATGAACTGTTACTTTCTGCAATTTGTAACAATTAGACAACCATAATTTACACTAATTGACATACACTAATTTACAAGATGGCAAGAGATTGACAACCGCAGCGGTTAAATTAATCAGGATCTAAAAACTAGCTTTACATTCAAAGAGAGGGCGAGGAGAAAAGGAGTGTGGGAATAAATAACAACCTGACAGTTTGTTTCGAAAAGCAAAGTGCTAACAGATGAGTGTTAAACTCGTCGCTGTCTGTGTCTTCTGTGTATATTCTCATGTATACACGATAGGTATTTGATTTTAATAGGCTTGCGAGATAGAACAACACTTGTGTCAAAATGTATGAAGACACCAATTAGAAACGGTAACTTAAGGTCAGACTACAAACAATATCGCTGGCATTTAGTAATAAGACAAACAGTAAAGCTGGCATTAAGTCACACGACAAACAGCAACGCTGGCATTCATTTATACAACAAGCAGTACAAGTGGCACTTAGTTCTACGACAAACAATACAGTTGGCACTTAGTTCTACGACAAACAGTTACGACGACAAAAAGCCAGGCGATAAAGTTAGTTGTATGTCCTTTACAAGACGTAGCAGTCAACCCCAGCAGTTTTTGGTTGTTCGTAATTTCTAGGCAAGTTTACGTTCAGTAGTTTACCATTGCTTTCTGAACGGCCGGCACCCATACCATGTCATTAAAAGAAACACAGCTGTGTTTCGAACGCAGGTATGTATGAAACCCCTTCGATGCGCGATAAACAGCCCTGTCACATCACAGACCCAAAGAAGGAAACTGCTTCAAGGCAACTTTAGCTTCATTTGAATCAAGTAACTGTTTAAAAACATGTCTTTGTAAAAATCAACCCAATCAGCAGAAAAAAGACAGACAGAGCCCTCCCGCCTCCCCCCCCCCCCCTTCCCCATACCCACCTATCTGTGAAGCAGAGACGGAAACATCTTTTGGGAGCCAAGTAAAAACATGTACAAGAAAGAATACAGCCACTGCTCCTGGTATAATAAAACCCAGTTCAAATCGCAAACAGCAACGTTGATTTATGGCCACTCCCTGATAACCCTGAGAGTATGGGAAGCAGAGTGACACAGTTTGGCAAACAAAAACAAGACAAGCGTAACCGCTCCCCATACTGCAAGAATGCAGGTACATCCTCCCAGGTAGACATATGTTCACACAGGGCTCCAGGAAAGTCAAGGACACTCGGCTGTGGAACAAAGGAACTTGCAACTATTATGCAAACGGCATTATAAGTTCTTCCATGGTTTATGTAAATACTTGACTGTTCTTTCTATTCTGGTGGGATTTTTTGTTGGGTTATTTCCAAGTGTAAACGTAGCGAGTGTCATGTTTTTCTGCACTGCTGCAAAACTTCAGTCATATATCTCGCGTGCAAAAAAAACCGCATGCACGTAACAAAGAAACGGCATGAAGCAACAGACAGACGTACATGCAGAAAATCAAATAGGGCTACAACAATAGACACCCGCACAGGCAGGCAGACAAGAAGGGCTACAACAGTAGACACACGTACAGGCAGGCAGACAAGACGGGATACAGCTGTAGACATACGCACAGGCGTACAGATAGGGCGGGATACAACGATAGACATACGTAAAGGCAGACAGACAAGACGGGATGCAACAATAGACACAAGTACAGGCAGACAGATAGGACAGGATACAACAATAGACATACATACAGGCAGACCTATAGGGCGGGACACAACTATTGACATACGTGCAGGCAGACAGATAGGGCAGGATACAACGATAGACATACGTACAGGCAGACAGATAGGGCGGGATACAACAATAGACATACGTACAGGCAGATAGATAGGACGGGATACAACTATAGACATACGCACAGGCAGATAGGGCGGGATACAACTTTAGACATACGTACATGCAGACAGATAGGAAGGGATAAAACTATAGACATACGTACAGGCAGACAGATAAGGCGGGATACAACTATAGACATACGTACAAGCAGACATATATTACGGGATTCAACAATAGACATACATACAGGCAGACCTATAGGGCGGGATACAACTATTGACATACGTGCAGGCAGACAGATAGGGCAGAATACAACGATAGACACACGTACAGGCAGACAGATAAGGCGTAAGGCGGGATACAACTATAGACATACGTACAAGCAGACAGATATTACGGGATACTACAATAGCCATACATACAGGCAGACAGAGAAAACGGGATAAAACAACGAATACACGAACTCACACAGACAGACAAGAAAGGATACAGCAACGATCACACGTGGACCGTGTTAAGCATGTAAGTATAAAGCAATACACACACGCATACACACGCGCACACGGACCATATATATATATATATATATATATATATATATATATATATATATATATGTGTGTGTGTGTGTGTGTGTGTGTGTGTGTGTGTGTCAGCAACTTACTTGCGACAGGTCTTTCAGGACTCCCCTACTTTTGCACAGCACGAAATAACAACTCGTGTCATTTGCAAAAGGAATGCAATTTATTTAGAGCTGGTCATTCATAAGCTCTGCGAGCGGCATGCTTCATTGACATTAAACAACATGGTACGTTACATGGATGTAATGAAGTGGTGAGAATGATACTAGTAATCACAATCTAAATCTAAAGCCTAATATTAACTATTGTCTAGAAACTTATAGCATTTGTCAAGAACACGTCTACTCTCTAATCGTCTCCAGTCTGGTCTCTCCTCACGCTACACATTGCGTGGTCAAGCACGGACGCTGTATCCTCCGTGCATTAGCGAGTCTTGCGTGCATAGCGTCCCCAGCACGCTGGCTCGTGAACTTGAGTAACCGGATACTCCACGGTTACTCGTAAGGCCAAGCTTCCCAATGGCTTGGGGAAGCCCTCGCTCAACTGTCCTTAGTACTCCCTTGGTTGACACAAATGTGTCCCCTTGTGAAGCTATTTATAGCGCTGGTGTCTCTCCTGTCTGGTGTCTCCCTACTAGACTTGTCTTAACTCTTATTAACTCTCTAAATACTTATAGGAGATTTTGACAATATATATATATATATATATATATATATATATATATATATATATATATATATATATATATATATATATATATATATATATATATAGAATAACAGAAGCTCCGACAGAGCATTACTTTGTTGACCTGGCAGCTTCTGCAGTGTGCCTTGTTCCAGATGAATTCGTGTCACCTTTCCTCTGGAATATACTAGGCAGGCCCAGAGAAGTATAATACTGCATGGGCAACACATGGTCTCCCTACTGCATGGGCAAATCCACTAATTCAGCCCATGCGTGTGTGCTATAGAGAGGTTATTATGCCTTGCTTTAAGCATAATGTAACAAACTACCGTCTGTAAAGACGGCAAGATGCCAGTAGCAATGCGGACATATGTGGAATTAAAGCGATCGGTACACGATAAACAACAATGGAATTAAATGATCAAAATGATTCTCAATAAGCATATGACTAAGTTTTATTTCTTCTGTCTTCCACATATTTGCCATTGTTATAAATGCTTCTCTAGTCTTATGTATTATTATTCTGATATCTATATTTGTTCTACCCAATTTGTCTGCATTGCTACTTAAGTAGGTATATGATTCTGTCTCTTGAAGTGAGGTTTCCAAAGAAGAGGTCAGGTTATCATTTGCTTGATTTATTCTCAGTATCTGTGTCTTTCCTTTATGGAATTTGAAACACAGATGTTGTGACATCCCATCCGATGCTGGTGTTGTTAGTCTATCCTGCATCTGATTTCCTATGTGAGGCAGGAAAGTAATGTTGTCAGTAAAGTCCGGATCATCGAGCTACTTTGTCTGGGAAGTCCATTAGATTCAATTTCTGGCTGTGCTTGTTGTTCTCATAATCAAGATATAATCAGTAAGAATAGTAAGTGTGACAAGAGGCACCCCTGCCTCACTCCTGTTCACATCTTGAATGCCTCCGTTAGTCCATCCCGCCCTTCATATCTCTATATGTTGTCGTTACTCCACAATCGCACCGGGAGAGATAGTTGATGATGATGATGATCTGTCTGTAATCAACATGATTTGCACTAATTGACTTGCCTCGCCAAAAAAAAAAAAAAATGAACTGTTACTTTCTGCAATTTGTAACAATTAGACAACCATAATTTACACTAATTGACATACATTAATTTACAAGATGGCAAGAGATTGACAACCGCAGCGGTTAAATTAATCAGGATCTAAAAACTAGCTTTACATTCAAAGAGAGGGCGAGGAGAAAAGGAGTGTGGGAATAAATAACAACATGACAGTTTGTTTCGAAAAGCAAAGTGCTAACAGATGAGTGTTAAACTCGTCGCTGTCTGTGTCTTCTGTGTATATTCTCATGTATACACGATAGGTATTTGATTTTAATAGGCTTGCGAGATAGAACAACACTTGTGTCAAAATGTATGAAGACACCAATTAGAAACGGTAGCTTAAGGTCAGACTACAAACAGTATCGCTGGCATTTAGTAATAAGACAAACAGTAAAGCTGGCATTAAGTCACACGACAAACAGCAACGCTGGCATTCATTTATACAACAAGCAGTACAAGTGGCACTTAGTTCTACGACAAACAATACAGTTGGCACTTAGTTCTACGACAAACAGTTACGACGACAAAAAGCCAGGCGATAAAGTTAGTTGTATGTCCTTTACAAGACGTAGCAGTCAACCCCAGCAGTTTTTGGTTGTTCGTAATTCCTAGGCAAGTTTACGTTCAGTAGTTTACCATTGCTTTCTGAACGGCCGGCACCCATACCATGTCATTAAAAAAAAACACAGCTGTGTTTCGAACGCAGGTATGTATGAAACCCCTTCGATGCGCGATAAACAGCCCTGTCACATCACAGACCCAAAGAAGGAAACTGCTTCAAGGCAACTTTAGCTTCATTTGAATCAAGTAACTGTTTAAAAACATGTCTTTGTAAAAATCAACCCAATCAGCAGAAAAAAGACAGACAGAGCCCTCCCGCCCCCCCCCCCCCCCCCCTTTCCCCATACCCATCTATCTGTGAAGCAGAGACGGAAACATCTTTTGGGAGCCAAGTAAAAACATGTACAAGAAAGAATACAGCCACTGCTCCTGGTATAATAAAACCCAGTTCAAATCGCAAACAGCAACGTTGATTTATGGCCACTCCCTGATAACCCTGAGAGTATGGGAAGCAGAGTGACACAGTTTGGCAAACAAAAACAAGACAAGCGTAACCGCTCCCCATACTGCAAGAATGCAGGTACATCCTCCCAGGTAGACATATGTTCACACAGGGCTCCAGGAAAGTCAAGGACACTCGGCTGTGGAACAAAGGAACTTGCAACTATTATGCAAACGGCATTATAAGTTCTTCCATGGTTTATGTAAATACTTGACTGTTCTTTCTATTCTGGTGGGATTTTTTGTTGGGTTATTTCCAAGTGTAAACGTAGCGAGTGTCATGTTTTTCTGCACTGCTGCAAAACTTCAGTCATATATCTCGCGTGCAAAAAAACCCGCATGCACGTAACAAAGAAACGGCATGAAGCAACAGACAGACGTACATGCAGAAAATCAAATAGGGCTACAACAATAGACACCCGCACAGGCAGGCAGACAAGAAGGGCTACAACAGTAGACACACGTACAGGCAGGCAGACAAGACGGGATACAGCTATAGACATACGCACAGGCGTACAGATAGGGCGGGATACAACGATAGACATACGTAAAGGCAGACAGACAAGACGGGATGCAACAATAGACACAAGTACAGGCAGACAGATAGGACAGGATACAACAATAGAAATACATACAGGCAGACCTATAGGGCGGGATACAACTTTAGACATACGTACAGGCAGACAGATAGGAAGGGATAAAAACTATAGACATACGTACAGGCAGACAGATAAGGCGGGATACAACTATAGACATACGTACAAGCAGACAGATATTACGGGATTCAACAATAGACATACATACAGGCAGACCTATAGGGCGGGATACAACTATTGACATACGTGCATGCAGACAGATAGGGCAGGATACAACGATAGACACACGTACAGGCAGACAGATAAGGCGGAATACAACTATAGACATACGTAAAAGCAGACAGATATTACGGGATACAACAATAGACATACATACAGGCAGACAGACAAAACGGGATACAACAACGAATACACGAACTCACACAGACAGACAAGAAAGGATACAGCAACGATCACACGTGGACCGTGTTAAGCATGTAAGTATAAAGCAATACACACACACATACACACGCGCACACGCAGTATATATATATATATATATATATATATATATATATATATATATATATATATATATATATATATATATATATATATATGGACGTGAAGCGTTGACATTGAGGAAAAACCACAAAGCATACCATGGATAGGCAGAAATATCAGTGAGAAAGTCCTATAAGAAACAAATAAAAACCGTAATTCAGTGTTTCCCAACGTGGGGCCCACGCCCCACAGGGGGGCAATTCGATTGTTAATGGGGGAAATTCGAAAATGGAAGAAATCGGCTGGATATAACAAAACGGGGAGACTTAAGACTGAAGTTAACTAAATTGGAACCTGACATAAAATCTCTTTGCAGCAAGCATCAAGCGCAAGGATCTCACTAAATTTAAATAATTACTAATAATTAAAATAATACAGAACAATCTTTCATTAAAATTATTTTGTAATTGAATTTCAGTTCTCCGTTATGTTTTGATTGATTGATTGATTGATTGATTTAGGAACCGACATCACAGCATTCGGGACATTCCCATAAGCTATGTTTTGAAAATTTACTTACTGTGTTTGCTCAATAATTTCCTAGTGATTTCTTCCTAAAACCTATCGGTCCTTTGGCTAGGATCGGGTGCATTTGCTGCTCTCTTTCCCCCCCCCCCCCCCCCAGTATGCGTCTGGTCTGGTCGGGGGCCGGGATGATCAAATATAAACCCATCACATATCTTCACCTTAGATGTGGGCCTGGTGGACCACTGTGGGCAATAGCTCACAGTGATGCTATGGGTCCACACAAAAAAGGGGGGAGGCGGGGGAATAAGCTTGTTTGGTGTGACCGCCAAAAAAAAAATTCATCCAACACAACTGACACACAGGGGGACGCGGGACCTGGGAAGGGGGAGTGGGGGGCGGCTCTGACCCCTCTGGGAACCGTGAGCCCTTCTAAAAAAAATTCAAGTTTCTTTAGTAAACATTTCAATTTTTGAATATTAAAAATAATGCATATGTTGAGGGGCGGGGGAGGGAGGGGGGCATAAGAATTTTAGAAAGGCTTAGGTGGGGCATAGCACAAAAATGGTTGGGAAACACTGTCGTAATCTGATTAGAGAAATTAGACTTACACAGTCAATATGTTTTGAGAAGAAATAAACTAGAAAACTTGCTGAAAACAGACCAGTTTTGGGGGGAGGGGGAAAGAACAAGTGAAAAGCAGAGAGACACACATCTAATGGCTGGCCCATGCCACAAGGAATAATCGAGACAAAAACAAATAGCTGACCATGATTTGTTATCGTGTCTGATGGCGAAACATGACTGCACATGCTTACTGGGATGGCGCATAATGATGATTATGCCTCAAGGCGCAGAAATGGCCCTTAATTTGTTTATAATAAGGTTTCATTATATATTCTAACAACGTTCTAACTATAAGCACCTCGCCACAGATCCGACATGCATTCATTAATCTGTCTCAATATCGGAGCAGACCAACTACAACTGCAGGTATTCAATAGTGTGTATTCTGAACCCGTCTCAGAGTTACCTGCCTCAAACCACCAACTACAGCAACTAAGGTAAAAAAAAAAACATAGCGTTACTTGAACATAAACAGTTATCATGGTGGTCATGGAGATGATGCGAGTACTTTGTAAGGGGTAGCTAACTCAATAAAATACACCACAAATAGGAGAGTACCCAAGAGCAGGATATTCACTTACCCCGGCAATATAAAAGCTACTACAGGGTGAGGACGTAGATCAGTCATTATTGATGTTGAAGTCAAGGGAAAACCACAACATAACATCCTAAGACACTCACAATGAAAACGTAAATGCTGCAAGATCTGAACACCGAATAAAAACATAAACAGTATCGTATCGCGGAAACTAAAATACTTTCGTCATATTAACGTCACAGTGGCATCACATGAGCAGGTATGGATGGATTGGTTTCTGGAAGAACGAACGAATGAACGAACGATCAAACAAACTTTATTTTCAAAGGTTTAAGAATATGGCACGCAGACCAATCTGACATTTCTGCCCTTTTTCTCTCTGTCCTCTCCTCTTTCCTTTTGATCTAGAGTATGCGTACAATAGAGTTCGATATGATATTTTGATGACAACACTGATGGAGAAGGGGGTCATTCCCTGGTTGGTGAACTGGATAGCAACCGTTCTGCATTCTCGTCGGGTTGCTCTCCGTCTGGGTGCATGGACCTCAGAGCCACATATTTTGACCCCGAGACTGCCACATGGATCTGCAGTCTCACCAGTTCTCTTTAACGTGTATACGAGCAAGATTGCAAACCTAGAAGCACCAGGGGTTGGAAGAATACTAACCTTTTTGTTTCTGAAACATCTTCTTGCTTTGACAAATGGCTGAAGGCAGCTGATATTGGAACTGATTTCGATAAAATTCGAGATCTAATAATAAGAGACAGACTTCTGTCTGCAGTACCAGAAGCTATGTCTGTTCTTCTGATTGAAAATAATTGTAAATCACTTCGTGAGATGGAATCAAAAGGAGAATCATTTTTAATGCACATCGTGACATATTTGCCAATTGTGCACAACCAGAGCTTGTCAAAGGAGCGAGCGCCAGATTCCAGAAAAGCAATGGTAAGTTTTAAAAATTTAATAGTAGGAATAGAAGTGGTCCATACCAGTACTCCAATAAAGAGGGAGACAGACCAAGAAAAGGACACCTCACGCGGTGCCAACATTGAAAATTATCGCACGGGCATCTTGAAATGTACGATCAATACCCTGGGTATACAGCTTATCTACGAGACATCACAGCAAAGAAAAGAAGTAAGTATGACTCCTATAAGAGGAGCATTAAATGTTTTTCGTGTCGGGCATACGGGCATACCAGTAGATCTTGTGCCGATGAGAAATACGTGGAAAGAAGCAAGTGCCGCACTATGTGTTTTCTAGTAGTGACTCTGATGACTTAGAGGAGACACATGCAGCTATCATACAACAGTATGAGGACAAAACTGACAAGACTGAGAAAGACAGTCCTATTGACGAATGTTTAGAAACCATTCATGAAGCCAATGCCGTTAATATTCAGAATGGCAAACTTAAAGTTCACCAAGCATGGGTGAATGGTGAACCTACTACCTGTATTCGTGATTCAGGTGCTTCAATTGTGGAAGTTGACCAAAGACTGATAAAAGCGGAAGATTATACAGGCAATACAGTAGCCTGCAGAACTTTCGGTGACACAATTGAGAGATATAAGATGCCACAATCACAATACAATCTCCATATTTCGAAGGCACAGTAAATGCTGCAGTATTGCCTAATCCATATGCTGGATTACTCATTGGGAACATACCCAATGCTAAGGGGTACACTCATGAGGAGGAAATTCAATGGGAGATTGACCACACTCAAGCGAATGCGATCACAAGAGCCCAAGAACGAGGACAGATAGATCAATATTCTCAGACAGATATCGACAATATTCAAAAAAATATCTTGCTGACAGCGGACTTACCAAACGAACAAAAACAAGATTCGACATTACAAAATTGTTTAAAAAATTTAAATGAACTGTCTAAACAGGCTAAACGTGGTAATTGGAATTTTTTTCTTAGACAATAATATTTTGTCCAGACGGTACAATAAAGGTGCAATACGTTGTTCACAAACAGTGCTACCTACTAAATATCGTAGCGAGGCACTAAAACTGGCACACGACTCACCATTTGCGGGTCATATGGGTATTGCCAAAACTACTAACAGATTGCTATCACAGTTTTATTGGCCGGGGTATATCAAAGATATTACCACACATGTACGTTCATGTACAATGTGCCAAATGACCACACAAAAAGGCAAACATCCCAAAGCACACTTTCAGAAAACTGATTTAGCATCTCGACCATTTCATAAGATTGCTGTGGATATTGTGGGTCCACTGAACACAATTACTGATAGAGGTAATAGATTTAATTAAACCATGATCGATCTGTGTACTCGTTAGCCAGAAGCTATTCCACTTAAGTACATCACAAGTAGATCCATCCTAGATTCGTTATTGCTAATTTTTAGTAGGATAGGATTCTCAAGTTGCAAACTGTCTGATAGAGGTAGTCAAATTATATCTACAGCTACCCAAGAGGCAATGAAAATTATCGGTATTCCACAAGTCTTTAATTCACCTTGGCACCCGATGACAAATGGTGTCGACGAAAATTACAACGGAGTCCTTAAACGAACTCTAGCAAAAGTGGCAGCGGAGAGACCCAAAGATTGGGATATTTTATTGCCAGCAGTACTATTTGCGTACCGTGAAGTACCACAATGTAGTACAGGTTTTTCTCCATTCAAGCTGGTATACGGAATCAAATCCTCGTGGTCCATTGTTATTATACAATGATATGCTTACAAACAAGATATATGACCACCGGAAAAAAGAAGCCTGTGATATGGTTACTCAATTGAGAGACAAAATCATCACGGCTTGCCAAATTGCAAAATCAGCACTTGAGAAAGCTGGAGAAAAGTACAGACAGTACGACAATAGGAACGCCAAGACAATAGTCTTGAAAGAAGAAGAAGAGGTCTGGTTATTACTTCCTGATCCTCGTAAATGCGTAGTTACTTCATGGCAGGGTCCATTGAAAGTGATTAAGAAAATCCGTGATGTAGACTATCGTATTGATGTAATAGGAAAACATAAAATCTTTCACATAAATATGTTGAAACCATATATCCCACGCGTCAGTAACACATCACAGGTGACACAACAGATACCACATAGAATAGCAGCAGCTTGTTGGGTCATTAACGAACAGCAAAAAGACGCTATTAAACAACAAATTCCCACACCAACAGTCAATAGTGACAGCTGTTGGCAATCTATACAAATAAATCAAAATTTGTCAACACAAGATACAGAGAAACTTATTGCAGCAATAAAAGAGTTTAGCTCAATCTTTTCTGATAAGCCAGGACATACATCGCTTATCAAACATAAAATAACTTTACTCTCGGATATCCCAGTTAAAGTGAAACCATATCCTATTCCGATACATTATTTAGGAAAAGTGACAGCAGAAATATCAGAGTTAGATCAAAGTGGGTTTATTAGAAAATCCATTTCAAACTACTGTTCTCCGGTAGTAATTGTGAAGAAAAAAGATGGTTTTTCACGTCTATGTGTTGATTACAGAAAAGTAAACGCATTAACACTACTAGATGCAGAACCAATGCCAAACATTGATGAGTTGATCGAAAGCATGGCAAACTCAAAACATTTTTCAAAGATTGATCTCACTAAGGGATATTGGCAAATCCCTATGGATGAAGATTCTATGCATATTACAACTTTCAGTACTCCATTAGGTCCGTATGAATAGGCATATCTTCCATTTGGTTTACATAATGCGCCAAGCACATTTATGCGTATGATGATGAGATTACTCCATGGGATTTCTAACGTTGCGACGTATATGAATGACATCTGTATTCATACTACAGACATTGACACACATGTCAAAATCCTCAAACAAGTATTTCAGAGGATACAACAACACGGTCTGAAAGTTAAACCAAGTAAAATAGAGATAGGGTTTACTGAAATAAATTCCTTGGTCATATAATTTCCATGGATTTAGAAAAACAGATCCACTGGTAGTTACAAAAATTCTCAATATCAAACCTCCAACGACGAAAAAGGAATTAAGAAGTCTTTTAGGTCTGATTAATTACTATCAGGAAGTTTATTCCTAACTTTGCTGACAATGACGGCAACATTTTCTGAACTGCTGAAGAAAGGTCAGCCTACAAAAATAGTTTGGACAGATGACCATGACAAACTATTACAACAGATAAAAACTCTGTTTAGTACATATCCCATTCTGAAGTTGCCTGATATTTCAAAGGATTTCGTATTACAAACAGATGCGAGTTTTCATGCAATTTCAGCTGTGTTACTTCAATTACATGAGGGAAAGTTACATCCTATTCTCTACTTCAGTAAAAAGCTATCAGATACACAGAGAAATTATGTTATTACTGAGCTTGAGGCTTTAGCATTAATTGAAAGTATTGAGAAATTCTCGAGATATCTACTGGGTAGAAAATTTCTGGTTCTTTCCGATAACAAACCTCTACATATATTTAAGTCTGGTCATCCTAAGGATTCCAGAATTCAGCGATGGTCTTTGCTCTTACAGGATTATGAATTCGATATCTGTCATATTCCTGGAAAGGATAACAATCTTGCAGATCGATTGTAAATAGATAGGTCTGCTTCACAGTTGTTCACTTTTGTTCTTAATATTTATATGTGTTGTACATAGAGTGTTAGAAAGTTTAATATATATGTTACAGATGACACCTAATTAAATAACAATATACAACAATAACAAGTTAAAATAGGTTGTTAATTTATTATATAGTGGTAGGCAAATGGATACATATGTTGATTTTTTCCATTGTTGGCAGAGTCATTATGAATCGTTGAAATGACTTGGTTGCGACATGTTGGAACTATTGATTACCGGCTGGAATAATTGAAATTTATACTTTCGTGTCATCTGTGGATATGATGAAACTGGTATAGTGCGGACATTTATTGGGAGTGCAGACATTAAGTATTATGTTCATTGACTATTATTGTGTTGTCGGAGAGACATTGTTGAACATTGAATATTATCATAATGTAGATATACTAGATGAACATTATTAATTATTTAGGTTAGTTCATATAAATAATTGGTTGTTACAATGGTTATTTAATTGTTTTAGAATGAAATAGTTATGTTGTTGATTGCATTAGTTGATTAGCTAATAATTGTGATAATTAGAAGGCATAATTATCATTGGAGTCACATGAAGGCATCGGAATAATAAACCACATAGGTTATGCCAGTATAAAATGGATGGCACATGCTATCCTTGGTCATACAGAAAAACTTTATGGAAATGTGCACTGTATACAGCGTCCACCTCACCTACATTCTTATGCAAGAAACACCTAAAGGATATAAGCTAATGACAACATTGAATAGCAACTGATACGGACTGCTTGGTACCTATTACTACCCTCGTCCACAACTCCAGGTTTTGACCTAGAGTGAGGACACTTGTTCATTTGGTTCATTTAGACAAGTTAGGGACTAATGGAATCATTAGTTGGACCGGCCTTCCCATAGGCCGGCCACAAGACGTCCACCGTGGGTGTGAACTGGAGGGCATGCCCGTCATAATTTTTTTTTAGGGGTATTAACGGAGGCCATAAAGTCTGTACTCAGCTCTGGATAAGTCTCATGATGTTGACACTGCCATTGGGCATGGTTTATAGCTTATATAGAAATATATGTATGAATATTTAAATGATTTATCATTGAAGATGAGGGGGGGGGGCATAATGCCACAAGGCAGGTGCCCGTTACACGCTGGACAGAGATTAGAAGAAGAATTCCCCACTATGCACTGAATCCAAGGGATGCGGGAATGCGTCACGGGAATGACAACGTGACGACGGAACGTAAACATAGGATACTCTGTATGACTTTCAAACGGAGAGGTCGTGGTTCTAAGTTGGAGAAGAAATAGTGCGACTATTAAAGAATAGAAGTCTGGCAGTGGACTCATTTTGAAGATACGGATAAACACTGGCATAGCTGGAGAAAGTGGAGAACGACATTGATGGAAGGATAGTGGATAAACGACATTGGGAGATCAAGCAATGAATCAACGTCAACTGAAACCACTATGAGCAGAGGTCACCTAGACACACTGATTCTTACGGCATCATAACGGATGGGTAGACGAAAAGGAGGAATACCGGTGACGAAAGCTTGAGGAGAAACGGGTAGTACACGCACGGATAGTTAAGTATTCTGCCGCCGGCTTGGTGTCACAGGCCAGGTAGAGGACTATTTATGTAAGTACATTTACTGTTTGACAGCTGCATAATAAACAGCGATGTTTTCTCATTTATCAACAATCGTCTGCCGCATCATTTCTTCATCGTTCCGAATCCATTGAAGTTATGAGTTCCTGTTAAGTTTGAGCCAACATTGACTTATAGTTGATCACGTAGATTATAATAAATAATAGGATCAGCTTTAAGGCACGACTGTTGCTGGTAGGCTCAAGGTGATGCAGGCGAAGGCATACCTCAGAGTAGCTGCAGACCCAGACCACTCACAGCATGAGGCGCTGGACGCAGTTAAGGGTCAGCGACTGATAAGAGGGAAATCATGGATGGCTCAGGCGGAGGATACGATCAGACAGGTGTGCCCTTGGAGAACATTAGGCGTGGAGAGGAGTGGGTCAGCGTGCCAGCGGAGCTGTCAGACTTGTGCAGAGTTATAATCACATTAAGCCGGGAGTGCAGGGAATGGCCAGCAGGGGCCACGGAAGTGGATATCCAGCAATTAATTCAGGACAATGCTCACTCGGGTGATGTGATTATCTACACAGATGGTTCGGTGTCAAGAGGTGAGAGAAGTGGCTGGAGGTTCATAGCCAAAGCTAATGGTCGACGCTTGGTGCAGGAGAGCCTGGCATATGATACCACAACATCCAGCTTAAGAATGGAGGTGGAGACAGTCACTGCGGCTCTCCGCTGGATGGAGAATACGACACACACACACACATCGTGATTGTAACTGACTCAGAAAGCATGCTGACGAGGGTGAGGACAGGCTTCGTGCGGAGTGGCTTGCTTCGCTTCGGAGGTCACGGGTGACAAGCATCGCCTGGATCTTTTCTCCGGGGCATGCCGGTGTGCTGGGAAATGAACAGGCGGACAGACTGGCTGGCTCTGCAGAACTTGGTGGAGTATTGATACATGACAAGGCAGACGTGGTTGCGACATTGTGGGAGCACGTGTACACCTCGGAGGAGCAAATGGATTACCATGGTCTGGCAAGAATGAGACAGCGAGGAGTGACGAGGTGATCTGGCCGACGCTAAACGCTCAGAGGAAAGGCGAGACGGACACATAATCAGATTGCTACTGGTACTATTGGTGTTGGAACTCTTCGCTGGCTGCTGAGGATGGGGACGGAGCGCTTATGGGAATGCCTCGAATGCTGTGATGTCGACTCCTAAATCAGTCAATCAATCAACCAATCAATCAATCAATCAATCAATCAATCAATCAATCCTCTCATACGTTATTTCATTCATACATCATTTATGAAGCTAATCTTAGACAACAGCCCTAAAACGCATGGAAAATAACAAATAATACATGATTCACTAAGACAATTTTGTTTAACATGGCCATCATAAATACCTAAGGAAGGATTTTGTGAATTAGTTTGGCCTGATTAAAAAGTAAGCGTTTATGGAGTGGCAGTAACTGAAGATGTTCATGTAGCTTAGAATGGTCGTTAAGACTTTTACCATTAAATAAATGCACTGCCCTTTTCTGGGGGTGAATAAAGGCGTTTTGTTTTGAAGAATAAGAAGCAGGGATCGATCAGCGCGAAGAAGGACACGGAACATTGCTTACTCCATGGACACGAAGGTGTACGAAGCTAGAGAACTGACAAGAGATCTAGAAGCTTTAGTGCGCTTCCCGTAATGAGAGCGACATTTTCGAAATGAAGCAACATGACCATCGTTTCAGTTCGGGTATAAGGTCGGAGTCTATTTTCTTTGAACTCAAGCTTAGCCCAATCAACTTCTAGTGCACTGTACTGATTATTGCGTGCATATTAGCTTTTCCTATTACCAATGACCCTCGCCATCAAGGGAATGCACTACGGCTTGTGAAGTTCGGAGCCTTTTCATTATGAAACACCTAAGCCCAATGGAGGAAACATTAAATCCTGTGCCTAATCTCACCCATATTGGGCTGTGCCGAATCGTGCAATGTTATGTAACAATATTCCCTTCACTAGTTGTGAATTTCCAGTGCCAGTCTTTGCACACGCTGTCGGTTCCTGAGCTAGGCGAGGGGATGGATGTCTCATCAGCCTGCAGTGGAGATGGTACTTTTATACCGGGTAGGCAGTTCTCATCAACCGGTAATGGAGACTATACTTTTATACCGGGTCGTCGGTTCTCATAAACCGGTAATGGCGATGGTACTTTTGTACAGGGTTGGGGAGCTAGGAGAGAGGATGAGTATCTCATGAGCACCTAGTGGAGATGGTAATTGTATTCAAGGCCGGGACAAACAACTCTATATCAACCTCATTCCTATAGATATAAGCCCACTTCTGGGTCTGCACTACTTGAACGTGAATGCTTCGGGGTCAAGAGATTAAACTCAGAGTCTAATGAGCCCCACAACCACCCAACACACATACCCTACTTCTTGCTGCATTACGGGGTTCGTCGTTTTAACAGTCTAACGTTAGAACGACAAATACAGTTGCATGCGAAAAATTATTATAGACCAAAGACTTTATCAATGAATACTAACAACAGCAGTACGCGCGCGCGCACACACACACACACACACACGAACGCACACACGCACGCACGCGCAAGCACGCACGCATGGACGCGCGCGCGCACACACACACACACACACACACAATAATAATATAACCAAGAATATTTCGTTAGAAAACTGAAATATTACATTATCTTTCCTTTCATCGAACCTAATGTTCCAAGCTATATTTTGTGTTCACTGGACTTCGAAATTGGTCGGCAAAAGAAACTCATTTTCAACATTCAAGGAAACAGGAGTGATGGGGAAAAAGTTCGACCGACTAATGGAAAATGCTGATCTTCATTAACTGGATCCCATGACGACATCCCACTCGATACAGCGAGGGCTATCAATGTCCCACTCTATACAGAGAGAACTAACAATATCCCACTGTATACAGAGAGAGCTAACAATATCCCACTCTACACATTAAGAACTAACAATATCCCACTCTATACAGAGAGAACTAACAATATATCACTCTATACAGAGAGAACTAACAATATCCCACTCTATACAGAGAGAACTAACAATATCCCACTCTATACAAAGATAACTAACAATATCCCACTCTATACAGAGAAGGCTAACAATATCCCACTCTACACATTCAGAACTAACAATATCCCACTCTATACAGATAGCACTAACAATATCCCACTCTACACATTAAGAACTAACAATATCCCACTCTACACAGAGAGAACTAACAATATCCCACTCTATACAGAGAGAACTAACAATATCCCACTCTATACAGAGAGAGATAACAATATCCCACTCTACACATTAAAAACTAAGAATATCCCACTCTATACAAAGCGAGCTAAAAATATCCCACTCTATACAGAGATGAGACTAACAATATTCCCTACTCTATACAGAGAGAACTAACAATATTCCCCTCTATACAGAGAGAACTAACAATATCCCACTCTATACAAAGAGAACATAATCAATATCCCACTTCTATAAAGATGAGGAACTAACAATATCCCACTCTATACAAGAGTGAACTAACAATATTCCACATCTATACAGAGAGAAGGGCTAACATATCCCACTCTATAGCAGTAGAGAACGAACAATATCCCACTCTAGACAACGAAGAACTAACAATATCCACTATAATACAGAGAGAAACTAACAACTTATCCTAACCGTATAGCAGAGCAGAAACTAACAATATCCCACTCTATACAGAGAGAACTAACAATATCCAACTCTATACAAGAGAAAACTAACAATATCACTAACTCTATTACAAAGAGAACTTAGCAATATATCACACTCTATACAAGAGAGGACTAACAATATCCAACTCTTATAACAAGATGAAAAACTAGACAATATCCAACTTCTATACAAAGAGAGACTAACAATATCCCACTCTATACAGAGAGAGCTAACAATATCCCACTCTATACAGAGAGAACGAAAAATATCCCACTCTATACAGAGAGGACTAACAATATTCCCCTATATACAGAGAGACACTAGCAATATCCAACTCTATACAAAGAGAACTTACAATATCCCTCTCTATACAGAGAGGACTAACAATATCCCACTCTATACAAAGAGAACTTACAATATCCCTCTCTATAAAATGAGGACTAACAATATCCCATTCTATAAAGGGAGAACTAACAATATTCCACTCTATACAGAGAGAACTAACAATAGCCCCACTCTATACCGAGATACAACTAACTATATACATAGAGCACTAACAATATTCCTACTCTATACAGGACAGCACTAACAATATCCAACTCTATACAAGAGAACTAACAATATCCAACTCTATACAAGAGAACTAACAATATCCAACTCTATGCATGAGTGGTGTAGTCAAGAATAAGAGCATTTCTGACTTCCAAGGTGCTGACCTCATCTGGCAGAGGACTGACGAGGACAAGGGCAAAGCCCTCTTTGAACGCTACCTTGAGCAAAGCAACCAGACAGACACGGGAGGCCGAAATCTGGCCAAGGAGGTCACCTCAGACAGATGCAAGGCCCAGAACACTTCGGATGAAGACACAGTGACAGTGAAAGAAATCAAGGCTGTGCTTCGACGATCAAAAAACAGTGCTCCAGGTCCTGATGGCATAAGATACGACGACATAAATAGGTGTACCGACAATGAGCTAGAGAAACTAGCAGACATGTACAACAACAGTATAGGGAGTGCTAGCATCAAGGAGGAATGGTTACACAGCTATCTGATTCCCTTGCCGAAGCCTGACAAAGACCACAAAAAAATTCAGGGATATCGAATTATAACCATGCAGAATACAATAGGCAAGCTGCTGGAGAAGGTAATTGCCAGGAAAATATCAAGCCAACTAGAGAGGCAAGGTGTTTTCCCACCCACCCTGGGTGGGTACCGTCCAAAGAGAGAAACCTGGACCAATGCAGCAGTCTTTGCCCATGATGTCTATGAAGGTTTCCACTCAGGCACTGAAACCGTTGCTGCAGCGATTGATCTTGAGGACGCATACAACAGAGTACCACTGGATTTTTTAATGTTTCAGCTTCTCGAACTAAACGTAAGTCCATTCCTCCTTAGTTGGATCGCTGCAGCCCTCTTCCAACGGAAAGTAGTTTTTAGATGTGGCAGTTGGACTTCGGAACCAACAACAATATATCCTGGCCTACCACAGGGATCACCATTATCTCCGGTACTGTTCAACGCCTACACAGTGAGAATCACCAGTGAGCAGATCACTGGACCTGGCAGGACATTGTCATATGCCGATGATGTTTTAGTGTATCGTCAGGGTAAGGATAGAGAGGAGGTTGCTGTGGAACTACAAACCGAACTCAATCGCATAAGTACTTGGTGTGATGAAGCTGGGGCAATGGTCAACCCAACAAAGGCAACAGTGACTTGGTTCTCGTTGAATAATCATATTGTCAACACTCCAACACCAACTGTAATGCTGTGTTCAGAGACGGTGGAAAGAACGCAGGCAATGAATTACCTGGGGATACGGTTTGATCGAAGCCTTGCTTATAATGTGCACATAGACCAGGTGATAACAAAGGCCAAGCGGGGTTTGGCAGCGATGCGGGTGATGGCGGCAGCAAACTGTGAGCAGCGCCATCTATGTCTTCTGTACGAGGGGCTGGTCATGTCTGTTTTGGAGTATGCAATGGCAATCCTGACTCTCAGCCATAAGCAGATAGAAAGGATGGAAAGGATACAGAATGAAGCTATGCGCATTATTCTTGGATGTACAAGAGATACAGCATGCAGGGCGATGCGCTACCTTCTTGATTTTCCAACCATTGAAGAGAGAATACAAGTTTGCAGGGCACGCGCCTACCTCAGAATTAACGCAAACACACAACATCCACTGCATAGTGAAATTAGGAAGGTGAAGGGCAGCAGGTTAAAAAGAGGACGGTCGTGGATGGGTCAAGCCGAAGACATTCTTCAACAGGTGTGTTCACTTGAGGACTTAGAACCTGGCGAGGAGTGGGTGCAAGTGCCAACAGACTTCTGCACATCCTTTTCAGTTTGCATCCAACTAGATAGAAAATGCAGACAAGAAAATCCGGCTGCTGTTGAGGCTGAAGTACAAGCGTTGATTTTCGAGAATTCGCTAGACGGTGACGCGGTCATCTACACAGATGGGTCGGTCGTCCGACATGTGAGAAGCTCATGGGCCTTTACAGCTCGGGCCGGAGGGAGAATTGTGAAGGAGGACTCTGGTGCTTTCACTGAAACCACAAGTAGCCTGACCATGGAAGTCATGGCAGTAAGTAAAGCAATAACATGGCTCGAGACACAGACATTCACTAGGGCTTGTTTCCTTAGCGACTCAATGAACATGATCAAGAGGATAGAGGAGGGGTCGATCCGAAGAGAATGGTTGCTGCCTCTGAAGCGGTCTCGGCTGGCAAAGATTAGTTTCATCTTCGTGCCAGGGCATGCGGGAGTACAAGGAAATGAGCGGGCTGACAAGCTCGCAGGTGAGGCTACTGTGGAGGGCGGACGCGCCATGGACCAGGCTGACATTCTGAATGCTCTACGAGAAGTGAGACTTTTGCGAGAACCAAGTGATGACTGTGAATCTACAACAATGGCCAGACTGCGAGAGCAGCAAATTAAAAGAGGGGTGGCCAAACAAGAACACTACGCAGGAAGCCAAAGAAGATTGATAAACCAACACAGAACTGGCGTCGTTAGCCGCTACACGCTGCGGGATTTGCTGAGGAGGGGATCCGAGCACTTATGGACTGAATGGTTCGATGTGCAACTGAGGATGATCTTGTTTTTTTTGGGGGCCTAACCTTAAAAACTAACTAACCTTTTTAAAAACTTAATTTTTTTTTACAAAAAAGGGGGGAAATTTTGGCAAAAAATTTTAAATTTTCCCCAAAATTTTCAAA
>JACEFZ010023190.1:0-72531 GCA_014155875.1 Cepaea nemoralis | reverse complement strand
CAGAAAAAAAAAATAGAATGTTTAGCTTTTGTGTCAGTTCAGTGAAAACAGGGAGAATGACTAAACACAACTAATAAATTACAAACATTCCTAATTGGAGTCTGGCAGAATGGGGAAAATGAAATGTTAGGGACAAAATAGTGGGAATGAAATGATGTGACAAATAGTGGGAATGAAATGGTGTGACAGAATAGTGGGAATGAAATGGTGTGACAGAATGGTGGGAATGAAATGGTGTGACAGAATGGTGGGAATGAAATGGTGTGACAGAGTTGTGGGAATGAAATGGTGTGACAGAATAGTGGGAATGAAATGGTATGACAGAATAGTGGGAATGAAATGGTATGACAGAATAGTGGGAATGAAATGGTGTGACAGAATAGTGGGAATGAAATGGTGTGACAGAATAGTGGGAATGAAATGGTGTGACAGAATAGTGGGAATGAAATGGTATGACAGAATAGTGGGAATGAAATGGTATGACAGAATAGTGGGAATGAAATGGTGTGACAGAATAGTGGGAATGAAATGGTGTGACAGAATAGTGGGAATGAAATGGTATGACAGAATAGTGGGAATGAAATGGTATGACAGAATCACCAATGTACAGTTCATGGAGAGAACTAAACAAATTCCAGTAAATTAATCAGTGAAGAACAGGCACTGGCGCTGGATAGGATACACACTGAGAAAACCTGATCGTAGTAAAACTTGACACTCACCTGTCTGGAACCCACAAGGTAGGATACACACTGAGAAAACCTGGGGCTAGTAAAACTGGACACTCTCTTGTCTGGAACCCACAAGGTAGGATACACACTGAGAAAACCTGGGGCTAGTAAAACTGGACACTCTCTTGTCTGGAACCCACAAGGTAGGATACACACTGAGAAAACCTGACCATAGTAAAACTGGACCCCCTCTGCCGTGCGTCCACCTTGACGAGGTAGAGGGGCTTGAGCGTTCCAATGACCCCAAGAGCTATGCCGACGGTAGCACAGCTACTGGTAGGGTCACCCATGTCGGACAGGTCAAGGGAGAGGGACCAGACGAAGTGACGCACAAACCTGCTGCCTTGTAGGTAGACTGGGGACAGTCAAAGGCTAGGGAAAGCATCCCGAACAAATGCTTGTCGAAATCGGATGTACTGAGCCACAGGCTTGACAAAGAAGTGCAACGTAACTTTATCATTTCATGATGCCACAGATGAAAATTAATCGTTATGGTGCTAATCCCGTGAAGTCCCATCAGGCGGTGATAGTGCCGGGCCCCCTGCCTCGAGGGGGTCCACCCATGACTACTGGTGGTCACCTTCCCCTGTGCTGTGGAGTCAAGGCACAGAGGAGTAGGTTAAGAGCTATTGACCAAACACCCCGGACACTCAACATACTACAATGGAATGCAGAAGGAGTTTATAACAAGAAAGCCTCCCCAACACAGCGTCTTCATAAAGATAGAATAGATGTGGCATGCATTCAAGAGACACACCTCAACGCCAATCGCACATTTCTCAGTCGAGGGATATCAGGCCACACGTTTCGACCGCGAAGGACACAAAGGAGGAGTTGTAATACTTACACGAAATACAATACCTTGCAGCGAAGTATCTGTGATCTCTGACAACCAAACGGAAATTATAGGTGTTGATATAATGATAAAGGACGTGAAAATAAGAATTTACAATCTATATAGCCCAGCAGATAAGGATCTTACACTCTCAAACATGAAATAACTGACACAAACTGCATTATTGTCGGAGACTTTAATAGCCGTTCAGAAAGATGGGGATACCCAGATACTGACAAAAGAGGAGATGAAGTGGAGGACTGGGAAATAGACTCAAATCTCCATCTACTTAACAAAGCGGATGACACACCGAGCTTCTACTCCAGAAGATGGATTACCACTTCTACTCCAGACTTAGCTTTCTGCACAGGAGACATCCTCCACAAAATCGATCGCCATGTGCTGGACCAATTAGCAGGTAGTGACCACAGACCAATCAAGCTTGTAATGAATATGGAGTATGTTCCACAGGAGCAAAAGCCTTTGCCCCGCTGGAATTACAAACGAGCAGATTGGGACAGATTTGCCATACTAACAGACAAATATTGTGAAAACATAAATACACGATATGGCAACATGAAGCAAATGGTGGAAAGTCTAAACAGAGCAATAATACAGGCGGCCACTGAGTCTATTCCAAGAGGAGCAAGGAAAAATTACAAACCATACTGGACTGAAGAACTACAATTTTGGAGGACAAAGTTGAAGATGCCTAGGAAGACCGCAGAGAGAGAACAAACAACTGAAGCGAACATCTCTCTCAAAGCCATCTCAGCAAAATATAAAAGAACAGTAAATCAAACAACAAGAGATTGTTGGAGGGAAAAAACAGAAAACCTGAATTTTGACAGGGATGGAAACAAACTATGGAAACTAGTGAAAGCCATGAACAATGAAGGACCTAGAAACAAACAAATACAATTAAACAAGGAAATGCCTTGCTTACAGGAAAAAAGGCTGCAAATGCACTAATGGAACACTATGCCAGTGCAAACCACATTGATATTACAGCCGAACAGAAGAAAGCAATCAAAGATAAACAGATACATCATACATATACAGAGACAGCAGCAGAATATATGATGGCACATCTAACAATGGAAGAAATGGAACAGGCAATGAATACCCTAAAAAAGAAGACATCACCAGGAAAGGATGGAATCACAAATGAAATGCTAATAGGACTAGGCACTAAGGCAAAAAAGAAACTACTAGCAGTCCTAAATTACAGCTGGAAGAGGGGAATAGTCCCACAGGCATGGAAGGAAGCTATACTAATACCAGTCCCAAAGAAAGGAAAAGACCTGGAAGAACCAAATGGCTATCGACCTATCAGTCTTCTTAGCTGTGTAGGAAAATTAATGGAACGCATTATCAATGGCAGGCTAACATGGCATCTGGAAGAAAACCAACTCTTAACACCACACCAAGCAGGAATTCAGAAAGTACAGATCCTACTGAAGATCAAATAACCTATATAGCTCAGGAAATAGAGGATGCCTTCCAAGAGAAAAAGCACACACTAGCAGTCTGGATAGATTTAGAAAAAGCATTTGATAAAGTATGGAAGGAAGGACTGAAAGTAAAACTGCAAAAAATGCATGTTTGCGGGAAAAATGTACAAATGGATCAGCCACTACCTTGAGAACAGAACTGCCAGGACAAAAGTACAAGGACAAACCAGCAAAATGATGCTGTTGGAGCAAGGTGTCCCCCAAGGAGGAGTTCTTTCACCAACATTATTCCTAGCATATATAAACGACATCACGGAAAATTTTCCAGCCAGAGTACACACATCATCCTTTGCAGATGACCTAGCCATATGGACATCTGAAGAATATATTAGTACAGCTAACAGCAGAATACAGCAAGCCCTATTAGCGCTAGAGGACTGGTCAAAATCATGGCTAGTGAAGATAAGTGAGGAGAAAACAACATGCACAGTGTTCTCCCTCTCAACTAAAACTCAGCAACCTAAGCTGGTATTGAATGGAAAAATATTGCGCCATGAAGAAAATCCAAACTATCTAGGAGTCACCTTTGATCGTCGCCTGACATGGAAGACACAGGTTGAGAAAAATCGAACAAGAGCAAGGCAAAGAATGGCAATCATGAAAAAGCTTGCTGGTACAACATGGGGAGCAGATGAGAAAGTTCTCAAGAAGTTATATACTGGACGGGTGAGGCCAGTACTGGAATATGGCATTGCAGCTTGGGCAACAGCAGCTAAGTCAAACTTTAACAAAATAAGTAGAGTCCAAAATCAAGGAATGCGAATCATAACTAGAAGCCTGAAGACAACGCCTATTAATGAATTAGAAAAGATCACTTGTTTACAACCAATGCAGGATAGAAGAGATAGCAGAGCCCAGCAACAAGCAGAAAAATTTAGAAGATTGACAGACCACCCTATGTACAACAGATTTAATGGTTTTGGAAAGGGAAGACTGAAGCGTAGCAACTTTGTAGAAACTGCAAAACGAAGGATTAGGTCAGATCCTATTCTTAACATATCAACAGTCAAGCCCATACACAATGCACACAAGTTCCCAGCTTGGAGACAGCAGCAACTGCCTGAGATGATAGAAAACATTCCTGGTATTGAGAAAAAGAACACTCAGCATGAAACCGAAAGAAGAGAAATAACCCTAAACTACATAAAAGAACATTACCCAAGCAGGAATTGGACCCATGCATATACAGATGGATCAGCCAAAAATTCAATAGAGAATGGAGGAGGAGGAATTCTCCTAAATTTAAAAAATGGAGTCGAAAAAAACACATTCAATGGCAACTGGAAAATTTTCAAGTAACTTCAAAGCGGAGGTAGAGGCTCTGAAAACTGCAGCAGAAATGCTCCTGATGGAGGAAAATAAAGAGAAGCAAATAGCTATCTTCACAGATGCAAAGTCAGCTGTCTCAATACTGAAGAGCAATAACAGCACAGAACTAACTGACCTAAGAGCAGCACTCCATGGTCTATGCCAGAAATCCAAAAAAGTTGTAATACAGTGGATCCCATCACATTGCAGTATACCTGGAAACGAAGAGGCTGACAGACTGGCAAAAGAGGGCGGACGACTACCACAGCCTGACATAGACATAACCTATAATGAGGCAAAGAGGTTGATAAAAAGCACTTATAGAACCAAATGGGAATCAGAGCATCCAGGCCATCAGAAGGATGATGCATATTACAAACTCGACCGAAGAGAACAAGTAGCAATCTTCAGACTCCGCACAGGACATAACAGGCTGAAATACCACTTGTTCAATAAACTAAAGATAGGAGATACCGATGAATGTAATTGTAGAACTGGAAAAATGACAGCAAAACATTTGCTGCAGGATTGCCCAACGTATGCAGAACAGAGAAAGATATTTTGGCCCACACCTGCTTCATTTGAGGACAAGCTCTATGGAGATATCAACAAGCTAAAGTTGACCGCAGATTACTTTAACTATATACAGGTTGACATTTAAAGGTGCATGAAGACCCAGAGGCATGAAATGGAATATTGCTTGGATAGCAAATCCATTACGTGGAAAGTCCAAATCAAAAGCCCATTGTGTGGGCTTCATAAAAGGTGGAAAAGTGTCCTAGTGGCACGAAATGGAATATTGCTTGGATAGCAAATCCATTACGTGGAAAGTCCGAATCAAAAGCCCACTGTGTGGGCTTCATAAAAGGTGGAAAAGTGTCCTAGTGGCACGAAATGGAATATTGCTTGGATAGCAAATCCATTACGTGGAAAGTCTGAATCAAAAGCCCACTGTGTGGGCTTCATAAAAGGTGGAAAAGTGTCCTAGTGGCACGAAATGGAATATTGCTTGGCTAGCAAATCCATTACATGGAAAGTCCGAATCGAAAGCTCACTGTGTGGATGTCATCTGCAGACTGCATACTTCTGGTTTCCGGAAGAACAGCCTATGGTGAACGGAAGGCCCAATATACGGAAGTGAGGCTAAGCAGCCATGTGCAGGACGTGACGATTCCTTGGGTGAGCCCAGTACCAGAGCGCTATGTATCGGCTCTGCAAGTATGGAAGCCTCCTTGGATGGCGGGGAATGCCCATGGTCTGCCCCTGCCTTCCCTTGAGGGCTGACCAGGATCTTTGGCTGTTCTATATGGACCAGCTGGGATGGGGGATAACACCACAACAGTGAGAGTCAAACGTCCTAAGAAACCCCCGGGAAGGTTAACCCGGTCAACAAATGCCCGCAGAAGTCGGATGTGTCGGCCTAACGGCGCAAGAACGCAGCTCTGCTGTAAACAGGCACAACGCAATCACATCCGGAAAAAAACTCAGGATGAACGAAGAAGAAGTAAAACTGGACACTCTCTTGTCTGGAACCCACAGATAGGATATACACTGAGAAAACCTGAGGACAGTATAACTAGACACTCTCTTGTCTGGAACCCACAATATAGGATACACACTGAGAAAACCTGAGGACAGTATAACTGGACACTCTCTTGTCTGAAACCCACAAGATAGGATACACACTGAGAAAACCTGAGGACAGTATAACTAGACACTCTCTTGTCTGGAACCCACAATATAGGATACACACTGAGAAAACCTGAGGACAGTATAACTGGACACTCTCTTGTCTGAAACCCACAAGATAGGATACACACTGAGAAAACCTGAGGGCAGTATAACTGGACACTCTCTTGTCTGGAACCCACAAGATAGGACACACACTGAGAAAACCTGGGGCTAGTAAAACTGGACACTCTTGTCTAGAACCCACAGATAGGATACACACTGAGAAAACCTGATCATAGTAAAACTGGACACTCTATTTTCTGGAACCCACAAGATAGGATACATCCAGGAGAAAACCCGAGGACAGTATAACTGGACACTCTCTTGTCTAGAACCCACAAGATAGGATACACACTGAGAAAACCTGAGGACAGTATAACTGGACACTCTCTTGTCTGGAACCCACAAGATAGGACACACACTGAGAAAACCTGGGGATAGTAAAACTGGACACTCTCTTGTCTGGAACCCACAAGATAGGACACACACTGAGAAAACCTGGGGATAGTAAAACTGGGCACTCTCTTGTCTGGAACCCACAGATAGGACACACACTGAGAAAACCTGACCATAGTAAAAGTGGACACTCTCTTGTCTGGAACCCACAAGGTGAACTAAATAGTGAAAGACCTAAAAAGACAAACAGTTGAATAATATGGAGAAGACATGAAGGGAGCTGCAGAAGGTAGGAACAGATAGGATGGCCTGGCGTTGAGAAACTATGCCACAATATTTGGTAAATGGAAAAAAAGGAGAAAAAATGATAGCCATACACAACCCGATCTGTATATATACACAAACATAAATGTGCACTAATTTATACATTCATATATAATCATCTTCTGTATTCCCTTTAACATCATGTGACGTGTCGATAAGCGTGGGCGGTCAGGGTTCACCATCTCACGTGATCACCTGAGTCGTGGGCCATCTCTGTGTTCTTGCCTCGATTGTGCCATGTGGCAAATCCATTCAGATATTTCAATCTTCACCTTTCCCTTGCTCTTTCTGAAATATGAGCAATAAGCAGACAAGCTGAGAAATATCTAATGCAGTGGAGATATTCTTTCTGCAGATAATTTAAATATCTTGGATGGACAGAAAAACTAATGAGATTGTCCCACAAAAAGCAAATTAAGTGTTGTTCTGTGATATGTTCCACACATGTAACAGGCAGCATGTGGAACACATCACAGCACCACATGTAACAGGCAACAGGTGGAACACATCACAGCACAACATGTAACAAGCAACAGATAGAATGCATACCCCAGGAAGGTTAACCCAGTCAACAAATGCTTGTGTGGCTGGGGGATGGGTGGGTGGAGGATGTGTGGTTGGGTAGAGGATGTGTGGGTGGGTGATTGTATATGAGTAAGGGTGTGTTGTTAAGGGATGGATGGGTAGAGGATGTGTGGGTGGGTAGAGGATATGTGGGTGGGTGGGTGAGTGTTTGTAGGTTAGGAGATGATGGGGGATGTTTGTAGGGATGGGCTCAGGATCTGTGAGTGGGCTGGGGGAGATGGGAGATTATGTGGGTGGGTGCGGAATTTGTGTGTGGGTAGGTACGGAATATGTGAGTTGACGGGGAAATGTGTGGCTGAGGAATGTGTGTTTGGCTGGGTAGTTGGAGGTGTGTGGGTGGAGGAGGATATGTGGGTGAGTGATTGTTGGTGGGTAATGGGATGGGTAGAGGATATGTGAGTGGGTGGGGGATGTGTGTAGGTGGGTGGATGTGGTGGATGGGTGGGGGAATGTATGTGTGTGGTTGGGTGGGGGAGTTGGAGTGAATGGGGTATGTGGTGGATGTGTCTCATAACATAGTAATATGCATTGTTTATGTTTACAAAATTCATGTGACAATGTTTTTTCCTATGCACTGTTGATGAAAGAAAGATGAGTGATTTGAAGGGCCGAATGTAAGATGGGCCTGCGTGCCCAATTTGTTACCCTTTGAAAATAAAGTTCGTTCGTTCGTTCTTTCGCCATCAATTTTGCCAGTTGTCACTGAGTTTCTTTGGTTTATTTCTCCTCTACATTGACCTAAACAAATCTTGATTGTCTAATTTTTCTGATTTATTTACAATTTTAATTTGCTTTTTGTGGGACAATCTCATTAGTTTTTCTGTCCATCCAAGATATTTAAATTATCTGAAGAAAGAATATCTCCACTGCATTAGATATTTCTCAGCTTGTCTGCTTATTGCCCATATTTCAGAACCATAGAACAGTATGTATTCTTCTTCTTCTTCTTCTTCTTCTTCTTCTTCTTCTTCTTCTTCTTCTTCTTCTTCTTCTTCTGTGTTCATCCTGAGAGTTTTTTCGGACGTGATTGCATTGTGCCTGTTGAGCTGCGTTCTTGCACCGTTAGGCTGACACATCCAACTTCTGCAAGCATTTGTTGACTGGGTT
Source organism: Cepaea nemoralis (assembly GCA_014155875.1). Lineage (NCBI taxonomy): Eukaryota > Metazoa > Mollusca > Gastropoda > Stylommatophora > Helicidae > Cepaea > Cepaea nemoralis. The sequence continues at coordinate 64,000 of JACEFZ010023190.1, read as the reverse complement.
AACCTTCCTGGGGTATGCATTCTATCTGTTACATGTGGTGCTGTGATGTGTTCCACCTGTTGCCTGTTACATGTGGTGCTGTGATGTGTTAAACATGTTGACTGTTACATGTGGTGCTGTGATGTGTTAAACATGTTGCCTGTTACATGTGGTACTGTGATGTGTTCCACTGTTGACTGTTACATGTGGTACTGTGATGTGTTCCACTGTTGACTGTTACATGTGGTGCTGTGATGTGTTCCACTGTTGACTGTTACATGTGGTACTGTGATGTGTTCCACTGTTGACTGTTTCATGTGGTACTGTGATGTGTTCCACATGTTGACTGTTACATGTGGTACTGTGATGTGTTCCACATGTTGACTGTTACATGTTGTGCTGTGATGTGTTCCACTGTTGACTGTTTCATGTGGTACTGTGATGTGTTCCACATGTTGACTGTTACATGTGGTGCTGTGATGTGTTCCACTGTTGACTGTTACATGTGGTGCTGTGATGTGTTCCACTGTTGACTGTTACACGTGATGCTGTGATGTGTTGCAGCTGCTGCACAAGTTCTATGAGAAAGATCACGAGGAGTTCACCGAGGATGTGGACTACCTGCTGGGGAGAGACCATGAGAAAGCTGCTGAAACTGTAAGTTGCCTGGTAGTGTCATTGTGGCTGTCTTGCTACAACATAGACAGGCAGGAGATCCGGCATGCGATTGCTTTGGTGATCCACACAACTAAACTGATAGAAGACCTATTGTACTATATTGTAGATCAACATACTAGACATGGAAGACTTACATGTGCTATATTGTAGGTCAACATACTAGACATGGAAAACCTACATGTGCTATATTATAGATCAACATACTCGACATATAGAAGACCTAACATGTGCTATATTGTAAGTCAACATACTAGAAATAGAAAACCTAACATGTCCTATATTGTAGATCAACATACTAGACATGTAAGACCTAATGTGCTATATTTTAGGTCAACATACTAGACATATAGAAGACCTAACATGTGCTATATTGTAGACCAACATACTAGACATAGAAGACCTAACATGTGCTATATTGTAGACCAACATACTAGACATATAGAAGACCCAACATGTGCTATATTGTAGACCAACAAACTAGACATATAGAAGACCCAACGTGTGACATATTGTAGACCAACATACTAGACATATAGAAACATCCAAACTGCTTGGTTATGCAGATGATATAGATATTATAGGGGAAATGAACAAAAGACATTGGAAGTATTGACTCACTTAAAGGAAAAAGCTAACAAATGGGGCTGGTTATCAACCAAGATAAGACAGAATATATGGTAATTTCAAGAGAAGGAACGGCTAAAAACTCTGGCCACATACAAATAGATAATATGATCATTAAAAGAACGGAAACATACAAATACCTGGGTACAATCTTCAACTGCTCCAACATAATAAGGGAAGAAATACAAGCTAGAATCAACTCTGGAAATAAGATATACTATGCACTACAACATCTGCTAAAATCAAATGGCACTATCTCGTAACACCAAGATCACAATATACAAAACACTGATTAGACCATTTGTGCTGTATGGCTCTGAAACCTGGAGTACAACTAAAGGAGACAAAGCCTTGTTACAAACCTTTGAGAACAAAGTCTTAAGACGCATCTTTGGGCCCATTAGGGATACACAAAGTGGAGAGTGGAAAAGAAGAAGCAACAAAGACATTTATGATCTTTAAGTCCCCGCTAATCACTGGTATCATGAAGGCTAATAGACTGCAATGGCTGGGGCATATAGAAAGAATGGAAGATAATAGGGAAACAAAACTCGCTTACACTCAAGGAAATAAATGACCGTAGACCCCTGAGGTAGACCAAGAAGATGGTGGAGAGATAATATACATACAGACCTACAAGCACTTGGAATCAGCAACTGGCAAGAGAAGGTCAACCAGAGAGACGAATGGAGATGGCTTGTATCTGCAGCAAAGAACCTCAATGTTGTTGTTTGTCCATCAAGAATGATGATGACCATTCATTTCATCCAATGGGGTTGAAAGTATGGAGCCGTGAGTTCTAAGATGGCTGATAAGGCCTATTTTGGCTCGAAATGTTCTTTGACAATGTGGGCAAAGAATGCTTGACGTTCCAGGAGGAGGATCTCCTGCAGTGGTTTTTCTGTCCAGCCTTTTCTTCACAGCTCTTGCAGTCCTGGTTGCTTCACAAGTGACTGCACCCTTGTGTAATGATGTACGCCACGAATTTCGGTCTTTGGCAGCAGTCTCCCAGATGTCAGGATGAATTCCAAAAGCTTTCAGTGAGATCTTTCAGAGTGTCTTTAAAGCGTTTCCTCTGGCCACCTTGGGAGCATTTACCACAATGCAGCTCGCCCTTAAAAAATTTGTTTAGGGAGTCTGTGATCTGGCATGCAAGTTAAGTGACCAGCCCAGCGAATCTGAATAGTAAAGTGTGGATACTGGGCATGGACGCTCTTTCTAGGACTTCAGTTTCTGGGATCTTGTCTTGCCATTTAATCTTCAATAGCTTCCTAAGGCAGACTGTGTGGAAGTGGTTTAATTTCCTAGTGTGTCGCTGATAAACAGTCCAGGTTTCACAAGCATATAGCAGTGTGGATAATACGACTGCTTTGTAGAACTTCAACTTTGTTTGCAGGCTTATTCTGTCCCACACATTTTTGTACAGTCTGCCAAAGGCTCTGCTGGCCTTGGAGATTCTTGCATTCACTTTGTTATCAATTGTGGCAGCTTGTGACACAGTGCTGCCAAGATAGGTGAATTTGTCCACAACACTTAGTCTATGACCATTCACTTTGATATTTGGCACGGTGTGATTATTCCCTGGAGCTGGCTGGTACATAACCACAGTCTTCTCCAAGTTAATATTGAGCCCAAAGTTGGCACAGGCATATGAGAAAGCTGAAACATTGTGTTGCATGTCTGCCTCTGAGTTGGCATATAGAGCGCAATCATCAGCAAACAGGAGCTCTCTGACGGTGTCGCTGTTAGTTTTGGTTTTAGCTTTCAGCCTTCTGAGATTGAATAACTTTCCATCCATGCGGTAGTTGATGTCTATTCCAATGTCGTTGTTCTCGAAGGCATTCGTCAACATAGCTGAAAACATGAGGCTGAACAGTGTTGGTGCCAGGACACATCCTTGCTTCACTCTATTGGTGACAGGAAAGGGCTCAGACAGTTCACCATTTTCCTGTACTCTTGCCTGCATACCATCATGAAATAGCCTGCACTATTTGGACAAACTTTCGTGGACAGCCATATTTCACCATAATCTTCCACAGTCTTCTCTGCTGACTGTATCAAAAGCCTTGGTAAGGTCAATTAAAGTGGAGAACATTTCAGAGTTCTGTTCCTGACATTTCTCTTGCAGCTGCCTTGCAGCGAAAATTATGTCCACAATTCCTCGTTCTTTTCTGAAGCCACATTGACTCTCTGGAAGAAGACCTTGATCGAGATGGGCCTTGTGGCGATTGAGAAGAATTCTGGCGAGTATCTTCCCTGCAGTTGAGAGCAAGGAGACGCCTTGGTGGTTGTGACAGGATTGGCGGTTTCCTTTACGTTTGTAAAGGTGGACTATTGACACATCCTTGAAATTGAAGATCTAACATGTCCTATATTGTAGACCTTCGTACTAAGCAAGTAGAAAATTAAAACTGTGCTGTCTTGGTGACCATCATATGAGATCAATAGAAGATTTAAACTGTACTATATTGTAGAACCACAATCTAGACTCACCAACAAGACAGAGGTAGAAGATGAGTTAACTTGTGCTATATTCTAGACTCACCAAGGCAGAGGTGGAAGATGTGTTAACATGATGCAATGCTTGACTCACCAACAAGACAGAGGTAGAAGATGAGTTAACTTGTGCTATATTCTAGACTCACCAAGACAGATGTAGAAGAGGAGTTAACATGTGCTATATTATAGACTCACCAACAAGACAGAGTTAGAAGATGAGTTAACTTGTGCTATATTCTAGACTCAACAAGACAGAGGTAGAAGATGAGGTAACTTGTGCTGTATTCTAGACTCACCAACAAGACAGGGGTAGAAGATGGGTTAACTTGTGCTATATTCTAGACTCACCAACAAGACAGAGATAGAAGATGGTTTAACATGTGCTATATACTAGACTCACCAACAAGACAGGGGTAGAAGATGGGTTAACTTGTGCTATATTCTAGACTCACCAACAAGACAGAGATAGAAGATGGGTTAACTTGTGCTATATTCTAGACTCACAAAAAAGACAGAGGTAGAAGATGGGTTAACATGTGCTATATACTAGACCCACCAACAAGACAGAGGTAGAAGATGAGTTAACTTGTGCCATATTCTAGACTCACCAACAAGACAGGGGTAGAAGATGGGTTAACTTGTGCTATATTCTAGACTCACTAACAAGACAGGGGTAAAAGATGGTTAACTTGTGCTATATTCTAGACTCGCCAACAAAATCAAATCAAATCAACTTTATTTTCAAAGGGTAACAAATTGGGCGCACAGGCCCGTCTTACATTCGGCCCTTCCAATCACTCGTCTTTCGTTCGTCAAAAGCATTATACATTTACATAGGAAGAAAGATAAACATTGTGAAATGAATGTTGTAAACATAATCAAGACAAATTACCATGTTATGAGGCCCATCTTCCATCTCCCCATACATCACCCCACCCACACACACACACTCAGGGACACATACATACCCCACCAACCAACCCATCCTCCTCCCGCACATCCCCCACCCACACACACTGCCCTCACCTGTTCCCCCAACCAAATCACATTCGCCACCCACAAACATCCCCCACCAACTCACACATCCCACGCCCACCCACATACACATCATAACCCACAAATCCTCTCCTTCACCCACACCTCCAACCTCCCATCCCCCAGCCACATCTCCATCGACCACATATTCCCCACCCATGCACACACATCCCCCACCAATCCACACATTGCACATCCACTCACACATCCCCAAACCATACACACACATTCCCACCAACTGACATCTCTCTACCCTGACACACACATCTTCCTAACCACTTATACATCCTCCACCCACCCACACATGCCCTAACCCAATCCTCCACCACACACACCCGCACATCACATACATCCTCTACCACGCAATATTCCCAACCCACACACCGCACACATATCCCTCACCAACACATCCCACACCCACATACCACCATGCATCCCCACCTACACACCACACACATATCCCCCACCCACATACCACACAATATTCCCACCCACACCCACACAGATACCCTGACCCATCCACCATACATACCCCACCCACATAATATCCCCAACCAACACACCACGCACCTCTCCCCACCCACACATGCATTTCCCACCCATCCACCAACACACACTCACTCACGCACACATCCTCCACTACGCACCCACTCACCCCCAGCCCACCCCCAAACAGGGGTAGAAGATGGGTTAACTTGTGCTATATTCTAGACTCATGTGTGCTATCTTGCAGGAGGAGAAGTATGTCCAGAAGTGTGCTGAAGTTGCCCTACACAAGAAAGGAACGCATAAAACAAAAGGTGAGGACAGCCATGGGTGCCCTATGGTTGATCACCTGAAGGTGTCCTGGCTGTGAAAGAAGTTTCGTGACAGACATGCAAGTTTTCATATTTATTGGAAGACTTGTAATGTCGACATCAGTCATTATTATTTGCTCTGCGTCTATACCAAAACAGGGATGTAGGGATTAAGATTATTTTAATATCGCGTTAATACAAGACCTGACGATTCCTTGATATTTATTTTCACTCCATACTTTGGGACGCAGAGGTTTTCCAAGGCACCAGGACCAGGTTCTATACTGGCCTAAGACCTACTAACACGTCCTAGTCGCGTGTCCTGGGCAACAGGTCCCTTCGGTGTCCTGGCTAACGTAGTAGGATCGCTGATTCTTCCGAAGTCGGAGAGTATCTGCCTGCACGGCGAGGAACCACCAGTCTGCACACCAATAACCAGACATGGGACAACAGATACTCACGCAAACCTCAGTCCGGTATGACATCACACTGATGTTGGACAACAGGATGTCTTCATCCGACATACAGGACTTTACGCTGGAGTTCACAGCCAGCGAACGCAAGCAAGCAGCACTCCATACTTTATGGTTCTGTACTTCTCGCTCTTCTGAAAGTCACTTTATAACGTAAGTAGACTTTAGCAAAATCGCCCACCATTAGGGCCAAACACCTCAGGGGGGCCAAAGGCTGTGTCGTATAGGGTGTGGAGGTGCATTTCTCAAAGTCAACTCTCCGTTCATTGATGTGAATAAAAGTCTGCAGCATCTAAGTTTTGTCGTTTATTATACCAAATGGGTAGATGTACAAAGTTGGCATACAAATGTCCACAGGTTTACAAAAGGCAATATTCTCTTATTTATTGCTTAAACCAAGTCATACCCGATGGAACCAATGGTGCTGCTTTCTACACGATGGTCAAGCGCTTTCTGTCCCGTACGATCTTAAAACTGCTTCTCTCCCTGATCGCTTACAGATCGTAACTAACTTGTCGTCACTTTGCGACACGCTCATTGCCACCTCAAGCAACGGTGCTCACCCGTGCACTGCCTACTAACTAATCGTTACATTGCGCAGCAGCTATTTTAAATTCTACTAGCCTTATAATGCCATATAATCACTATAACAGGTCACACTGTTATAAGACACGCAAATCATGTTTTTGTTTTATGTAGACATCTAGACCTGTTCTAGTATGTGTTATTAAATTTAGTTTCCATTTTTACGTTTACTGTGTGTGTGTGGGGGAGGGCAGATTTATAGGGAGGAAATATGAAAAGAGTGGGGGGGTGACATTCTGAACATATGGTGAAGGGGTGCATGGGCCAAAAAAAAGGTTGAGAACCACTGTTATAATTTCCCACCAACATTGATACACTTATCCCATTGTTTCATCAGCCCTCCCAAACTGGCTACATAGAACTGCGTGCTCTGTTTTTCTAAACCACGTTTTCATTTCACATTCAACTTCTGTGTCATTCACGAAATGTCTCCCACCAAGGTGAGTTTTCAGTGGACCAAAAGGTGGAAATTGCTAGGGGCTAAGTCGGGGCTGTATGGTGAATGTTCCAGAACTTCTCACCTTAGTTGGTTAATTTTCTCCTAAGTTAATAGAGCCATATGTGGTCTGGCATTGTCATGATGAAGCAACACTCCTCCAGTCAGCAGTCCTGGACGCTTTCTTTGAATTGCATCATGAAGCATCGATAGAACTTCATAGTGCGATTCAGAATTCACATTGTCGCCTTTCTTCTTGAAATTGGTTAAAAGCACTCCTTGACAATCCCAGAACACTGTCAGCATAACCTTCCCTGCTGATGGCATAACCGTGAATTTTTGGATACAAGGTGAAGAAGGATGTTTCCATTGCATTGAAGCACGCTTTGATTCGGGCTGGTAGTCAGCATAAACAGGAAGCATTTCCTTATGAATGTCCTTTGCAGGCAATTCTTTTGCACACAAAAAAATGCACAACAGCACATTGCTCTTTGGTTGTACACTCAGTAAGTACAGTCACCATTTTGTTTATGCACTGCGCATGCGCATGAGACACCTAGTGCCACCTGACGAATGGGAATATAAAGTTTTGCTGTCACCTAATGACACCTGTAAAAAACACCAACTACATTTACCTGCCATCCCACAGAACTGTGTGACGTACTTATTGACTAACCCTCATAGTATACAGAGTGCAAAAAAAAAAAAAAAAAAGACTCCTTGAATATCAAGAAAACTTAAATGATGCTTATATCAAAGAAAATGATAACATTAAAATGTAATACAATAATAGAAGAGAAAATACTTAATCAAGTTAATAAATTCATAAACCTAGCAACCAATTATAGCAACACATGGACAATGCACAACTTATTTTAACAGCAGAATAGGTCAAGAAAACCCTGCATTTGAGAAAAGTATCTTATGCAATACATCACTTTCATTCAATATCAGAAAGAGAGTGCTTGAATGTTATATAAACTGGTACTGATCTCTGATATTATACATTGTTACCTTCCTTTTCTCTGACATTATACATCCTTGTCTTCCTTCTCTCTGATCTCTGACATTATACATTCTTGTCTTCCTTCTCTCTGATCTCTGACATTATACATTCTTGTCTTCCTTCTCTCTGATCTCTGACATTATACATTCTTGTCTTCCTTCTCTCTGACATTATACATTCTTGTCTTCCTTCTCTCTGACATTATACACTCTTGTTTTCCTTCTCTCTGATCTCTGACATTATACATTCTTGTCTTCCTTCTCTCTGATCTCTGACATTATACATTCTTGTCTTTCTTCTCTCTGATCTCTGACATTATACATTCTTATCTTCCTTCTCTCTGATCTCTGACATTATACATTCTTGTCTTCCTTCTCTCTGATCTCTGACATTATACATTCTTGTCTTCCTTCTCTCTGATCTCTGACTGTATACATTCTTGTCTTCCTTCTCTCTGATCTCTGACTGTATACATTCTTGTCTTCCTTCTCTCTGATCTCTGACATTATACATTCTTGTCTTCCTTCTCTCTGATCTCTGACATTATACATTCTTGTCTTCCTTCTCTCTGATCTCTGACTGTATACATTCTTGTCTTCCTTCTCTCTGATCTCTGACATTATACATTCTTGTCTTCCTTTCTCTGACATTATACATTCTTGTCTTTCTTCTATCTGATCTCTGACATTATACATTCTTGTCTTTCTTCTCTCTGATCTCTGACATTATACATTCTTGTCTTTCTTCTCTCTGATCTCTGACTTTATACATTCTTGTCTTTCTTCTCTCTGACTTATACATTCTTGTCTTTCTCTCTCTGACTTTATACATTCTTATCTTCTTCTCTCTGACATTATACATTCTTGTCTTTCTTCTATCTGATCTCTGACTATACATTCTTGACTTCCTTCTCTCTGACTTACACATTTTGTCTTCTCTCTATGACTTTATACATTCTTGTCTTCTTTCTCTCTGATCTCTGACACTATACATTCTTGTCTTCTTCTCTCTGTATCATTATACATTCTTGTTTTCCTTCTTTCTGACTTTATACATTCTTGTCTTCTTTCTCTCTGATCTCTGACACTATACATTCTTTTCTTCTTTCTCTCCGGACTTTATACATTCTTGTCTTCCTTCTCTCTGACTTTATACATTTTTGTCTTCCTTCTCTCTGATCTCTGACTGTATACATTCTTGTCTTTCTTCTCTCTGACTTTATACATTTTTGTCTTCCTTCTCTCTGATCTCTGACTTTATACATTCTTTTCTTTCTTCTCTCTGATCTCTGACATTATACATTCTTGTCTTCCTTCTCTCTGACTTTATACATTCTTGTCTTCATCTAACCTTGCTATCATCTAACTTTGCCTTCATACAACCTTGCCTTCATACAACCTTGCCTTCATACAACCTTGTCTTCATCTAGTCTCAGGGTATAGATGTTCCATTATCATTGACTAGACAATAGACCTATTTTATTTCCTGTCAAACAAATAAACAGTAATATATTTCAGGCACATCGTTGCAGGCAACACGCAGGAAACCCAAGAAGAAAGTGGTTAGAAATAAGGTTACAGAAGAGGAAGCGCCACTCTCTCCGCCAGGTCAGTATTTGAATGTATTTAGTCACGTTGTTAAAAGTAGTCTGTCAGCCACTCTAGTTAGTTAAAAGTAGTCTGTCAGTCACTCTAGTTAGTTAAAAGTAGCCTGTCAGTCACTCTAGTTTGTTGAAAGTAGTCTTCTCAGTCACTCTAGTTGGTTAAAAGTAGTCTGTCAGTCACTCTAGTTAGTTAAAAGTAGTCTGCCATTCACTCTAGTTAGTTGAAGGTAGTCTTATCAGTCACTCTAGTTAGTTAAAAATAGTCTGTCAGTCACTCTAGTTAGTTAAAAGTAGTCTGTCAGTCACACTAGTTAGTTGAAAGTAGTCTTGTCAGTCACTCTAGATAGTTAAAAGTAGTCTTGTCAGTCACTCTAGATAGTTAAAAGTAGTCTGTCAGCCATTCTAGTTAGTTAAAAGTAGTCTGCCATTCATTCTAGTTAGTTAAAAGTAGTCTGTCATTCACTCTAGTTAGTTTAAAGTAGTCTTATCAGTCACTCTAGTTAGTTAAAAGTAGTCTGTCATTCACTCTAGTTAGTTGAAAGTAGTCTTATCAGTCATTCTAGTTAGTTAAAAGTAGTCTGTCAGTCACTCTGGTTAGTTAAAAGTAGTCTGTCAGTCACTCTAGTTAGTTAAAAGTAGTCAATTTGTCACTTCAGTTAGTTAAAATTCTACAATAACTTGTATATAAAACTCTTGGCAGTACAGAACAAAGTAAACAGTAATTACTGAATTACTCTTGCCCATACAGAACAAAGTAAACAATAACTCCTGTAAACACATGCCAATACAGAACATAGTAAACAATAACTAACATGTTTGCCAGTACAGAACAAAGTAAACAACTCTTACCAGTATAGAACAAAATAAACAATAACTAACTTACCAGTATAGAACAAAGTAAATAATAGCATTCTTTCCATTACAGAGTAAAGAAAACAACAACTAACACTCTTACCAGTATAGAACAAAGTAAACAATAACTAACTCTCTTGAAGGCAACACATTATAAAAGCAGGCGGGCCAAATTTCAGAAATAATATTTCCTGCCGGGCCACGCACCTAATTTTTAAAAAAAAATTAAAGTAAACAAGCAAGCGTGCTGCAGCATCGACCACATCGTCATTTCCCACTCCGCGGGCCACAACATGACTACCGGCGGGCTGCATGCGGCCCGCGGGCCTCGTGTTGGCCACCCCTGCTCTTGAACAATAACTAACTCTACGGAATAAATAAACATTCTTCTCTTCCTACATTTATCTCAGTGTGGGAGATGTAAAGATCTTTTATACACTCTTTCTAATGCTGTTTGTACGTTGGTATTCATTTCTCTATAGTTGTTCTTGATACCATCACTCCGTCTTTCAAAGGTCAACAATAATAACTGTAAAACACTCTTGCCAATACAGAACAATGTAAAAAATAATTACTGTATGTCATTGGCAATATAGAACAAAGTAAACAAAAGCAACTGTCTAATGCTTGAATATTATCTCCATGGCAACAGCGGCGCTTGAAAGTGAAGAAGACTTGCTACCTTTTTTGATGGAAGAGTTCCCTTACCTCCACCTCTCAGAGCACACCTGGCACGAGCTGTGGAGGAAGGGTCTGCATCAAATAGAGGCTCTGACTAGAGCCTATCAGGACATTGAACGGAAGAAGTCCAGGGCACAGAATCAGGTATGGCCACATGTATTTGCTTTGTTCATGGGTTGGGTTTATTAGTTCATGTTGAGTTCAGAAAGCATGCTGACGAGGGTGAGGACGGGCAGGCGTCGTGCAGAGTGGCTTGCTTCGCTTCGGAGGTCACGGGTGACAAGCATCACCTGGATCTTTTCTCCGGGGCATGCCGGTGTGCTGGAAATGAACAGGCGGACAGATTGGCTGGCTCAGCAGAACTTGGTGGAGTATTGATACATGACAAGGCAGACGTGGTTGCGGCCTTGTGGGAGCACGTGCACACCTCAGAGGAGCAAATGGATTACCATGGTCTGGCAAGAATGAGACAGCGAGGAGTGACGAGGGGATCTGGCCGACGCTCAACGCTCAGAGGAAAGGCGAGATGGACATATAATCAGATTGCTACTGGTACTATTAGTGTTGGAACTCTTCGCTGGCTGCTAAGGATGGGGACGGAGCGCTTATGGGAATGCCCCGAATGCTGTGATGTCGATTCCTAAATCAATCAATCATCAATCAATCATGTTGAGTTCTTTGTTGGTTGGCATTGTAGACTGCGCTGTGGTTGATTTTCTGGCCCTGAGATCTTAGATAGAAGAGAACAGATTTCAGATGACCTCAAGTACCTCTACACCTCAAGATAGAAGAGGAATGACTAGAGATAGAACAGGAAGGATATGAGATAGAAGAGGAATGACTAGAGATAGAACAGGAAAGATTAGAGATAGAAGAGCAATGACTACAGATAGAAGAGCAATGACTACAGATAGAAGAGCAATGACTACAGATAGAAGAGCAATGACTAAAGATAGAAGAGGAAGGACTAGAGCTAGAAGAGCAATGACTAGAGATAGAATAGGAAAGATTAGAGATAGAAGAGCAATGACTAGAGATGGAAGAGCAATGACTGGAGATAGAAGATTAATGACTAGAGATAGAAGAGCAATGACTGGAGATAGAAGAGCAATGACTAGAGATAGAAGAGCAATGACTAGAGATAGAAGAGCAATGACTAGAGATAAAAGAGCAATGACTAGAGATAGAAGAGCAATGACTAGAGATAGAAGAGCAATGACTAGAGATAGAAGAGCAATGACTAGAGATAGAAGAGCAATGACTAGAGATAGAAGAGCAATGACTAGAGATAAAAGAGCAATGACTAGAGATAGAAGAGCAATGACTAGAGATAAAAGAGCAATGACTAGAGATAGAAGAGCAATGACTAGAGATAAAAGAGCAATGACTAGAGATAGAAGAGCAATGACTAGAGATAGAAGAGCAATGACTAGAGATAGAAGAGCAATGACTAGAGATAGAAGAGCAATGACTAGAGATAGAAGGGCAATGACTGGAGATAGAAGGGCAATGACTAGAGATAGAAGGGCAATGACTAGAGATAGAAGGGCAATGACTGGAGATAAAAGAGCAATGACTAGAGATAGAAGAGCAATGACTAGAGATAGAAGAGCAATGACTAGAGATAGAAGAGCAATGACTAGAGATAGAAGAGCAATGACTAGAGATAGAAGAGCAATGACTAGAGATAGAAGAGCAATGACTCGAGATAGAAGAAAACAGATTTAAGAAGACATCAAGTACCTCTACACCTCAAGATTGAAGAGGAAGGACTATAGAGATAGAAGAGGAATGAGTCAAGATAGAATAGGAAGGACTAGAAACAGAAGAGGAAAGTCTAAAGGTAGAAGAGGAAAGACTAACAATAAAAGATTAAAGTCTACAGATAGAAGAGGAAACACTAAAAGTAACATTGGAAAGGCTAAATATAGAAGAGGAAACACTAAAGGTAGAAGAGGAAACACTAAACGTAAAAGAGGAAAGACTTGATATAGAAGAGGAAACACTAAATAAAGAAGAGAAAGACTAAAGGTAGATGAGGAAAGACTAAATATAGAAGAGGAAACACTAAAGTTAGAAGAGGAAAACACTAAACATAAAAAGAGGAAAGAGGTAAGACTAAAGGTAGAAGAGGAAAAGCTAAAAATAGAAGAGGAAAGACTAAAGTGCACACAAAAACATCTCTGTGCCCTAAGATAGAAGAGGAAAAACTTTGAAAAGATGAATAAGTAGTTTCTTCAGTGGAAAGTATTTTAGGTAGTTATCTTCTGTCCAGTGTAAACATGTGGGAGCTGTGATAATTCAGTGGCTAAATGCTTGCTTGCCGACTTAGTGGGACATGTAAACATGTGTGAGCTCTGTAATTTAGTGGCTAAATGCTTGCTTGCCGACTTAGTGGACATGTAAACATGTGTGAGCTGCGGTAATTTAGTGGCTAAATGCTTGCTTGCCGACTTAGTGGACATGTAAATATGTGTGAGCTGTGGTAATTTAGTGGCTAAATGCTTGCTTGCCGACTTAGTGGACATGTAAACATGTAGGAGCTGTGTTGTTTGTCCATCAAGAATGATGATGACCATTAATTTCATCCAATGGGGTTGAAAGTATGGAGCCATGAGTTCTGAGATGACTGATAAGGCCTATTTTGGCTCAAAATGTTCTTTGATAATGTGGGCAAAGAATGCTTGACGTTCCAGGAGAAGGATTTCCTGCAGTGGTTTTTCTGTCCAGCCTTTTCTTCACAGCTCTTGTAGTCCTGGTTGCTTCACAAGTGACTGTACCCTTGCGTAATGATGTACGCCACAATTTTGGTCTCTGGCTGCAGTCTCCCAGTTGACATGATGAATTCCAAAAGCATTCAGTGAGATTTTCAGAGTCTTTAAAGCGTTTCCTCTGGCCGCCTTGTAGGAGCTGTGGTAATTTAGTGGTTAAATGCTTGCCTCCCGACTCTGTGCACATGTAAACATGTGTGAGCTCTGGTAATTTAGTGGCTAAACACTTGCATGCCGACTTAGTGGACATGTAAACACGTAGGAGCTGTGGTAATTTAGTGGCTAAACGCTTGCCTGCCGACTCGGTGGACAAGGTTTTAAATCCACATCGATGCGGATTTTAAAAATGGACTTGGACTGTCAGGTCAACCATGTTTCAACTTGGTACCAGGAAAAGTCATGGGAAGTGAAGTCAGTCACTGTGGTATTGACTTCAACACCGCCATGCCTAATGCTGTGGTATTGACTTCTGCACCGCCATGCCTAATGCTGTGATATTGACTTCAGCACCTCCATGCCTAATGCTGTGATATTGACTTCAGCACCGCTATGCCTAATGCTGTGGTAGTAACTTCAGCACCGCCATGCCTAATGCTGTGGTATTGACTTCAGCACCGCCATGCCTAATGCTGTGGTATTGACTTCAGCACTGCCATGCCTAATGCTGTGGTATTGACTTCAGCACCGCCATGCCTAATGCTGTGGTATTGACTTCAGCACCGCCATGCCTAATGCTGTGGTATTGACTTCAGCACCGCCATGCCTAATGCTGTGGTATTGACTTCAGCACCGCCATGCCTAATGCTGTGGTATTGACTTCAGCACCGCTATGCCTAATGTTGTGGTATTGACTTCAGCACCACCTTGCCTAATGCTGTGGTATTGACTTCAGCACCACCTTGCCTAATGCACCTTACAGCATGTGCAAGTGTCCTGTACTAACTGTCCCTGCAGAGTAAACAAATGAGATTTGTTGACTTGTGTTGTCTGTGTCTTGTTTGCAGCTGGCAGAGGCAGCAGAGAGGCATAGCATGCTCTCAGAAATCATGAGGAAACAGCTGGACCACTCACGGAGACTGGTACACTTTCTCATTGTCTGTGTGCTCATAATGTACACTTTCTCATTGTCTGTGTGCTCATGTGTGATGTACACTTTCCCATTGTCTGTGTGCTCATATGTACAGTTTCTCATTGTCTGTGTGCACATGTGTACACTTTCCTATTGTCTGTGTGCTCATATGTGGTGTACATTTTCCCATTGTATGGCTGTATGTAGTGTACACTTTCCCATTATCTGTGCTCTGTGTGTTGTACATTTTCCCCATTGTATATATGGTTGTATGTGGTGTGAACTTTCCCATTGTCTATGTGCTCATACTGGTGTGATATTTTCCCAGTTTGTGTGGTTGTATGTGGTGTACACTTTCCATTGTGTGGCGTATGTAGTGTACACTTTCCCATTATCTGTGCTCTGTGTGTTGTATATTTTCCCATTGTCTATATGGTTGTACACTTTCCCATTATCTATGTGCTCATATGTAGTGTACATTTTCCCAGTTTGTGTGGTTGTATGTTGTGTACACTTTCCATTGTATGGCATATGTAGTGTACACTTTCCCATTATCTGTGCTCTGTGTGTTGTACATTTTCCCATTGTCTATATGGTTGTATGTGGTGTACACTTTCCCATTATCTGTGTGCTCATATGTGGTGTACACTTTCCCCATTGTATGGCTGTATGTGGGGAACATTTTCCCATTATATGGCTGTATGTTGTGTACACTTTCCCATTATCTGTGTGCTCATGTCTGGTGTACAGTTTTCCATTGTATGGTTGTATGTGGTGTACACTTTCCCCATTGTATGGTTGTATGTGGGGAACACTTTCCCATTGTATGGCTGTATGTAGTGTACACTTTTCCATCTGTGTGCTCATGTGTGGTGTTGTTTTCCATTGTATGGTTGTATGTGGTGTACACTTTCCCAATAGCTGTGTGGTCATTTGTGGTGTATTGTACTTCTTCTTACGTCCCGTGTGGAATGCTTACATTGTTTCTGTGTACACCCAAATTGTGGACATATGTGAACCTGCCAGCCTACATCTCCAACCTGATCCCAACATGTGATGCCTAGGTTTGTCTCCCAAGGCAGTTTTGAAGGATTTGCCACTGTCTCCACGTGTTGATGTTGTTTGCATCCATTATGTTCCCAGGTGTGCACCCCGTCTGGCACGGTAGCTGTGCTAACACTCCCCATCTGTGTTTGTTCTTGTCTCATGATTGTTCTTGTCTCTCACTGTTAGCCACAGATCTTCATACAAGTTATCATTCTTGTCACTGTTTGTTCTTGTCTCTCACTGTTAGCCACAGATCTTCATCCATGTTATCACTCCTGTCTGTGTTTGTTCTTGTCTCTCACTGTTAGCCACAGATCTTCATCCAAGTTATCACTCCTGTCTGTGTTTGTTCTTGTCTCTCACTGTTAGCCACAGATCTTCATCCAAGTTATCACTCCTGTCTGTGTTCTTGTCTTTCACTGATGGCCACAGATCTTCATCCAAGTTATCACTCCTGTCTGTGTTTGTTCTTGTCTCTCACTGATGGCCACAGATCTTCATCCAAGTTATCACTCCTGTCTGTGTTTGTTCTTGTCTCTCACTGTTAGCCACAGATCTTCATCCAAGTTATCACTCCTGTCTGTGTTTGTTCTTGCCTCTCACTGTTAGCCACATATCTTCATCCAAGTTATCACTCCTCTCTGTGTTTGTTCTTGTCTCTCACTGTTAGCCACAGATCTTCATCCATGTTATCATTCTGTTCAGTGTTTGTTCTTGTCTTTCACTGATGGCCACAGATATTCATCCAAGTTATCACTCTGTTTTGTGTTTGTTCTTGTCTCTCACTATTTGTTCTTGTCTCTCACTGTTTCTTTTGTCTCTCACTGTTCTCATTGTTTGTTCTTGTCTCTCACTGTTTGTTCTTGTCTCTCACTGTTTGTTCTTGTCTCTCACTGTTAGCCACAGATCTTCATCCAAGTTATCACTCCAGTCTGTGTTTGTTCTTGTCTCTCACTGCTTGTTCTTGTCTCTCACTGTAGCAAGATCTGAAGGAGCAAAAACAACAGCAGATCAAGATCCGCAACAAGACTCATGAGAAGCGTATACAGTCTGCCAGAGCACGGAGGTACTACAATGAGTACCAGGTTCGAGCCCGTGCTAAGGTTCTCAAGAGGAGGACCAAGGAAGAATTGGTTGGTTGGCTTGTGTCTGGTTGTATCCATATAGTCTGTCTGGCTGTATCCATATAGTCTGTCTGGTTGTATCAATGCCTTCTGTCTGGTTGTATCATCCATTGGCACCTTGCCGTCTTGACAGACGATAGTTTGTGCTTTAAAAAGGCATAATAACTTTTAACTATGGCGGTAGCGAGTGTGACTGAAAAGGCCAATTTGCGCTGTAAATGTCCGTTCACAGTGGGTGCATGTGAACACGTGGTCATTTCCACCATCATGCACCATCTTACGTCTCAAACGCTTGGTGTGTGACTTTTCTGCAATAATTTTCTCCTTTGACTTTATTCCATTTCTGATATTTGCCCTCCATGCAACACGTTCAGCGGCGACTTGCTCCCAATGTGCATTATCAATGCCTGTATCAATCATGTCCCGCTTACACACATCTTTGTATCGTAGTAGAGGCCGACCCTGAGATCTCTTACCCATCTGTAATTCACCAAAAAAGATATCCTTTGGTATTCTACCATCATCCATCCTCCTAAGATGTCCTATCCATCTAAGTCTACGAAGACTGAGCATGGAATAAACTGTCACACAACCTGATCTTTCCAATACTTCAGTATTTGTGATTTTGTCTTGCCACTTAATACCAAGAATTCTTCGCAGACACCGCATATGAAAGCTGTTTAAATTGTTCTCTTGGTGTGAGTAAGTTGTCCAGGTTTCACTGCCATAGAGAAGAGTACTAAGGACACAGGCTTGATAGACAAGGACTTTTGTTTTGGCAGTAAGCTTCCTGTTCTCCCAGACTCTTTTTCTTAACCTGTTCATTGTTGTTGCTGCCTTACCAATCCGGATGTTGATTTCCTGATCTAGGGATAATTTGCTATTTACCACTGATCCTAGATATGTAAAATGGTCTACTATCTCTAGTTCGGCGTCGTCAATAAAGATTGATGGTACCTCATGTGCACCTTGTGACATAATCTGTGTCTTCTTTTTGCTAATTGTTAAACCAAATTCAGAACAAGCATTGGAGAATGCAGATAGTAGACATTGCAATTCTTCCTCAGAGTGGGTCGTAACTGCAGCATCATCTGCAAAAAGCAACTCTCTGATCAGTACCCTCCTAATTTTGGTCTTAGCCTTCAATCTCTGAGCATTGTAGAGGCCGCCATCTGAGCGTGAGTGAATGTATATACCACCATCCTGATCACGAAATGCATATTTCAGTAGAAGTGAAAAGTATATTCCAAAGAGGGTGGGAGCTAGTACACAACCTTGCTTAACTCCACTCTTGATTTCAAATTCTTCAGAATTTGCACCATCAAACTTGATTATACCCTTCATGCCTGTGTGGAACGATTCCACAATGGACAGAAGAGTTGGTGGGCAGCCAATCTTCTTTAGTGCCTTGAACAGACCCTCACGACTGACCAAATCAAATGCCTTTGTGAGGTCGATGAAGGCAATAAACAGTGGTTGATTCTGTTCACGGCATTTTTCTTGCATTTGTCGCAATGAGAATATCATATCAGTGGTAGACCGGTTCTGTCGAAAGCCACACTGTGATTCGGGGTAGACTTGATCTCCTAGGACTTGAAGTCTGCGCAGAACAATTCTGGCAAATACTTTTCCAACAATACACAGAAGTGAGATACCCCTATAGTTGTTGCAGTCGCTCCGATCGCCCTTGTTCTTGTACAGTGTTATGATGCTTGAGTCTTTGAAATCCTGTGGGACTTGTCCTTCACGCCAGCATAGCTCTATTAGCTGGTGTATCTGTATAGTGAGTGTGTCTTGCCCACTCCTGATAACCTCTATTGGAATCCCATCCTTACCTGGAGCCTTGCCAGATGCAAGTTCATTTATAGCACACTTAACTTCTGTTATGGTGGGAAGTGTGTCCAGGTGGTCAAGAGTTGGTAGAGCCTCTATGGCGTTGAGGGCATCATCCGCTAGTTTGGTCTCACTTGAGTAAAGCTCCAAATAGTGCTCTACCCATCTGTCCATCTGCTGTTTCTTATCAGTGATGACTTCTCCAGTCAAGGTTTTCAATGGTGCACTTCTTTTGATCACTGGACCACAAGCTTTCTTTATTCCTTCATACATGCTTCTTATGTCTCCCTTATCACTTGCGATTTGAATGGACTCACATAACTTGATCCAATAGTCATTCGCACACTGCCTGGCAGCCTTTTGTACATCCTTCCTTGCTTGCTTCAGCTCACTCAGAGTGTTACGTGTTGGTCTTTCCTTGTTTCTTAAGAGAGCCATCTTCTTTTTATCAATCAAGGGCTGCAGTATCTGGCTGTTGGCCGCAAACCAGTCCTGCCTCTTATGATCCACAGTGCCGTAAACCCCTACGGCAGTTTTATAAAGAGTTTCCTTAATTTGACCCCACTTTTCATTTACTGTACAATTTTCTGGTGTATCAGTGAAAGCATCTTCAAGTTGCTGTTGAAACTGAAAGCACTTTTCAGGATCATGAGTGTTAATAATATTAATCCTGTGGCTAGATTTGTGTTTAGCTGTGTAGATTCTCTTTGGTCTCAGTCTAACCCTTGCAACAACCAAAGAATGATCCGTATCACAGTCAGCACTGTGGTAACTACGAGTCAATGATATATGGTTCAGATGTTGTCTCCGTGTGATGATGAAGTCCAGCTGGTGCCAATGGCCGGATCTTGGATGTTTCCATGTGACCTTATGCATCTCTTTTGTTTTAAAAAAAGAGTTTGTAATACATAGGTCATTACTGGTGCAATGCTCCAGCAGCCTTTGCCCATTTTCATTCATGCGACCGATGTTGTATTTTCCAAGGCACACTGGCCATGAACTTGAGTCCTTGCCCACACGAGCATTGAAATCACCGAGCATATAAATGTAGTCAGATTTTGGAACTGCCTTGATCACGGAGTCTAACTCCTCATAGAACAAATCCTTCACATCATCAGAGGAATCGAGTGTCGGTGCATATGCAGTAATAATGGTGGCAAACCCAAAAGAGGTTGCCAAGCGCAGGGATAATAGTCTTTCATTTCCTCCTGCTGGAATTTCAATCATTCCCAGTAGCGAATTCTTCACTGCAAAGCCCACACCGTGTTGCCTTTTTTCTGCCTGCCCTCTACCCTTCCAGAAAAAGGTGTAGTTGTTTTCCCTGAGTGACCCTTCCTCAGCGAGGCGAGTCTCCTGCAGGCCAGCAATATCAATGTTAAGACGATTGAGTTCGGCATCAATCACAGCCGTTTTTCTCACATCGTCAATATTGGTCAAGTCAGTGGAAAATCCTGGACACATAGTTCTCACGTTCCAGGTTGCAAGCCGTAGCTTGAGGTTTCTATTTTTATTTTTGTTTGTACCTGGTGCATTGGTTTTACAGCCTGCGATTCAGATTTTGTCCTAGCCCCAAGCACCCATTGAAGCAGGCAGGCTGTGGCGGATCAGCACCCAATTGGCTGGGGGCTGCCCAGCTTGAGGCGGGCGGTAGCTGATCAGTGACACCTATAGGTGTCTCCCACCGTCAGAGGCAACGCGTGGCGCCCCATGTCTACGCCAACTGACAAGGACTTATAACCCGTAACAGTTGCCTCTCGCTTTGATTCCGAGACCAGTTAAGACCAGGGATGGAGTTATTGCCTCTCCATAGCACAAAGCCTGGGCTAAAATATAGAGATCATGTGTTGCCCATGCAGCATGATCCCTCTCTCGGCCCGCCTAGTTCACTCCAGAGGAAAGGTAACACCCCTACATCTGGAACAAGACAAGCTGCAGAAGCTGCCGGATCAGCAAAGCAATGCTCTAACTGCCCGCCTGTCGGAGCTTCGATCCTAGACCAGTCGCCAACCAAGGCTTAGGGCCTGGTCTGCCCTGCCATGACAATTTTGTCTTTAGCTTGCATTTCCTCGCACCAGGGTAAGGCTTGTACCCTCCCAATTGCGCTCTTCCGCCCGAAGCCGTTGGCACAATGTGGGGTGTCGGGTTTGGTAAGCGCCGCCCAACGTTCGGCGCTAACAGAGACCAGGTAGTACCGTCTACTGTTATACGGTAGCTCAGTCATATCTGACTAAGACCTGACACAGGGTTGTATCAAGACAATCAGTAATTGAGTATGTGGTAAAGAAAGACATAGAAAGACAAAGAATTGCAAAGCAGTATTAAGCAGTTCATTACAAGAATTTGACATTAGCAGGGCCACATGGGATTAGACGCTTGGTTTAAAAGGTTTTTTAAAAAAGGGGGGGGGAAAAACCCCCCCCCTTTTTTTTGGGGGGTTTTTTTTTTTTTTTTTTGGGGGGGTTTAAAACCCCCAAAAAATTTCCCCAAAAGGCCCCCGGGGGGGGGGTTTTTTTTAAAAGGGGGGGTTTTTCCCCCCCGGGGGGGGTTTTTTTTTTTTGGGTTTTTCCCCCAACCCCCCCCCTTTTTTTTTTTTCCCCCCCCCCAAAAAGTTGTTTCTCCTTTTTTTGGGCCTTTTTTTTTTGGCCTTTTTCCCAAAAAAAATTTTGGTTTTTTCCCTTTTTGCCCCCTTTTTGGCCCCTTTCAAAAAACCCCCCTTTTTTAACAAAAAAATTTTAAAACAAAAAAAAAACCCCTTGGGGGAAATCCAAACCCCCAAAAAAAAAATTTTTCCCCCGGAAAAAAATTTTTAAATTGTTTTTTTGGGGTTTTCCCCCCCAAAGGTTTAAAAAAATTTTTGGGGGGGTGGGGTTTGGGGGGGTTGGGGGGGGGAAAAGAACCCAATGGGGAAATTTTTGGGTTTTGAAAAACCCAAAAAAAAAATTTTTTTTGGGGGGTTTTTAAAAAAAAAAAAAAATTTTTTTGGGGAAAAAAGGGGGTTTTTTAAAGGAAAAAATTTTCCCAAAAAATTTTTTTTTAAAATTTTCCCAAAATTTTTTTTTAAAACCTTCCCCCCAAACAAACTTTTTTTTAAAATTTTTTTTTTTAAAAAAAAAAGGGGGAAAAAAAAAAAAAAAAAAAAAGGGGGAAAAAAAAAGGGGGGGAAAAAATTTAAAGGAAAAAAAAAAAAAAATTTTTAAAAAAATTATTTTTTAAAAATTTTTTTTTTGGGAAATTTTTTTAAAATTTTTTAAAAAAACCCTTTTTTAAAAAAAACCCAAATTTTAAAAAAAAATTTTAAAATTTTAAAAAAAAAAAAAGAAAATTATTTTTTTAAAAAACCCCAAAAACCCCCCAAAACCCAGGTTTTTAAAAAAAAAGGGGAAACCCTTTTTAAAAAAAGGGTTTCCGGGGGAAGAAAAAAAAAGGGGGGTTTTTTAATTAAATTTTTTTTTTTTAAAAAAAAAATTTTTTAAAAAAAAAAAGGGCCCCCCCCAAAAACCCCCCTCCCCCCCGGGTTTTAAAAATTTTTTTTAAAACCCCCTTTTTTTCCCCCCCCTTTTTTCCCCCAAAAAACCCCCTTTTTTTCCCCCCCGGGGGCCCCCCTTTTTGGGGTTTTTCCCGGGGGGGGCCCCCGCCAAAATTTTTTTTTTGGGAAATGTTTTTTTTTTAAGGGGTTTTTCCCCGGGGGGGGGAAAAACCCCCTTTTCCCCTTTTTTTTTTCCTTTTTTTTTTTTTTTTTTTTTTTTTTTTAAAATTTGGGCCCCTTTTTTTTTTTTTTTCCCCGGGGGTTTTCCTTTTTGGAAAAATTTGGGAAAAGGAACCCAAATTTTTTTAAAAAAGGCCCCCCGGGGGGGGTTTTTTTTTAAAAAAAGGGGAAAAAACCCCCTTTCCCGGTTTGATTTTTTTTAAAAAAAAAAACCCCCCCCGGGGGGGAAAAAATTTTTTTTTTGGGGGCCCGGGGTTTTTTTTTCCAAAAAAAATTTTTTTTTTTGGGGGGGTTTTTTTCCCCCCCCTTTTTTTCCATTTTCCCCCGGGGCCCCCGGGGGGGGGGGGGTTTTTTTTTTTTTGGGTTTTTTTGGGGTTTTTTTTAAAAAAGGGTTTTTCCCCTTTTGGGTTTTTTTTTAAAAGGGAAAGGGGGGTTTTTTAAAAACCCCGGTTTTTTTTTTTTCCCGGGCCCCCCGGGTTTCATAAAAAAAAAATTTTTTTTTTTTCCCCATTTTTTTTTTAAAAAAAATTTGGGGTTTTTTTTTGGGGGGAAAGATTTTTTTCCCCCTTTTTTTTTTTTTTTTTGGGGGGGGGGAAAAAAATTTTGGGTTTTTTTAGGAAAACCCCGGGCCTTTTTTTTTTGGGGCCCAAAAAAACCTTTTTTAACCCCCCTTTTTTTTGGGGGGGTTTTTTAAAAAGGGGTTTTCCAAAAACCCCGGGGGGGTTTTTTTTTCCCCCCCAAAAATTTTCCCCCCCTTTTTTTTTGGGGGGGGCCCCGGCCCGGCTTTTTTTTTTTGGGGGGGGTTTTTTGTTTTTTTTTTAAAAAAATTTCCTCCCCTTTTTTGGGGTTTTTTTTTAACTTTTTTTTGGGGGTTTTTTTCTGCATTGGGGAAATTAAAAAAAAAAAAGGGGCAGCAGGTTAAAAAGAGGGCAGTCATGAATGGGTCAAGTTAAAGACAATTTTCCCAGCAGGTGTGACTTGAAGCCTTGAAACCCTGGCACGGAGAAGTGGGTAACGAAGGTAGCCGATACAGAGTTCTGTACGTTTTTTTTCAGTTTCGCATCCGACTTAGACAGAAAATGCCACGACAGAAAACATGCTGGCTTGCCTGTGGCGAGGTGGAAGTAAGGTTTGATCCTTCGAGAATTCTTTGTTGAGAGTGTTGGATGCTTTCATTTACCCAGATGGTTCCGTCATTCGACACGTGTGAGAAGTTCACGGGCCTTTCAGAGCTCAGTCAGAGGGAGAGTTTGTGAAGGAAGATTCTGGTGCTTTGCTTGTGACCACAAGTAGCCTGACTATGGAAGTCATGGCAGTAAGTGAAGCAATAACATTGCTCGAAGATCAAGACAGTCACTTCGGGCGGTGTTCCGTAGTGACTCAATGAGTATGCTCAGGAAGATAGAGATAGGGTGGGTCCGGAATGAGAGTGGTTTGCTGTCTCTGAAGCGGTCTCGGCTTCAAAGATTATGTTTTTCATTTTCGTGCTAGGGCCATGCGGGTGTACAAGGGAAATGAGCAGTGCTGACCGGCTTGCAGGTAAGGTCACTGGAAGTACGGTCGAGCCATGGACTAGGCTTGATATTCTGAATGGCACTAGTGAGAAGCAAGTCGTCTGCGAAGACCAAGTGATGACTGTTGAATCTACAGCCCCCATTCGGTTCAGGCTGCGAGAACAGTTAAGTTTAAAAGGGATGTGGCCATAACATGGACACCAGGCAGGAAGCCAAAGAAGAGTCTAATAAACCAACACAGGACCGTAGTGTCGTTTAAGCCGCCTGGACGCTGCAGGATTTACTGAGGAGGGGATCCGGAGCACTTATGGAACTGAATGTTTTGATATGCAGTGAGGTTGATCTGTTGACTAACTAACTATCCATTGGCACCTTGCCGTCTTGACAGACGATAGTTTGTGCTTTAAAAAGGCATAATAACTTTTAACTATGGCGGTAGCGAGTGTGACTGATAAGGCCAATTTGCGCTGTAAATGTCCGTTCACAGTGGGTGCATGTGAACACGTGGTCATTTCCACCATCATGCACCATCTTACGTCTCAAACGCTTGGTGTGTGACTTTTCTGCAATAATTTTCTCCTTTGACTTTATTCCATTTCTGATATTTGCCCTCCATGCAACACGTTCAGCGGCGACTTGCTCCCAATGTGCATTATCAATGCCTGTATCAATCATGTCCCGCTTACACACATCTTTGTATCGTAGTAGAGGCCGACCCTGAGATCTCTTACCCATCTGTAATTCACCAAAAAAGATATCCTTTGGTATTCTACCATCATCCATCCTCCTAAGATGTCCTATCCATCTAAGTCTACGAAGACTGAGCATGGAATAAACTGTCACACAACCTGATCTTTCCAATACTTCAGTATTTGTGATTTTGTCTTGCCACTTAATACCAAGAATTCTTCGCAGACACCGCATATGAAAGCTGTTTAAATTGTTCTCTTGGTGTGAGTAAGTTGTCCAGGTTTCACTGCCATAGAGAAGAGTACTAAGGACACAGGCTTGATAGACAAGGACTTTTGTTTTGGCAGTAAGCTTCCTGTTCTCCCAGACTCTTTTTCTTAACCTGTTCATTGTTGTTGCTGCCTTACCAATCCGGATGTTGATTTCCTGATCTAGGGATAATTTGCTATTTACCACTGATCCTAGATATGTAAAATGGTCTACTATCTCTAGTTCGGCGTCGTCAATAAAGATTGATGGTACCTCATGTGCACCTTGTGACATAATCTGTGTCTTCTTTTTGCTAATTGTTAAACCAAATTCAGAACAAGCATTGGAGAATGCAGATAGTAGACATTGCAATTCTTCCTCAGAGTGGGTCGTAACTGCAGCATCATCTGCAAAAAGCAACTCTCTGATCAGTACCCTCCTAATTTTGGTCTTAGCCTTCAATCTCTGAGCATTGTAGAGGCCGCCATCTGAGCGTGAGTGAATGTATATACCACCATCCTGATCACGAAATGCATATTTCAGTAGAAGTGAAAAGTATATTCCAAAGAGGGTGGGAGCTAGTACACAACCTTGCTTAACTCCACTCTTGATTTCAAATTCTTCAGAAGTTGCACCATCAAACTTGATTATACCCTTCATGCCTGTGTGGAACGATTCCACAATGGACAGAAGAGTTGGTGGGCAGCCAATCTTCTTTAGTGCCTTGAACAGACCCTCACGACTGACCAAATCAAATGCCTTTGTGAGGTCGATGAAGGCAATAAACAGTGGTTGATTCTGTTCACGGCATTTTTCTTGCATTTGTCGCAATGAGAATATCATATCAGTGGTAGACCGGTTCTGTCGAAAGCCACACTGTGATTCGGGGTAGACTTGATCTCCTAGGACTTGAAGTCTGCGCAGAACAATTCTGGCAAATACTTTTCCAACAATACACAGAAGTGAGATACCCCTATAGTTGTTGCAGTCGCTCCGATCGCCCTTGTTCTTGTACAGTGTTATGATGCTTGAATCTTTGAAATCCTGTGGGACTTGTCCTTCACGCCAGCATAGCTCTATTAGCTGGTGGATCTGTATAGTGAGTGTGTCTTGCCCACTCCTGATAACCTCTATTGGAATCCCATCCTTACCTGGAGCCTTGCCAGATGCAAGTTCATTTATAGCACACTTAACTTCTGTTATGGTGGGAAGTGTGTCCAGGTGGTCAAGAGTTGGTAGAGCCTCTATGGCGTTGAGGGCATCATCCGCTAGTTTGGTCTCACTTGAGTAAAGCTCCAAATAGTGCTCTACCCATCTGTCCATCTGCTGTTTCTTATCAGTGATGACTTCTCCAGTCAAGGTTTTCAATGGTGCACTTCTTTTGATCACTGGACCACAGGCTTTCTTTATTCCTTCATACATGCTTCTTATGTCTCCCTTATCACTTGCGATTTGAATGGACTCACATAACTTGATCCAATAATCATTTGCACACTGCCTGGCAGCCTTTTGCACATCCTTCCTAGCTTGCCTTAGCTCACTCAGAGTGTTACGCGTTGGTCTTTCCTTGTTTCTTAAGAGAGCTTTCTTCTTCTTATCAATCAAGGGCTGCAGAGTCTCGCTGTTGGCCGCAAACCAGTCCTGCCTCTTATGATCCACAGTGCCGTAAACCCCTACGGCAGTTTTATAAAGAGTTTCCTTAATTTGACCCCACTTTTCATTTACTGTACAATTTTCTGGTGTATCAGTGAAAGCATCTTCAAGTTGCTGTTGAAACTGAAAGCACTTTTCAGGATCATGAGTGTTAATAATATTAATCCTGGGGCTAGATTTGTGTTTAGCTGTGTAGATTCTCTTTGGTCTCAGTCTAACCCTTGCAACAACCAAAGAATGATCCGTATCACAGTCAGCACTGTGGTAACTACGAGTCAATGATATATGGTTCAGATGTTGTCTCCGTGTGATGATGAAGTCCAGCTGGTGCCAATGGCCGGATCTTGGATGTTTCCATGTGACCTTATGCATCTCTTTTGTTTTAAAAAAAGAGTTTGTAATACATAGGTCATTACTGGTGCAATGCTCCAGCAGCCTTTGCCCATTTTCATTCATGCGACCGATGTTGT
The DNA here is from genome assembly GCA_014155875.1 of Cepaea nemoralis. Lineage (NCBI taxonomy): Eukaryota > Metazoa > Mollusca > Gastropoda > Stylommatophora > Helicidae > Cepaea > Cepaea nemoralis. The sequence goes on along the minus strand of JACEFZ010023190.1, from coordinate 36,626 downwards.
ATTTTCCAAGGCACACTGGCCATGAACTCGAGTCCTTGCCCACACGAGCATTGAAATCACCGAGCATATAAATGTAGTCAGATTTTGGAACTGCCTTGATCACGGAGTCTAACTCCTCATAGAACAAATCCTTCACATCATCAGAGGAATCGAGTGTCGGTGCATATGCAGTAATAATGGTGGCAAACCCAAAAGAGGTTGCCAAGCGCAGGGATAATAGTCTTTCATTTCCTCCTGCTGGAATTTCAATCATTCCCAGTAGCGAATTCTTCACTGCAAAGCCCACACCGTGTTGCCTTTTTTCTGCCTGCCCTCTACCCTTCCAGAAAAAGGTGTAGTTGTTTTCCCTGAGTGACCCTTCCTCAGCGAGGCGAGTCTCCTGCAGGCCAGCAATATCAATGTTAAGACGATTGAGTTCGGCATCAATCACAGCCGTTTTTCTCACATCGTCAATATTGGTCAAGTCAGTGGAAAATCCTGGACACATGGTTCTCACGTTCCAGGTTGCAAGCCGTAGCTTGAGGTTTCTATTTTTATTTTTGTTTGTACCTGGTGCATTGGTTTTACAGCCTGCGATTCAGATTTTGTCCTAGCCCCAAGCACCCATTGAAGCAGGCAGGCTGTGGCGGATCAGCACCCAATTGGCTGGGGGCTGCCCAGCTTGAGGCGGGCGGTAGCTGATCAGTGACACCTATAGGTGTCTCCCACCGTCAGAGGCAACGCGTGGCGCCCCATGTCTACGCCAACTGACAAGGACTTATAACCCGTAACAGTTGCCTCTCGCTTTGATTCCGAGACCAGTTAAGACCAGGGATGGAGTTATTGCCTCTCCATAGCACAAAGCCTGGGCTAAAATATAGAGATCATGTGTTGCCCATGCAGCATGATCCCTCTCTCGGCCCGCCTAGTTCACTCCAGAGGAAAGGTAACACCCCTACATCTGGAACAAGACAAGCTGCAGAAGCTGCCGGATCAGCAAAGCAATGCTCTAACTGTCCGCCTGTCGGAGCTTCGATCCTAGACCAGTCGCCAACCAAGGCTTAGGGCCTGGTCTGCCCTGCCATGACAATTTTGTCTTTAGCTTGCATTTCCTCGCACCAGGGTAAGGCTTGTACCCTCCCAATTGCGCTCTTCCGCCCGAAGCCGTTGGCACAATGTGGGGTGTCGGGTTTGGTAAGCGCCGCCCAACGTTCGGCGCTAACAGAGACCAGGTAGTACCGTCTACTGTTATACGGTAGCTCAGTCATATCTGACTAAGACCTGACTGAGAGGAACTAACTAACTAACTAACATAGTGACGTATTGCATAAGATACTTTTCATTTTCTGAAATGTAGCGGTTATTTGACCTATTCTGCTTTTAATTTGAGTCAATACACAGATGCACACCCATAATTTGTTATTCACTGTACTTTATTGTAGAAGTGGAATGATTAGAGGAAGCCAGATAGATGATGTGTGGTGTAGTGGTACTACTTGTAACTGTAAATGTTAGAGAAGCCACATAGATTATGTGTGGTGTAGTGGCACCACTTGTAACTATGAATGTTAGAGAAGCCACATAGATGATGTGTGTGTAGTGGTACCACTTGTAACTATGAATGTTAGAGAAGCCAGATAAATGATGTGTGGAAGTAGTGGTACTACTGGAAACTATAAACTGTTAGAGAAGCCAGATAGATGATGTGTGGTTTAGTGGGTACTACTTGTAACTGTAAATTTTAGAGAAGCCACATGGTATGATGTGTAGTGTAGTGGTACTACTTATAACTATGAATGTTAGAGAAGCCAGACAGATGATGTGTGGTGTAGTGGTACTACTTGTAACTATGAATGTTAGAAAAGCCAGACAAATGATGTGCGGTGTAGTGGTACTACTAGTAACTATAAATGTTAGAGAAGCCAGATATATGATGTGCGGTGTAGTGGTACCACTTGTAACTATGAATGTTAGAGAAGCCAGATAGATCATGTGTGGTGTAGTGTAGTGGTACTATTTGTAACTATGAATGTTAGAGAAGCCAGATAGATCATGTGTGGTGGTAGTGTAGTGGTACTATTTGTAACTATGAATGTTAGAGAAGCCAGATAGATCATGGTGGGTGTAGTGGTACCACTTGTAACTATGAATGTTAGAGAAGCCAGATAAATCATGTGTGGTGTAGTGGTACTACTTGTAACTATGAATGTTAGAGAAGCCAGATATATGATGTGCGGTGTAGTAGTATTACTTGTAACTATGAATGTTAGAGAAGCCAGATAGATCATGTGTGGTGTAGTGTAGTGGTACCACTTGTAACTATGAATGTTAGAGAAGCCAGATATATGATGTGTGGTGTAGTTGGTACTGCTTCTAACTATGAATGTGTCACGCATGTTTGATGGCAGGTCTTCCGTGAGCTCTTTAAGGATGCCCTGAACATCCAGCGGGAGAGAGAGGGTCAAGGACATTCGCAAGTATGCCACGGACCAGCGTCAACGCCAGGAGCAGCAGAGACAGAATGAAATCGATTCCTTAGAAAACTTGTATCCTTGCTTATGTCAGCAGTCATCATTATCATTGTTACCATCAACATAATCTTTATCATCATTATCATTATTATCAGCATCATTATTGTCATCATCATCATTATTGTCACCATCATCATTATTATCATCATCAACATCGTTATTATTATCATCATTATTTTTATCAAAATCATCATTTTTTCATCAGTATCATCATCATCTTTATCATTGTCATCATCATTATTATCATCATTGTTATTATCATTATCATCATCATTATTATTATCAACATAATCAGAAGAAGAAAGATCATATAATGTGTGTTGTACTTTGAAATATGGAAGTTGACATCATTGTGTACACCAGCACTGGACCTTAACCCACTACAAGCTACCACAACCAGTTTGAGATGCTGGCAGAGAGGCTTGCTCGAGAACATCTGGAAACCCAGCTGAGAGATGCTGCACAAAATCAGGTCAGGGTCATATGTCAGTTGTCCTGAGCAACACAATGCTCAGTTCATGGGATGCTGAAGTCTATGCTTCCTTGCTTTCTTTTTCCCTATCTCCCTGTGGGGCTTGTGGAGAGAACTAAACAATGACCAGCGAATCATGAGGTCAGGAGAACTAAACAATGACCAGCGAATCATGAGGTCAGGAGAACTAAACAATGATCAGTGAATTATGAGGCCAGGAGAACTAAACAATGACCTGCGAATCATGAGGTCAGGAGAACTAAACAATGACCAGCGAATCATGAGGTCAGGAGAACTAAACAATGACCAGCGAATCATGGGGTCAGGAGAACTAAACAATGACCAGCAAATCATGAGGTCAGGAGAACTAAACAATGACCAGCGAATCATGAGGTCTGGAGAACTAAATAATGACCAGTGAATCATGAGGTCTGGAGAACTAAACAATGACCAGCGAATCATGGGGTCAGGAGAACTAAACAATGACCATCGCATCATGAGGTCTGGAGAACTAAACAATGACCAGTGAATCATGGGGTCAGGAGAACTAAACAATGACCAGCGAATCATGAGGCCAGGAGAACTAAACAATGACCAGCGAATCATGGGGGTCAGGAGAACTAAACAATGACCAGCGAATCATAAGGCCAGGAGAACTAAACAATGACCAGCGAATCATGGGGTCAGGAGAACTAAACAATGACCAGTGAATCATGAGGTCCGGAGAACTAAACAATGACCAGCAATTCATGGGGTCAGGAGAACTAAACAATGACCAGCGAATCATGAGGTCAGGAGAACTAAACAATGATCAGTGAATTATGAGGCCAGGAGAACTAAACAATGACCAGTGAATCATGAGGTCCGGAGAACTAAACAATGACCAGCAATTCATGGGGTCAGGAGAACTAAACAATGATCAGTGAATTATGAGGCCAGGAGAACTAAACAATGACCAGCAAATCATGAGGTCAGGAGAACTAAACAATGACCAGCGAATCATGAGGTCCGGAGAACTAAACAATGATCAGTGAATTATGAGGTCAGGAGAACTAAACATTGACCAGCAAATCATGAGGTCAGGAGAACTAAACAATGACCAGCGAATCATGATGTCAGGAGAACTAAACAATGATCAGTGAATTATGAGGTCAAGAGAACTAAACAATGATCAGTGAATTATGAGGTCAGGAGAACTAAACAATGACCAGCGAATCATGAGGTCAGGAGAATTAAACAATGACCAGCGAATCATGATGTCAGGAGAACTAAACAATGATCAGTGAATTATGAGGTCAGGAGAACTAAACAATGATCAGTGAATTATGAGGTCAGGAGAACTAAACAATGACCAGCAAATCATGAGGTCAGGAGAACTAAACAATGACCAGCGAATCATGAGGTCAGGAAAAGCAGCTGGCACAGGACAGGACACACAATGAGACAACCTGAAGACAGTGTCACTATACTAGAAGGTCCTTCATAGTTACACACAGAGACAATCTGAAGACACTGCCACTATACTAGAAAGTCCTTCATAGTTACACACTGTGACAGCCTGAAAACATTGCCACTATACTAGAAGGTCCTTCATAGTTACACACTGTGACAGCCTAAAGACATTGCCACTATACAAGAAGGTCCTTCATAGTTACACACTGAGACAACCTGAAGACAGTGCCACTATACTAGAAGGTCCTTCATAGATACACACTGAGACAACCTGAAGACAGTGCCACTATACTAGAAGGTCCTTCATAGATACACACTGAGACAACCTGAAGACAGTGCCACTATACTAGAAGGTCCCTCATAGATACACACTGAGACAACCTGAAGACAGTGCCACTATACTAGAAGGTCCCTCATAGTTACACACTGAGACAATCTGAAGACAGTGCCACTATACTAGAAGGTCCTTCCTGTGGATCCCACAGGGTGGCACAAATAGAGGCAGACCTGACAAGGTGAGAAGAGAACTAGAGTCAGATGAATGATAATAATGCTATGGGGAGAACATGGAAGCAGCTGAACAAGACAGCAACAGATAGGAGGTCCTGGTGTGGGTTGGTTGTCGGTTTGTGCTCCATTTGGAGATAAAAGGCAGACAGATGTCTGTATGTCATTGTTTGACTTTGGCGTACATTGGGAGATAAAAGGTTGAAGAATGTTTGTGTGTCATTGTTTGACTTTGGCGTACATTGGGAGATAAAAGGCAGATGAATGTCTGTATGTCATTGTTTGACTTTGGCGTACATTGGGGGATAAAAGGCAGATGAATGTCTGTATGTCATTGTTTGACTTTGGTGTACATTGTGTGAAGTAGGAACTATACAACAACATACAGGTCAAATCTATATCTATAAAAGAGACTATGTTTGTGGTTGGGGATGTATTTGCTGCGTTCGCGAACGGTCCATCCGATTGAGATGAAATTTTCTACACGTCTTCCTTTCATTCCTGTGCAACCGACTGTAATAGTTTCTTAGTGTAAAATCGGCTACTTGCTTACTAAAATTTCATTTTGTAATTACATGACTTAACATAAGAAATATTCTATAAAGGGACATAACTTTTAGTAGCATTGATATATCTTAGGTTAAGTCCCCTGGCTATAGATAGCTATATAAATAAATAGATACATAGATAGATAGATCTGACCCGATAGATAGAGAGGGTGGGATAGACGAGTGAGAGACGGACGGGCAGGCAGACAGACAGATAGATAGACAGACAGCCGGGTCGACAGACAGACAGTCAGGAATGGGAACTTATATGACTACTTATATGAATTAAATTAGATGCTCCCCACCAGGGACTGGGTGAAGCCGGGCCGGGTCAGACAGACAGATAGACAGACAGATAGTCGGGAACGGGAGCTTATATGACTACTTATATGAATTAAATGAGATGCTCCCCACCAGGAGCTGGTCGAAGCCGGGCCGGGTCAGACAGACAGATAGACAGATAGTCGGGAACGGGAGCTTATATGACTACTTATATGAATTAAATTAGATACTCCCCACCAGGAGCTGGGCGAAGCCGGGCCGGGTCAGACAGATAGACAAACAAGCAGACAGATAGATAGTAGATCCCCGCCAGGGCCTGGGCGAAGCCAGGCCGGGTCAGTTAGTGTCAAATATAAGGTGCATAACTCTGATAAAAGATTCAGAAAGTCCTGGGAAGGTTAACCTGGTCAACAAATGCCCGCAGAAGTCAGATATGTTGGCCTAAAGGCACAATTAAACAGGTACAATGCAATTACATGTGAAAACAAAACACTCCAGATGAACGCAGAAGAAGAAGAAGAGGATTCATAAAGTGATGGTAGAAATGTTCGGTTTATTTCATATCGATCACACACTACACCACACAATAGACAGTTGAATGGATGGCCTTGCTTATTTCAGATGCTGGAGAGAATGAAGAGAGAACTTCGAAACAAGATGGAGTTTGAGATCAAACAGTACCAGGAGCAGATCATCCGCACTGATGATGATGATACATATTTCCGCCAGGCAGATGCTGACAGACTCAAGCAATACCTCCACACTGCTCAGTATCCAGTGAAAATTTAGACTTGTTCTATGGGAATATTTCATGTAGTGCTTTCACCTGCCTTCTGTAGATGATTTTCTGTGAGCTGAATGTTCATTCATACATTCGTAGACTATGCTCTGTTACCCTGGGGGTGTACAGTTGTTACACATCATTATCCGGTTGCTGCATCTGAAGAACTCATTCTTCTTGTCCTCTTCTGTTGACGTCAGTGTCATGTATTCTTCAGCACCAAGTCTGCAAGCCTGGGACCTCTTCATCGCTTGTCACAGATTTATCATCCCATTAAATCTTCCAGTGACCTTGATATTGTCAGTTAGATCATCCCTTGGCAGCCTCCTAATTTGTCTTGTTGTGGATAGTTTTCTCTGTTCATTTATTTATCCTCTTATTATAATGTGTCTTGTTTTCATATTGTGTTCACTATATTTCATCTTCTTTCATTTACTTGAGATAGATTGTCTGTATCTGCAGTGTTGTTTCTTGTATAAATGTGTTCTTTCGATGACTGCACATCTCATGTGTCTCCCACTGTTTCTCAACTTGTATTTCTTGGTGCACATTTCACAGCCATAAAATGCTGCTGGCTATATGCACGCACAGAACAATCCCTTGCCATAAAAATTCTAGTAGTCTACTCAAACAATTGGCTAGAAACAACAAAAACATGACCCTCCCTAATGAATGTGATCATCTCTATTACAAGAATATGACCCACCCCGTGAGTATGATATTCTCTATAACTACAAGACACACCGTAGGGAGTATGATATTCTCTATAAGATTGTGACCCACCCTAGTGAGTATAATATTCACTAGAAGTACGTGACCCACCCCATTGAGTATAATATTCTTTCTAAGTATATGAGACCCACCCCATTGAGTATGATATTCTCTCTAAGTTTATGAGATCCACCCCAATGAATATGATATTCTCTCTAAGTTTATGAGATCCACCCCAATGAGTATGATATTCTCTCTAAGTATATGAGATCCACCCCATTGAGTATGATATTCTCTCTAAGTGTAAGTATATGACCCACCCCATTGAGTGTGATCATTTCTGTAATCTGTGATACAGCAAACGGGACAGTTTGATAGTGGTGTCGTATTTGATGTTGAATATTTTACAATGTGGAGCAAGGTGGGGTTGTTGAGTAGAGCAAGTATGACAACCACTGTTTGATGTCTACAGTAGTATCAGAGGAAGTATGACAACCACTATTGTCTGATGTCTACAGTAGTATCATGCACAACTGTCAGCATACCCCATCTTGTAGTCGAGTGTCTCTTTTATTGGGAAAGAGAGCAGAGATTCAACTGCAAACAGAACTCAAGAACACCGCCCGACATGGAATGTTCTGGCAGGCTGCTGGTGAAGCCTGACCCTGTACAGTGGACTAGGTCAGCAGATGTCCAGTGTCTGCATTCAACAGTGGACTAGGTCAGCAGATGTCCAGTGTCTGCATTCAACAGTGGACTAGGTCAGCAGATGTGCCAGTGTCTGCATTCAACAGTGGACTAGGTCAGCAGATGTCCAGTGTCTGCATTCAACAGTTTCCTCATGGAAAATCATGATTTTGTTATTTTGTCATTTGGCACTTTGCTTTGTGTCTGCTTTCATCAGGTACATCTCAGTAAATCATGTCTCAGTAATTTGTCTGCTTACATCAAGTACATCTCAGTACATCATGTCTCAGTAATTTGTCTGCTTACATCAAGTACATCTCAGTACATCTTGTCTCATTAAGTTGTCTGCTTACATCAAGTACATCTCAGTAAATCATGTCTCAGTAATTTGTCTGCTTACATCAAGTACATCTCAGTAAATCATGTCTCAGTAATTTGTCTGCTTACATCAAGTACATCTCAATTTGTCTGCTTACATTAAGTACATCTCAGTAAATCATGTCTCAGTAATTTGTCTGCTTACATCAAGTACATCTCAGTACATCATGTCTCAGTAATGTGTCTGCTTACATCAGTGTCTTGTATCTGCAGACAGCATGTCTTGTCTCCACATACATCATAGTGGTGTTTTCCTGGTGTAACTGTGTATACAACATTCTGTATGTGACTTATTCCTCCTCTCTGTTCCCTCTTCAAGTGGTGCTTTGTTTCCAATTGAATTGTTGATTCTCCATTGGTTAATGCCCTTATGCCTGGTTGTGTATTGTGGCATTGACTTTTATCTACTACTGAATTCTGCCTGCGTGTATGTTATGTGATGACACGTATAAGTTGGTGCTGACATGTGTATGTTACATGGTGATACATAAGGATTTATCCACCAGTATTCCACTGCAATGTATGCGATCTAATTCACCAGTATTCCACTGATATGCCATGATAGGGTGAGTCCTTGTCCACCATTATTCCACATATTTATGATAATGTCAACATAACTAACATTTATTTATGTAGATTTATTTTTGATGAACAGTCTGGTATTTGTTTTGTTTCAGCTTATGATCTGATTAAACATCTATACATCATCTGTTGCTTGCATGTGTTCTGTTTTGTCTGTGTTGATGTTTTGTGCAGGTTTAATGTACATCTTTGAGTTCAGTGTTTCCTGACAGTTTGTCATCTTCACCCAGCATTCAGTTCTTGTTGGCTGGCATGGGTGGTCATGCCACTCCACAGATCGTGATCTCCACAGAATGTGTCTCTTCATGTGCAGTTCTTCCATGTCAAGATGGTGTAACTCGTCGTCCCTGGGGGAAAGTGGAGTCGACAAGCACACCTTTAAAATACTTCTTATGCTTTGGAAATATTGTCAGCCCTTTGTCTACACTCCCCCGTTATGTCTTCTACTCACTATCTCTCTCTCTCTATCTTTCTCTCTCTCTTTTATTCCTTCATAACATACCCCGACAACAGTTTCCTCAAACAATTAATAAAATATTTAATGCTGAAAACTATGTCAGTTGTATGTATTGACTGTGTATATGTAATTGGTAGTGTATTCTATTGTGAGTGTGAGATAGGACTCTGTATGTCTTTCCGTATCACATCTCTCATCCTTGTACGGCCATGCACAATACATCACACATATTTGGACAGCTCTCACCCGGGGATGCTCCTCTCCGACTGAGTCTGGGCGTATTCCAAGATTTCGAAAATGTTCAACGTCTGATCACCTTGAAATAATGCAATTATGGTAAGTCTCTGCATTCGACAGATTTCTCTTTTTGGACGTTAATAAAATCCATCACTGAAGCACATCACCACTGTCTAACACTGTCATAAAGACTATATATGTTCGACACACTGTCTCTAGTTATTTAATTAACACTTTTTGTATGCATGGAGACTATTCTTGAGTTCTCCATCGTTTCTTTTAGGTTAGTACACAAGTCAAATATATTTTGCTTCTGTCGCTCTGCCTTTATAGAATGAAAGTCCTTTCCATTGTTTTCTTAACCTGGATACAGAGTTCACTTATTGGCAATTAGTTATCTCTGCCCACGATTATTAAATGGCTATGTTCTAAGTTGTTCTAGTGAAGTACTTTCTCTGCACAAGTGAAGTGCCTGTGTTATCTTCTCTGAGTATGTCAGGAGTTTTTGTCGTAGAACCTGTGGGAGATAGATAACCAGGTGATCTCAGCCTGCTTCAGACTAACTCTTATGTGAGAGGATGCCTCCAGCCGTACTCAGACGTTACCGAACGATACTCTGACGTAAGACAGATGAGTTCACTAAATTCTAGACGATTAGCTAAAAGAAGGAAATGGTAACAGCAAAGCACAGACACCTAGTTCACTATGCTAGATTACTAAGCTAAAACTAGATTACCTTATACTATCTATGTTAGTCCATGAATCGAAATACACAAGCACATAAGCACCACAGTCCCATCGCCTCTAAGCAATTAGGGACCTTATATTTCTATTCTTATTAAGGACGCATAGAACCATTCTCCGTCTAGTTTGGTCGCACACTAAAAAAAAACCAAGTTCCCAACTATTTATACCTTGGTTCCGAACGCAGCTCTGCTGTAAACAGGCACAACGCAATCACATCCAAAAAAAAAAATTCCGGATGAACGAAGAAGAAGAAGAAGATACCTTGGTTCCAATTCTCCGTTCCCTTTTGATCAACAATCGAATTTGCCGTAATTCCCCATCAAAGGTTTGTGAAATCACGTATTCATTCGCTCTTGTCCGCTCCGTCTCGTCTCCGTTTTCCCTACTCCTCCGTACATCAAACATTTCCAACGCTTTGATCAATGACTTCGCGTTTTCCACAACCCGATCGTCTCAACGTTGTTTGTCCGGTGAAATCGGCAGTCAATGACCCCTGATAACAATTGTATCTGACTTCTTTACCATTCGGTCAATGACCCTCACTCTGTCCTCACACCCCGACTGAAGTACTCGATTGTTTTATCTGACTAAAGTTAATAACTTCCCATCCTCATACATTGCAAGTAATTTTTCTATTTTAGTTTATGGTGGAATCACTAAACTCACAGTATCCCGTGACAGATGGTAGGGAATGGGGAAGAAATTGGAGATGTGGTTTATAGAAGGATGTTGGAGGAGATGTGGTTTATAGAAGGATGTTGGAGGAGATGTGGTTTATAGAAGAATGTTGGGGGAGATGTGATTTATAGAAGGATGTTGGAGGAGATGTGGTTTACAGAGGAATGTTGAAGGAGATGTGATTTATAGAAGGATATTAGAGGAGATGTGGTTTATGGAAGAGTGTTGGAGGAGATGTGATTTATATAAGGATGTTGGGGGAGATGTGGTTTATAGAAGGATGCTGGAGGAGATGTGGTTTATAGAGGAATGTTGGGGAGATGTGGTTAATAGAAGGATGTTGGAAGAGATGTGGTTTACAGAGGAATGTTGAAGGAGATGTGGTTTATGGAAGAATGTTGGAGGAGATGTGGTTTACAGAAGGATGTTGGAGGAGATTTGGTTTATAGAGGAATGTTGGAGGAGATGAAGTTTATAGAAGTATGTTGGAGGAGATGTGGTTTATAGAAGGATGTTGTAGGAGATGTTGTTTATAGAAGGATGTTGGAGGAGATGTGGTTTATAGAGGAATGTTGGAGGAGATGTGATGTATAGAATGTTGTTGGAGGAGATGTGGTTTATAGAAGGATGTTGGAGGAGATGTGATTCATAGAAGGATGTTGGAGGAGATGTGGTTTCTTCTGCGTTCATTTCTTCTTCTTCTGCGTTTATCGATGTGGTTTTATAGAAGGATGTTGGAGGAGATGTGGTTTATAGAAGAGTGTTGGAGGAGATTTGGTTTATAGAGGAATGTTGGGGGAGATGTGGTTTAAGGATGGACGTTGGAGGAGATGTGGTTTATAAAGGAATGTTGAAGGAGATGTGGTTTATATACTGTTCAAAAAATAAAAAAAGAAATGCAACATTTTTAGTGTTACTTTTAGAAAAGATATTCGCTGATTGGACATCAGTCAATCTACCGACTGTGTCCATCTGGTCATTAACTTCTCGTGGTTACCTCATGATTCATGAGGTCATGAAAGAGGTCAATGTCAAAACAACATTTTTGACAATAACTCATGACAGGTTCATGATAGTCTCATGAAACTTACTGAACACAAAACTCTGATTGAATGCCTATAAAAGATTGACGCTCCTCGAATAAATTCAGTTGAAAATTCAATGTGCAAGTATGGCTCATCTCATTACAGAACAACTCATCATCATTGGATGTTTACTGGCTGGACAGTCACAAAGTGTAGTTGCCAGAGAATATAATGTGGTTAGAAGCACTATTAGTCGCCTTTGGAGGCGATTTCTAGAAACTGGCTCAATGGCAGACCGGCTGCGCAGTGGAAGACCTAGAATCACAACTGCTGCCGAAGACCGCTTCATTCGGCTGCGTCACCAGTCCAGTCAATGCCAGGAGCTCGTCGAATTGCAGATGAGACGGTCAGGAACCGGCTGCACAACGCTGGTCTTTGGACTAGAAGACCCTACAGAGGTCCTGTTCTTACGGATTGGCATCGCCAGAACCGACTGCAGTGGGCGAATCAGCATCGTCAATAAAATGTTGGTACAAGTTTGCAATTGAAACTGCAGTAATGTTGCGTTTCTTTTTTTCTTTTTTTTTTTTAACAGTATAGAAGGTTGTTGGAGGAGATGTTGTTTATAGAAGGATGTTGGAGGAGATGTGTTTTATAGAAGGATGTTGGAGGAGATGGGTTTTATAGAAGCATGTTGCTGGAGATGTGGTTTACAGAAGGATTTTGTGGGGATGTGGTTTATAGTGGAATGTTGGAGGAAATGTGGTTTTTAGAAGAATTTTGCGGAGTTGTTTTTAGAAGTATGTTGAGAAAATCTTTGACACACAAGAAAAGAAATATTGTAGTTAGTATCGAGGACTGCAGGTGTTACAAGATAACTCTTCAAAATTATACAAATAAGACAAATTACATGTGTGGGGACATCATCAGGTGGTTGGACAGCACTAGAGGGACTGCAGGAAGATTACATGACATGACTGTCCCTTGAAGGTACAGGACAGCACAAGATGGACTACAGGAAGAGTACATGATTGTCCCTTGAAGTGAAGGTACAGGACAGCACAGGATGGACTATAGGAAAGGAAGAGTGTATGATTGTCCCTTGAAGGTACAGGACAGCACAAGATGGACTACAGGAAGAGTATATGATTGTCCCTTGAAGTGAAGGTATAGGACAGCACGAGATGGACTACAGGAAGAGTATATGATTGTCCCTTGAAGTGAAGATACAGGACAGCACAAGATGAACTACAGGAAGAGTATATGATTGTCTCTTGAAGTAAAGGTACAGGACAGCACAAGATGGATTGCCAGAAGACTATATGAAGGTACAGGACAGGGGATGTTGGAGGTTCATTACAACTGACTTTTAGTGTGGAGATGGCACTGGATTGAACACAGAAGCGGTAAAATGGGGGGAGATTAGCCTTATGTGGAAGAAATCCTGGCAGGCTCGAATTATTTTGTGAGTCAGGTCTTAGTTAGATATGACTGAGCTACCATATGACAGTAGACGGTACTACCTGCTTTCTGTTAGCGTCGAATGTTGGGCGGCGCTTACCAAACCCGACACCCTACATTGTGCCAACGGCTTCGGGCGGAAGAGGGCAATTGGGAGGGTACACGCCTTATCCTGGTGCGAGGAAATTCAACCTAAAGACAAAATGGCAGGGCAAACCAGGCCCTAAGCCTTGGTTGTCAGCTGGTCTAGGATCGAAGCTCCGACAGGCAGACAGTTAGGGCATTGTTTTGCTGATCCGGCAGCTTCTGCAGCTTGTCTTGTTCCAGATGCATAGGTGTTACTTTTCCTCTGGAGTGAACTAGGCAGGCCAAAAGATGGATCATGCTGCATGGGCAACACATGGTCTTTATATTTTAGCCCAGGCTTTGTGCTATAGAGAGGCAATAACTCCATCCCTGGTCTTAACCAGCCTCGGAATCAAAGCGAGAGGTAACATTTACGGGTTATAAGTCCTTGTCAATTGGCATAGACATGGGGCGCCATGGGTTGCCTCTGATGGTGGCAGACATCTACAGGTGTCACTGATCAGCTACCGCCCGCCTCAAGCAAGGAACACCCCAGCCAAAAGGGTGCTGATCCGCCACAGCCTGCCTGCTTCAATTGGTGCTTGGGGCTAGGACAAAATCTTAATCGCAGGCTGTAAAACCAATGCACCAGGTACTAATAAAAAGAAACATAGTAACCTCAAGCTACGGCTTGCAGCCTGGAGCATAAGAACCATATGTCCAGGATTTTCCACTGACTTGACGATGTGAGAAAAAGGCTGTGATTGATGCCAAACTCAGTCGTCTTAACATTGATATTGTTGGCCTGCAGGAGACTCGCTTCGCTGAGGGTCACTCAGGGAAAACAATTGCACCTTTTTTTGGAAGGGTAGAGGGCAAGCAGAAAAAAAGGCAACATGGTGTTGGCTTTGCAGTGAAGAATTCGCTACTGGGAATGATTGAAATTCCAGCTGGGGGTAATAAAAGACTATTATCCCTTCGCTTGGAAATCTCTTGTGGTTTTGCCACCATTATTACTGCATATGCACCGCACCGACACTCGCTTCCTCTGATGATGTGAAGGATTCGTTCTATGAGGAGTTAGACTCTGTGATCAAGACAGTTTCAAAATCCGACTATGTTTATATGCTCTGTGATTTCAACGCTCGTGTCAGCAAGGACTCGAGTTCATGGCCAGTGTCACGATTCTGGATGTTAGGGGCTGTTGTGTCTTGGGTTTGGCTGCTGACTATCTACTCAAACATGACAGCACAACTCACGTCAGTCCATCAACAAGTCCATCACACCATATGAGGAGAACGACAACTTCTTTATTGTCGGTAAGCATCATGAAACGTTACAGAATGCAGAGGATGATCAAGGCTTCAGTCCGTCACATGCTACTCTCATTCACGCCTGAGTCTTACAAATCAACCTTACACAATTGGGTGGACTATTGGGCAGCGGAGTGTGAACTGGCCTGTGTGGGTAGTGTCGATGTGTCTAGGTATAATCAACATGACCCCAACCTCCTCGCGTGCTTTACTAATGAATCGTTTGGCATTACCTGTTAAGAAGCATCACTCAGATCTCTCAAACCGTAAGCTGGCAACCACCCTGAACTGGTGTCTTGCGTCCACGAATGCAGGAGCCTAAAACATGTCTTGTGTCTTGGCCGGCTAAACACTCACTAACTGACGACACCGTTTGGTTGTCAATATCTACGCACTTGTGACGTCTGCTTTGTTCCGTCCAAGTGCTTTCTTGTGCTTATTTCCTTGCTTCGTCTAATTCCCTGTTCTGGTGCACTTGCTTACTCTTTTAACTCTATCTGGCTGTCATTCGAGCCATGACAGCTATTATTCCCCCTCCATAAAAAAAATGTCCTACATTTTCCTATTCTTACTTTACTTCGACATGTATGCCAATGATGTATATGATGTAAATTACTGTAAGTCATGATCGACTACAAATCTGTCATCTCTGGAACTCAGTATGTCATCTTAAGACAATATAGATCGTGTGGACTTCAGACATTGAATTAAAACCCACAAGTCCCAATCACCGCCACCTCATACATTTCCAAAGAAATGATCATCGAGATGTTCTCGCGTTATCATGATTGACTACTTGCAACAAAAGAAGCAAGGTTCAAACACCGCCGGACACTATAGTTAAAGTGCCGTTTTCGCGTTTCATGTTGACCCCTTGACAAAAATTACCTCAGACCTCTGTAACCCTTGAGTATCTTCGGTGAAACCAAATGCAATTCTATGTTGTGAACCCAACGACCTTCTGAGTCAAAAGAAATCAATAGCTGATCCCCATCAATTTCAGAGATGTATTATGTCAACTTCACTCTGAGTTAACATCTCTTTCCATCATGCAATGTCGATATTGGGAATTTAATCTTACAACTATATCTCATATCTGTTCTTAGTCCTCATAATTGTAATGTTGACTTTCTAACTATGTCTGATTTTAAGTATGTGTATTTGAATATACTCTTTTTCATTCATCCATCTCTACATTCATCCATCATGAAATAACACATCTAAAGTTCTTTTATTGATGATGATATAAACACAGCACACAACAATAAGTATGTACTTATCCTTAACTGTGAAATAATAAATATCAACAATTATAATAATTGATAAAATTATAACAATAAAATTAAAAATTAATATTACTTCACTAGTAAATTAATACTATTAGTGATTTAACTATCAATCATCATTTGCTTTTCTACCTAATACTGAAAGAATTTACATATTATTTTTCTTTTCAGACTATAACACAAAATAATTAAAGAATACGTCCAAATGTCGCCTTGCAAAATCGTCTACTATCCTGTATCCATTAAATATTAAATTGAATACAGCCTTTGCAGTCGTCCTTGTCCATTCTCTCGTACAACTATGTGATCACGCACTGGCTTACTTGTTTATCTTGCCATCTGCAATATTAATAACAACAAGTGACTTATTTGTATTTAAACAGTTGTTTCTATACCTGTGGTGTTTCAAAAGTAAGTTACAGTCATAATAAAGTAACATTACATTTAGACATTATAATATTCTCATTTAACTTATTCACCCCCAATACCAAAAATTAAAATTATATTTTATTCATACAATATGTTTATAATCTACTTAATAAATCTGCTAAATTATTTATTTAGTATTAACCGATATGATTTAGGAAACTATGTAGACTTCACCATGCCCCACTGTATCAAAATTATTTTCATTTTCAGAAATATGAGCAACCGAACATTTAAAAAATCTGCAATATTAATGTGTTTTTAGGAGAGTCATCTTTTTCAACAGATATGTAGCAAATTTCTGACTAGAATTCACTACTGCTAGAGTAATTGCATATCGTTTATGCGATTCATATACCTTTCTCCTAGAGTCTAAGACCAGATGTAGTAATACATTGTACCCATGTGGTAGGATGTACACAATGGAAAACCAACAGGTACTATTTATCCTAACGCAGCTATTTAATATAAGAATGATCCGAGAATTGAACAATTCTTGCCAAAGACTTTCAGATTCGCTATGTTGTGTTGTCAGGTAGACTTTTTCCACTAGCTGTACAGTACCATCATAGATATGTTTAATATGGCCAAATCTCTGGAGAAAACCATGTTGTAACATCTTCATACAATTCACCATATTTACAGCGATATGTTTTATCACATTGTTTAGTAATGACAGATACGATATTACGTATTATGACAACCAACCAGAAGAACTTAACTACCAAACCACATGAAGTATTTGTTTTACCAAACACATCCTTCGGTTCGCAAGAAGGAACCGTCACCGAGACAAAACATGCCTGTGATTGTCCATCCACCCGCGTGATGCTGTGCTGCAGCGATATAGCTGCGGCTTGAACTGTACTAATATCTGTGGGTTTTACTACCACTGGACGTGATATGTGTGTGTTCGAAACCAGAGCATCACGAGGCAACTGATTTTCTTCATGGCATTTGTGTACTATCACTAGAGTTTGCTGCCACATGCTTCCTTTCCCATTCTGCTATGTCCTCAAGCTGAAACATCACGTAATTCAGGGATGTTTCCGATAAAGACATCAACAAATGGGATTAGGCAACACAGCTACTTTTATTATTCCAGAAAAATATGGGCAGTTAATATCGGCCCACGCAATCTTAAACTTTTCCTTTCTTCCACCAAAAGTCCTGCAAATCACATGTTCTCCCGTATAGTCGGGTCCATTAATTAACCTCTTATGTACCCCGACTATACTCGCCCCGGAATCGCGGACTAAGCTACAGTTCTTTCCATTCACCATAGCCTGCTGTACACCCAATGATCCATTGGCAATCTGGACTGCATTCGTCTCTTGTACAGGAATCAAGTGACCACACGTCAAACTCCCATCCCTATGAAAGATCTGGCAGGTATTGCAAGTCGGGTCAATAGGAGAACAGTCCACCTCTACCGTATTTGCATGACTAGTTTCGTCTGAGTCACTGTCGCTACTAGATGTCAACATACCTATGTTTGCCTCTTTATACAAACGTCTTAACGGACAGACAGCAAAAGTATGCCCAAAAGATTTACATTTGAAGCATTGTGTACAAGGTTTGTAGCCTTGTCAAACCGGCGTGATCCTCTTGGACAACAATGTAGTGTTGTATGTACCATTGTGATGTATTCTTGTATTGTATTCCTGCAACGGTTGGGATGACCTTCAATCCCTCTTTCACTGATAACTCCAATACTTCCCAAACGATCCTCTTGGTTCAAACTTTCAACCAGACAGGCACCCATGTCACGATTCTGGATGTTAGGGGCTGTTGTGTCTTGGGTTTGGCTGCTGACTATCTACTCAAACATGACAGCACAACTCACGTCAGTCCATCAACAAGTCCATCACACCATATGAGGAGAACGACAACTTCTTTATTGTCGGTAAGCATCATGAAATGTTACAGAATGCAGAGGATGATCAAGGCTTCAGTCCGTCACATGCTACTCTCATTCACGCCTGAGTCTTACAAATCAACCTTACACAATTGGGTGGATTATTGGGCAGCGGAGTGTGAACTCGCCTGTGTGGGTAGTGTCGATGTGTCTAGGTATAATCAACATGACCCCAACCTCCTCGCGTGCTTTACTAATGAATCGTTTGGCATTACCTGTTAAGAAGCATCACTCAGATCTCTCAAACCGTAAGCTGGCAACCACCCTGAACTGGTGTCTTGCGTCCACGACTGCAGGAGCCTAAAACATGTCTTGTGTCTTGGCCGGCTAAACACTCACTAACTCACGACAACCGTTTGGTTGTCAATATCTACGCACTTGTGACGTCTGCTTTGTTCCGTCCAAGTGCTTTCCTGTGCTTATTTCCTTGCTTCGTCTAATTCCCTGTTATGGTTCACTTGCTTACTCTTTTAACTCTATCTGGCTGTCATTCGAGCCATGACAGCCAGTATGCCTTGGAAAATACAACATCGGTCGCATGAATGAAAATGGGCAAAGGCTGCTGGAGCATTGCACCAGAAATGACCTATGTATTACAAACTCCTTTTTTAAAACAACAGAGCTGCATAAGGTCACATGGAAACATCCAAGATCCGGCCATTGGCATCAGCTGACTTCATCATCACACGGAGACAACATCTGAACCATATATCATTGACTCGAAGTTACCACAGTGCTGACTGTGATACGGATCATTCTTTGGTTGTTGCAAGGGTTAGACTGAGACCAAAGAGAATCTACACAGCTAAACATAAATCTAGCCCCATGATTAATATTATTAACACTCACGATCCTGAAAAGTGCTTTGAGTTTCAACAGTAACTAGAAGACGCTTTCACTGATACATCAGAAAATTGTACAGTAAGTGAAAGTCGGGTAAACTTAAGGATACTCTTTATAAAACTGCTGTCGGGGTTTACGGCACTGTTAGTTAGTTAGTTAGTCGAAAGATCACCCTCATTGCACATCGAACCATTCAGTCCATAAGTGCTCGGATCCCCTCCTCAGCAAATCCCGCAGCGTGTAGCGGCTAACAGTTCTGTGTTGGTTTATCAATCTTCTTTGGCTTCCTGCGTAGTGTTCTTGTTTGGCTTTTAATTTGCTGTTCTCGCAGTCTGGCCATGGTTGTAGATTCACAATCATCACTTGGTTCATCGCAAAAGTCTTACTTCTCGTAGAGCATTCAGAATGTCAGCCTGGTCCATGGCGCGTCCGCCCTCCACAGTAGCCTCACCTGCGAGCTTGTCAGCCCGCTCATTTCCTTGTACTCCCGCATGCCCTGGCACGAAGATGAAACTAATCTTTGCCAGCCGAGACCGCTCCAGAGGCAGCAACCATTCTCTTCGGATCGACCCCTCCTCTATCCTCTTGATCATGTTCATTGAGTCGCTAAGGAAACATGCCCTAGTGAATGTCTGTGTCTCGAGCCATGTTATTGCTTTACTTACTGCCATGACTTCCATAGGTCAGGCTACTTGTGGTTTCAGTGAAAGCACCAGAGTCCTCCTTCACAATTCTCCCTCCGGCCCGAGCTGTAAAGGCCCATGAGCTTCTCACATGTCGGACGACCGACCCATCTGTGTAGATGACCGCATCACCGTCTAGCGAATTCTCGAAAATCAACGCTTGTACTTCAGCCTCCACAGCAGCCGGATTTTCTTGTCTGCATTTTCTATCTAGTTGGATGCAAACTGAAAAGGATGTGCAGAAATCTGTTGGCACTTGCTACCCACTCCTCGCCAGGTTCTAAGTCCTCAAGTGAACACACCTGTTGAAGAATGTCTTCGGCTTGACCCATCCACGACCGTCCTCTTTTTAACCTGCTGCCCTTCACCTTCCTAATTTCACTATGCAGTGGATGTTGTGTGTTTGCGTTAATTCTGAGGTAGGCGCGTGCTCTGCAAACTTGTATTCTCGTCTTCAATGGTTGGAAAATCAAGAAGGTAGCGCATCGCCCTGCATGCTGTATCTCTTGTACATCCAAGAATAATGCGCGTAGCTTCATTCTGTGTCCTTTCTATCTGCTTACGGCTGAGAGTCAGGATTGCCATTGCATACTCAAAAACAGACATGACCAGTCCCTCGTACAGAAGACATAGATGGCGCTGCTCACAGTTTGCTGCCGCCATCACCCGCATCGCAGCCAAACCCCGCTTGGCTTTTGTTATCACCTGGTCTATGTGCACATTATAAGCAAGTCTTCGATCAAATCGTATCCCCAGGTAATTCATTGCCTGCTTTCTTTCCACCGTCTCTGAACCCAGCTTTACAGTTGGTGTTGGAGTGTTGACAATATGATTATTCAACGAGAACCAAGTCACTGTTGCCTTTGTTGGGTTGACCATTGCACGGCGCTGTGGATCACAAGAATCAGGATTGGTTTGCGGCAAACAGCCAGACACTGCAGCATTTGATTGATAAAAAGAAGATAGCTCTCTTAAGAAACAAGGAAAGACAACGCGTAACACTCTGAGCTGAAGCAAGCTAGAAAGGATGTGCAAAAGGCTGTCAGGCAGTGTGCAAATGACTATTGGATCAAGTTATGTGAGTCCATTCAAAACGCAAGTAATAAGGGAAACATCAGAAGCAATATATGAAGGGGTAAAGAAAGCCTGTGGTCCAATGATCAAAAGAAGTGCACCATTGAAAACCTTGACTGGAGAAATCATCACTGATAAGAAACAGCAGATGGATAGATGGGTAGAGCACTATTTGGAGCTTTACTCAAGTGAGACCAAACTAGCAGATGATGCCCTCAACGCCATAGAGGCTCTACCAACTCTTGACCACCTGGACACACTTCCCACCATAACAGAAGTTAAGTGTGCTATAAATGAACTTGCATCTGGCAAGGCTCCAGGTAAGGATGGGATTCCAATAGAGGTTATCAGGAGTGGGCAAGACACACTCACTCTACAGATCCACCAGCTAATAGAGCTATGCTGGCGAGACGGACAAGTCCCACAGGATTTCAAAGATTCAAACATCATAACATTGTACAAGAACAAGGGCGATCGGAGTGACTTTAACAACTATAGGGGTATCTCACTTCTGTGTGTTGTTGGGAAAGTATTTGCCAGAATTGTTCTGCACAGACTTCAAGTCATAGGAGATCAAGTCTACCCCGAATCACAGTGCTGTCATCGACACACATTTGTTACCGTACGCTGCCTGCATTCTTTGATGAATGTCCACTGGTCGACGTCTTTCAAATGAAAGAAACTGAATCACCGCTCTTTGAGCTTCTTTAGACGGATTTTGGCTCAACCCGGCCATTTTCTCAACGGTCAGAAACAGAACCTATCCATCATGGGACGATAAGCACTCGCCCTTTTATTCATTAGTCAGTATTTAGCACATGCCTATGACATAATCATGTTCAACGTTAGCAGTTATGCGCGGTGCGGCACGAACGGATTTCAAATGAACGCCCCTTATAATTTCCATGTGAAGAACATTTCATTCATGACGACTATAAGAAGTATATGATGGATGATGATATTAATACATTGTCAAGAGTCTTCTCTCGCTGTCTTCCCCAGAAGAATTAAATGCGTGTCGTGTTGTAGTGTTTATATTGTGTATGTGCTGCCGAAGAATTTCTATCCATTCTGTGACTTGATATTGTTTTCTTGTACAGTTGACCAACTCCGTGTTCCGTCACTCTCGACTGGCATGAGAGAGCCAGGCCTGGACCACAGCCGCCCTAATTAATGTAGTATGAATTGTGTAGTGACATCGGGTTCAGCGTCTTCGTGTGTCCTGCCAGCTGGCGTTAACGTCCATGTCTCTCATCAGACTTCGGTCTTTGTTGTGTTAATCAAGTGTAATCACATTACATCGGGGTAGAAACAACAATCCTGTAGCCCAGCAGGCGAGATCTGAGAACTATGTTTATATATTATTATTTTACTTACATTACTCTCAAGGCTGCGATGGCCGAGTGGTTAAGGCGTTGGACTTGAAATCCAATGGGTTTTACCCGCGCAGGTTCGAATCCTGCTCGCAGCGATTGAATCTTCTTTTTTTTTCTAAACCTTTGTGTTGTATTTTTCGTAATCAACTACTCTATCGTTTAGTTATTATTGTTTTTGAATAATGCAACGTAACAACATAAGTTTTTTTTATTGTATACATTTAGACTGCGCCAGTTTTCTTGCATTTATTCATATTGGCTTAAGGTGTACATACAATGTCGTGGAGTGCTGACTTGGGTCACAGGCAGCGGGGACAAGGTAAAGTGATACCCTGTACCACATCTTGGGCGTCAGCGAACTCTGTGCTAGTTTTACGGAACGCCTTGCAAGACTTCTGGCCATATCCTCACTTTACACCTCGGGTAGATGGCCATTACTGGCCTAAACTAACTAACAGCGGATCTCCGAGCTGTTGGCCCCTAGAGATGCGGGGATCAGATAGATACCGCTCTGGCACTCATCACCCCACCCCTAAATTATGTGTAAATGATGCTCATGGAATGCGGGCTCTACTAACGTGCCAAAAGGGTTCTTCCTCTTCTTCTTCTGCGTTCATCCGGAGTTTTTTTTTCGGACGTGATTGCGTTGTGCCTGTTTACAGCAGAACTGCGTTCTTGCGCCGTTAGGCCGACACATCCGACTTCTGCGGGCATTTGTTGACCGGGTTAACCTTCCAGGAGGATTAAGGAAATGTGATGACGGGGATGGGGCCCGGGGGGGGGGGGGGGAGACAACCCTGAATCGTGGAATATATCGGTTACACCCGTCAAAACAAGACAATCGTTACTTGTTGGGTCACGTGAAGAGACGAGCAGGTTGTACTGAGGCGACCAACCGCCGAACTTATCAACAAGTTGTGGAAAATATACCCGACACATCCGACTTCTGCGGGCATTTGTTGACCGGGTTAACCTTCCAGGAGGATTAAGGAAATGTGATGACGGGGATGGGGGCCGGGGGGGGGGGGGGGGAGACAACCCTGAATCGTGGAATATATCGGTTACACCCGTCAAAACAAGACAATCGTTATTTGTTGGGTCACGTGAAGAGACGAGCAGGTTGTACTGAGGCGACCAACCGCCGAACTTATCAACAAGTTGTGGAAAATATGGTTCCTTGCCACGCCCTGATGGCTCATGATAACAATCGAAAATGTTATTTACACTCATTCTTCTTCTTCTTCGTTCATCCGGAGTTTTTTTTTTTCGGACGTGATTGCGTTGTGCCTGTTTACAGCAGAGCTGCGTTCTTGCGCCGTTAGGCCGACACATCCGACTTCTGCGGGCATTTGTTGACCGGGTTAACCTTCCCGGGACACTCATTCTACTTGATGAATTTAGCTTAGCATTCACATGTATTGTGTTAAATTACAATGTTTGTGAGAAAATTATTGACAGCCTTGTGTCATGGCGAGAAACGGAGTCAACACATTAATTGAGACATGTTGAACAGAAAGTTCAATAAGTATGAACGTTTGAGAAATTCAAAACAATGAGGATTTCAACACAGAAGCCACAAACAATATGTTGCACGATTTATTGCCCGACATATTTCGCTGCATTTCGTCAGGCGCACACTGTAGTTATATATCATGTGAAGTGAATATATGAACAAAACTTTGGCTGACATACTCAACCATGTTTTCGCTATGTTCGGGTGTGTAATCCATAAGGCAATGAATTTGGTTCTGTTTGCATAAAATTCTGTGTTTGGCGTCTGTGTTTAAATTATGAACGCGTCTTATCTTTAAGCGTAAAACTTAAAAGGAAAAAAAATATTCGCTGCGAGCAGGATTCGAACCTGCGCGGGTATAACCCATTGGATTTCAAGTCCAACGCCTTAACCACTCGGCCATCGCAGCTGCATGAATGCAATTCGTGGAAAACTGACAGATGCAGGGAGGAGGGACATGGGTTGAGAATAAGGGAGATGTTTTGGTTGAGATTAAAATACTGATGTCTTGTATTTATTGACACTCACCATATGGACTGTCCCTTTCTTTCATGTCTAAGAATATGCAGTTATACCTAGTTATGCACCTGGGTTCATCATCATCATCATCAAGTGCCGTGCCGACTGGCGCAGGCGTTCATGACTCTCCACAGATCTCTGTCCTTGGTTTTTTGGATCAACTACCGTTGATATGATATTCCTCCATGCCACTGTCGCAATCCATCCATCATCATTTCTCGTGGTCTGCCTCTGCCTCTCTTCCCCTCGATATTTCCAGTTGTCACGATGTTCTTCAGCGCCTCTCTTCTCATCACATGACCAAAAAAAAAATGCTGTTTGTCTCTTTCTTATTGTTGTATATCTGGGGTATCCTGCTGGGGCGACCATCCCCAACCCAGCGCGTCCACAGGTGGCGGATCGTGGAACGACCTCTAGATATAGAGGTTAGCTGCGAATACCCAATAAGCAGCCGCGGACCAACTGGCGGTGGGCACAGAAGGCGAGGCAGGATCTCAGGGTGGGTTCTGATTTCCTTAGAAAATGCCTCATATGCTCGGAGACGTGCCTGCCAAGCGAGCCAGGGGCGCTCTAACCTCTCCCCAGGGTAGGTGGAACCTGTTAGCTTTGGACAGCAGTCCATCTAGGAGACGGAAAACTCCAAATATAAACCCCCAGGTTCAAGGTGGACCAGCGTGCTGAGGAACTGGATGGCCATGGGTAAACTGGTCGTGAACGTTGGACGTCTGGCAGGCGTGTGGGGCGGCACCAGGCGTATGGACTCCCTTGCCTCTTCCCTAGCAAGCAGGCAATGCTAGGGCGACCGTTTATTTCCTGCAATATCCAAACTTTGCTTATGGAATTAGTTCAACACGGGAATCGTCGCCGGAGCTGCGGAGCACGTGCTCTGCGCTTGACACATCTTTCAGAGGCTAACGAAGAGAGAGTGAGGAGGAGAAGACGAGGAAATGGTGTGAGAAGAAGACATAGAAATAGGAGGGCAGGCGCCAGGAGAACAAGACGAAAAGTGGAGAGACTAGGTTTCTTCTTCTTCTTCTTTGCGTTCATCGGAGTGTTTTTTCAGATGTGATTGCGGTGTGTCAGTTATGCGCCCTTGGGCCGAAACCCGTAGGCCAACACATCCGACTATAGCGTGCTTTTTTGACCAGGTAGCATTCCTGGGAGACTCACTTTTGTGGTGCCATCTACAACCCAGCTGGCCACGTTGGAACGGTCGAAGACAACGGTCATCCCTCAAAGGAAGGCAGGGACAGTCCATAGCATTTTCCGCCATCCAAGGTTGCTTCCATAGTTGCAGGGCCGACACATAGCGCCCTGGTACTGGGCTCACCGAGGGAATCGTCACGTCCTGCTCATGGCTGCTTTAAATCCTCACTTCAATATATTGGTCATTTCGTTTGCCCCGGACCATTCCCGCACAAACCAGACAGGTTTGCAGACGGTATCCACTCAGCGA
Organism: Cepaea nemoralis; assembly: GCA_014155875.1. NCBI lineage: Eukaryota > Metazoa > Mollusca > Gastropoda > Stylommatophora > Helicidae > Cepaea > Cepaea nemoralis. Next base: position 10,638 of record JACEFZ010023190.1, on the reverse strand, counting down.
GTTTTCGAACATGTGCTTGTCGTTGCGCCCGTCAGAGCTGTTCCAGGCACGACAGACATTCGGAAAACTACCTAGTCAGAGCTGTTCCGAACAAGAGCGGCATTCGGAAACTAGGTAGTCAGAGCTGTTCCTAGCACGAGAGACATTCGGACGAGACATTTCACTCGGACATAATTGCGTGGTGTCAATTTTTAGTTTGCCACCCGTAGGACGACACTTCCGACTTCCGGCGGGCATTTTTTAATGAGGTTAGCCTTCCTCTGGTTTCGAGGCACGTTAGACTGTTGTGATGTCGCCCACATCTCAGCTGGTCAAGATAGAACGATCAACGACATCGCGGTCTGCCCTCAAGGGAAGGCAGGGGCAGACCATGGGCATTCCCTCGCTATCCAAGGAGGCTTCCATAATTGCAGAGCCGGCACATATTGCTCTGAGACTGGGCTCACCCGAGGAGTTGCCACGTCCTGCTCATGGCTGCTTTAGTTCCTCACTTCCATGTGTTGGGCATCTCGCTTGCCACTGGTCGCTCAAGCACACACCAGGAGCGGTCAGACTGCGGCGACATCCACTCGGTAAGCTTTTTCTTTTGACTTCGGACCACGCAATAGGTTCGCTCGCCGTGCGTTCCATTTCGCGTCATTGAGACGTTCTTCCACTTTTGTCTACACTCTATGAGTTAGATACAGACAGTTGTCGTAACCATTTCCTTCGACTGGGGCACTTTTCTGACTTTTTGTACTCGCTCACGAGGTAGGCTACATGTGCTGCCGGCTCAGCACCTTACCTTCGTGCAGCAGTGAACGAGAAACGGCCAGGCCCCTTCATCCGGGAATCTCTCATATCCCCCAGCTGAGAGCCTTCGAACATGTATCATACCTGAGCATGAAGCTTGCTCAGTATCTCGCCTCTATTTTTTGGTAGGTGGGTATCGGCCCGGCTCTCAGATCCGAGGGTTTGTGGCTTAGAGGCGTTCAGCCACAGCCCTCGACGGGGAGCCTTAGAGTTTTGTCCGGACCAAGGTTCTGCCTTCGTGTACCTGATTTAGTCTATTGACTGCTATCCTCAGTCACCTGCAGAGCAGCAGGTTGTGTCTCTCTTAGTCTGGCCCCTATCCCATAAGCTGTCCGATATGTAGTTTTCATCCATCGGCAAGCAGATGGGGTCAATGGGACACGCAAGCTCCCCCACCACGGCAAGGTGGAGACACATCGGGGGAGGACTAGGTTTCAACCATGTAAGAGTGGGATACTGGAATTGTCATAGTGCCAGGCAGAGAGGTCCTGTATTGGAGAGGCTTATATAGGATTTTGATGTCCTCATGCTCCAGGAGCTAAATACAGACACATACCATTGCCCTGGGTACGCCAGTTATATAAACCCTACTGGGCAGAAGAGACATGGGCAAGGTCTGCTGGTGAAGAAAGGAGTGAAGCATGTGGTACTTGACTTGAGCCAGTGGAATCATAGTGCAAGAGAGGTCCAGGGTATACAAATGGAGATTGGTGGCTTAAGTTGGAACATCATAAATGTATATGCTAGCAGTGGACTGTTTTGTCAGAAAGAAACACTGGGACTGGCTTAAGGAATTGGAGGAATTACCAGGTGATAGGCTACTCATATGTGGAGACTTCAATGCGAGGAGCAGAGATTGGGACAGTAGTGGAGAAAACCGACAGGGAATTGCCCTTGCGGATGCCATGGTGGACTCCGATGTGGTCTGCATAAATGATGGTAGGCCGACTAGAATGGCAATGAGGCCTGGCGATGCAGACACAGCTATTGACTTGGCACTTGTCTCCCAGTCATCAGTCCTTGATGTAAAGTGGACTGTTTTGAATGACCATGGGAGTGATCACTTGCCATGCTCAGTCCTGATCTCTAAAGCCAGGAAAGTTAAGGCTGGGAGAGCGCGCAAGACCTTCCGGTATGAGTGGACCGATAGCCTTCTTGGACGCCTCAGACAGCGGGCTTGCAACAGGAATGTTAAAACTCCTTTTTTGCAGCCCCCATGGTGGACCCCAGAAGTAGACCAGGCTTGGAAAGCAAAGAGAGCTGCAGTGAAGCAGCTAAGGAAAGTGCGACAGACACCCCGAAGCTCACGAGAGGAAGTGGACACCGCGGAAAATGTCAAGAAAGACAAGGTGGAGGTCTTCAAGCGCTGTGCTGCAGAGGCCAAAAACGCAAAATGGGAATGTTTCATGAAGGAGATTGGAGGTGATAAAACACTGCGAAAATTCTGGAAACTGCACAGACAAATGCAAAGAAAAGATCGGCCTATGACAGTGGGAACAATTGATAGAGATGATGGTGTGCGCGTGACAACAGACAAAGAGAAAGGGGAGGCGTTTCTCCAGAGATTTTTAGAGCAGACCAATCATAATGATGCGGACACCAGAGATGCAGTTAGAGAGGAATTATCTGGCACCATGAAGAATATGCATTATGAAGACATCATACGGGTTGAAGATGTTAAACATATTTTGAAAAAGGCAAACGACACGGCACCAGGGCCCGATGGGGTTAGGTATGGCCACATGAAGGCTTTGAGCGATGCAGACCTGAAGGAAATGACCGACTGCTTTAACCAGAGCATTAGGACAGCATCAGTACCGCAGGATTGGGTGCACAGCTATCTCATCCCTCTCCCAAAACCATTCAAGGATCATTCAAAGCTTAGTGGCTTTAGGATCATCACCCTTCAAAATACATTTGGGAAGGTTCTAGAGAAGATAGTCGCTGTCAAGCTGCAAGAGTTCTTGGAAAGGGGGAAGCTTCTTCCAAGAGGCCTGGGGAGCTACAGGCCAGGAAAAGATACCTGGTCAAATGCAGCCACTTTTGCCTTTGATGTTTATGAGGGGTTCCAGAGTAGACAGGAAACGATGGCGGTAGCGCTTGATCTCGAGGATGCATACAATAGAGTTCGATATGATATTTTGATGACCGTACTGATGGAGAAGGGGGTCAATCCCTGGTTGGTGAACTGGATAGCAGCCGTCCTACATTCTCGCCGGGTTGCTCTCCGTCTGGGTGCATGGACCTCAGAGCCACATATTTTAACCCCGGGACTGCCACAGGGATCAGCAATCTCACCGGTGCTCTTTAATGTGTATACGAGCAAGATTGCAAACCTAGAAGCACCAGGGGTTGGAAGGATACTAACATTTGCAGATGATATTCTTGCATATAGGCAGGGGAGAGATAGGGAGCAAACAGCCCAGGAGCTACAGGCAACAGTAGACAATGTGATTGACTGGTGCACTGAAATGAGTGCTGTCATCCACCCAGAAAAGGCAGCTGTTTTGTGGTGCTCTCTGGACAACAGGATTGTGAGAGCTGATGTCCCAAGCCTCACGATAGATGGTAGAAGCGTCAACAGAGAGAACAAACTGAAGTATCTGGGAATCACATTTGACAGGAGCCTGTCCTTCAAGGACCATGTGGAGACGGTTGTGACAAGGTCTCAAAAGGGACTCAATGCACTTAAAACTATGGCTGCAATGGACACAGAGCAGAGAATGCTTTTCACACTATACCAGCACTTGATCCTCTCAGTGATTGATTATGGACTAGGACTGCTCACTGTCTCAAAGAGTCAGCTGGTGAAATTAGAGCGCATACAGAACGAAGCGATGCGAGTCATTCTGGGATGCACCAGAGACACCCCAGTTGTGTGTATGCGTTACATCCTTGGTTTGCCGTCTGTTGCAGGTAGGCTCAAGGTGATGCAGGCGAAGGCATACCTCAGAGTAGCTGCAGACACAGATCACCCGTTGCATGAGGCGCTGGACGCCGTTAAGGGTCAGCGACTGATAAGAGGGAAATCATGGATGGCTCAGGCGGAGGATACGATCAGGCAGGTGTGCCCCTTGGAGAACATTAGGAGAGGAGAAGAGTGGGTCAGAGTGTCAGCGGAGCAGTCAGACTTGTGCAGAGTTATAATCACATTGAGCCGGGAGTGCAGGGAGTGGCCAGCAGGGGCCACGGAAGTGGAAATCCAGCAACTAATTCAGGATAATGCTCGCTCAGGTGATGTGATTATCTACACAGATGGGTCGGTGTTGAGAGGTAGGAGAAGTGCCTGGGGGTTCTTAGCAAAAGCCAATGGTCGACGTTTGGTGCAGGAGAGCCTGGCATATGATACCACAACATCTAGCTTAAGAATGGAGGTGGAGGCGGTCAGTGCAGCTTTCCGCTGGATGGAGAATACGATACACACACACACATCGTGATTGTAACTGACTCAGAAAGCATGCTGAGTAGGGTGAAGACAGGTAAGCTTCGTGCAGAGTGGCTTGCTTCGCTTCGGAAGTCACGGGTGACAAGCATCGTCTGGATCTTTTCTCCGGGGCATGCTGGTGTGTTGGGGAATGAACATTACATAAATAGACACACATAGTATTATTTGGCGCTCACAGAAGAAGAAGAAGGAAATAGAGATTAGAAGACGCACTAGACAACATAAAATTTGAAAGCTATAATAGTTACTGACCGGGATCGAACCTTCGCCTCCAAATGACGACGGCTCCTCGCTGCAGGAACAAGTGTACTTCGACGCACGACCAACTAGACACTCGGTCGCTGTGTCCGGAAAACAAAATAGTTAGATCTGTTCCGGGCACGACGGACATTCGGAAAACTAGCTAGTCAGAGCTGTTCCGGACACGAAGGTCATTTCCGTTTCTTCTAAGATTTTCCCGATTTGTTTCCATTAACGATTAAAGATCCACTGCGATACAGCAAAACATGTTCTATATTATAACATATCAGAACTACAAATCATATTCTATATAACATATCAGAACTACAAAACATGTTCTATACAACATATCAGAACTACAAAACATGTTCTATACAACATATCAGAACTACAAAACATGTTCTATACAACATATCAGAACTACAAAACATGTTCTATATAACATATCAGAACTACAAAACATGTTCTATATAACATATCAAAACTACAAAACGTCTTCTATACAACATATCAGAACTACAAAACATGTTCTATATAACATATCAGAACTACAAAACGTGTTCTATACAACATATCAGAACTACAAAACATGTTCTATACAACATATCAGAACTACAAAACATGTTCTATATAACATATCAGAACTAAAAAAAACATGTTCTATACAACATATCACCATAGGCTGTTCACCATAGGCTGTTCCTCCGGAAACCAGAAGAATGCAGTCTGCAGATGACATCCACACAGTGAGCTTTCGATTAAGACTTTCCACATAATGGATTTGCTATCCAAGCAATATTCCATTTCGTGCCACTAGGACACTTTTCCACCTTTTATGAAGCCCACACAGTGAGCTTTCGATTCAGACTTTTCACGTAATGGATTTGCTATCCAAGCAATATTCCATTTCGTGTCACTAGGACACTTTTTCCACCGTTTACAAAGCCCACACAGTGAGCTTTTGATTCGGACTTTCCACGTAATGGATTTCCTATCCAAGCAATATTCCATTTCATGCCTCTGGGACGCTTTTGTAACCGACATACCTGTGGTATGAATTGTGGCAGTCTGAATACATCTTCATGCACCTTTAGATGTCAACCTGAATGTAGTTAAAGTAAGCTGTAGTCAACTTGAGCTTGTTGATATCTCCATAGAGCTTGTCCTCAAAGGAAGCAGGCGTGGGCCAAAATATCTTTCTCTGTTCTGCATATATTGGGCACTCCTGCAGCAAATGTTTAGCTGTCATTTTACCAGTTCCACAATTACATTCATCGGTATCTCCTATCTTTAGTTTATTGAACAAGTGGTAGTTTCAGCCTGTTATGTCCTGTGCGGAGTCTGAAGATTGCTACTTGTTCTCTTCGGTCGAGTTTGTAATATGCATCATCATTCTGGTGGCCTGGATGCTCTGGTTCCCATTTGGTTCTATAAGTGCTTTTTATCAACCTTTTTGCCTCATTATAGGTTATGTCTATGTCAGGCTGTGGTAATCGTCCACCCTCTTTTGCTAGTCTGTCAGCCTCTTCATTTCCAGGTATACTGCAATGTGATGGGATCCACTGTATTACAACTTTTTTGGATTTCTGGCATAGACCATGGAGTGCTGCTCTTAGGTCAGCTAATTCTGTGCTGTTTTTGCTCTTCAGTATTGAGACAGCTGACTTTGCATCTGTGAAGATAGCTATTTGCTTCTCATTATTTTCCTCCATCAAGAGCATTTCTGCTGAAGTTTTCAAAGCCTCTACCTCCGCTTTGAAGTTACGTGAAAATTTTCCAGTTGCCACTGGCTGTGTTTTTATCACTCCATTTATTAAATTAAGGAGAATTCCTCCTCCTCCATTTGTAATTGAATCTTTGGCTGATCCATCTGTATATGCATGGGTCCAATTGCTGCTTGGGTAATGTTCTTTTATGTAGTTGAGGGTTATTTTTCTTCTTTCGGTTTCATTCTGAGTGTTCTTTTTCTCAATACCAGGAATGTTTTCTATCATCTCAGGCAGCTGCTGCTGTCTCCAAGCTGAGAAGTTGTGTGCATTGTAAATGGGCTTGACTGTTGATATGTTGAGTATGGGATCTGCCCTAATCTTTCGTTTTGCAGTTTCTACAAAGTTGCTACGCTTCAGTCTTCCTTTTCCAAAACCATTAAACCTGTTATACATAGGGTGGTCTGTCAATCTTCTAAATGTTTCTGCTTGTTGCTGGGCTCTGCTATCTCTTCTGTCCTGCATTGGTTGTAAACAAGTGATCTTTTCTAGTTCATTAATAGGCGTTGTCTTCAGGCTTCCAGTTATGATTCGCATTCCTTGGTTTTGGACTCTACTTATTTTGTTAAAGTTTGACTTAGCTGCTGTTGCCCAAGCTGCAATGCCATATTCCAGTACTGGCCTCACCCGTCCAGTATATAACTTCTTGAGAACTTTCTCATCTGCTCCCCACGTTGTACCAGCAAGCTTTTTCATGATTGCCATTCTCTGCCTTGCTCTTGTTCGATTTTTCTCAACCTGTGTCTTCCATGTCAGGCGACGATCAAAGGTGACTCCTAGATAGTTTGGATTTTCTTCATGGCACAATATTTTTCCATTCAATACCAGCTTAGGTTGCTGAGTTTTATTTGAGAGGGAGAACACTGTGCATGTTGTTTTCTCCTCACTTATCTTCACTAGCCATGATTTTGACCAGTCCTCTAGCGCTAATAAGGCTTGCTGTATTCTGCTGTTAGCTGTACTAATATATTCTTCAGATGTCCATATGGCTAGGTCATCTGCAAAGGAGGATGTGTGTACTCTGGCTGGAAAATTTTCTGTGATGTCATTTATATATGCTAGGAATAATGTTGGTGAAAGAACTCCTCCTTGGGGGACACCTTGCTCCAACAGCATCATTTTGCTTGTTTGTCATTGTACTTTTGTCCTGGCAGTTCTGTTCTCAAGGTAGTGGCTGATCCATTTATACATTTTTCCACAAACATGCATTTTTTGCAGTTTTACTTTCAGTCCTTCCTTCCATACTTTATCAAATGCTTCTTCTAAATCTATCCAGACTGCTAGTGTGTGCTTTTTCTCTTGGAAGGCATCCTCTATTTCCTGAGCTATATAGGTTATTTGATCTTCAGTGGATCTGTACTTTCTGAATCCTGCTTGGTGTGGTGTTAAGAGTTTGTTTTCTTCCAGATGCCATGTTAGCCTGCCATTGATAATGCGTTCCATTAATTTTCCTACACAGCTAAGTAGACTGATAGGTCGATAGCCATTTGGTTCTTCCAGGTCTTTTCCTTTCTTTGGGACTGGTATTAGTATAGCTTCCTTCCATGCCTGTGGGACTATTCCTCTCTTCCAGCTGTATTTAGGACTGCTAGTAGTTTCTTCTTTGCCTTAGTGCCTAGTCCTATTAGCATTTCATTTGTGATTCCATCCTTTCCTGGTGATTTCTTCTTTTTTAGGGTATTCATTGCCTGTTCCATTTCTTCCATTGTTAGATTTGCCATAATATATTCTGCTGCTGTCTCTGTATTTCTATGATGTATCTGCAAAACATGTTCTATACAACTTATCAGAACTACAAAAAATGTTCTATATAACATATCAGAACTACAAAACATGTTCTATACAACATATCAGAACTTACAAAACATGTTCTATATAACATATCAGAACTACAAAACATGTTCTATATAACATATCAGAACTACAAAACATGTTCTATACAACATATCAGAACTACAAAACATGTTCTATACAACATATCAGAACTACAAAACATGTTTTATACAACACATCAGAACTACAAAACATGTTCTATTCAACATATCAGAACTACAAACATGTACTATATAACATATCAGAACTACAAAACATGTTCTATATAACATATCAGAACTACAAAACGTGTTCTATACAACATATCAGAACTACAAAACATGCTCTATATAACATATCAGAAGTACAACACGTGTTCTATACAATATATCAGAACTACAAAACATGTTCTATACAACATATCAGAACTACAAAACATGTTCTATACAACATATCAGAACTACAAACCATGTTCTATACAACATATCAGAACTACAAAACATGTTCTATATAACATATCAGAACTACAAACATGTACTATATAACATACCAGAACTACAAAACATGTTATATACAACATATCAGAACTACAAAACATGTTCTATACAACATATCAGAACTACAAAACATTTTCTATACAACATATCAGAACTACAAAACATGTTCTATACAACATATCAGAACTACAAAACATGTTCTATACAACATATCAGAACTACTAAACATGTTCTAAACAACATATAAGAACTACAAAACATGTTCTATACAACATATTGGAACTACAAAACATGTTCTATATAACATATCAGAACTACAAAACATGTTCTATACAACATTTCAGAACTACAATACATGTTCTATACAACATATCAGAACTACAAAACATGTTCTATACAACATTTCAGAACTACAATACATGTTCTATATAACACCTCAGAACTACAAAACATGTTCTATACAACATATCAGAACTACAAAACATGTTCTATTCGACATATCAGAACTACAAAACATGTTCAATACAACATATCAGAAATATTTTTCTTACATTTGGTGACATTTTTTTTTGGCGCTCACTCGCTTTGAACTCAAGCGTAGTCCATACACACTATTTATAGTAGTGAGGGACTGAATTTTGCGTGTGGATTAGCTTTCCTTATCAACAGTGTCCCTCGCTGCCAGGCGAACCCACTCCGACTTCATAGGCACTTGTAATTTACGTCCCCAAGTCAACATTTTAGTCCAGCTGTCCGGTTTAGGGTTGAACCGCTTACCTCGGTATCGGCACAACGGACGTTTACTGACAGATAAAGGATACTTTTTGTTTTCTAGAAGGCGGTGAAAAATTGATAAAAGTATTTTTTTTTCAAAAGTCGCCCGCTGCGAGCGAGTATAACCCATTGGATTTCAAGCCCAACGCCTTAACCACTCGGCCATCGCAGCTGAATGACTATGATGTGGAAACAGTGTTGCCATTTTTACGCTTTTTGCACCAAATATAGTGTTTTTTTCCAAGTCATTTAGTGCCAAAATGTTGCATTTAGCGCGGCCGCGCGAATTTGGTGCTTTACAATTTTGTTAGTGTTTATTGGTGCTTTTTTTTGGGGGGGGGGGGGGGGGGGTAAAAATTACTTTAAAAATCATATTGGGAACACTAAAAAGCCGAATTTGAACTGAAGCGAGGGAGTAAAACAGTCTTAGTACATTACCGCGCAATATTCAAGTAATTTAACTCCCTTTAATACTTCTTCTTCGTTCATCCGGATTTTTTTTCCGGATGTGACTGCGTTGTGCCTGTTTACAGCAGAGCTGTGTTCTTGCGCCGTTAGGCCGACACATCCGACTTCTGCGGGCATTTGTTGACCGGGTTAACCTTCCCGGGACTCCCTTTAATACGATTTAGTTGAAGTGAGTGACTGCAACGCGCAAAATAGCAGGCTTCAAGTTTCTTGATGAAAAAGAAATTCGTGGAAGGTGCATACAGATTTTAATAGAGCTATTGACACAGCTGCGTTTACGTTTGCCGGATAACGTTCGAGTGTTGCAGTCCATGTCATGTCTTAGCGGAAGTGAATGTTTACAGCCAATGAAGCCCTGTATATTGGATCTTGCTAAAATGTTTGTAGAAGATGCAGCTGCTCTCACCCGCGTCGATTTCCAGTAGAGAAAACTTCATCATATGCAGTGGGCACAGACCTCTGACACGCTTGGACTGTGGGCAGAAATATCCTCATACGGGGATGCCACCGGTGAAAATCCTTTCCAAGATCTTACACAGGGTTGCCACTTTTTTTTTGACCAAAAGTATCTAGAAATGGCCCAAACAACATCCATAAATATCTAGATTTCGTTGGAAAGTATCTAGGAAAAATATCCAGATTGAGAAAGTAAGAAATTACATATGTATTGATGTGACTGCCGGTCTCCCTGGCGAAGGATTTACGGCTGTCGCCGTAATCCCGTATATTCTCGTGAGCAACGCAGCTGCACCCGAACCGGCAGCGGTTCGAGCCGCGTGTAAAATTTTCGGGATATGGAACCACCTCAGAAAGCAATCGAAAAATACTGAGTAAATTTGCCTAG
>JACEFZ010023189.1:92500-104049 GCA_014155875.1 Cepaea nemoralis | reverse complement strand
ATGTCATCTATGGTATTTATCTTCTCATAAACAACAATAGTAAAAGAACTCTTTACACGCCCTGAGGGGTGTTGGGTATATGATATTTGCCTCGTATATTATAGACCAGTAGACAACCGATGGATGATGTAGTCAGCATAACGCTGGCCACCTTGACTTACTCGGACATTTACTGATGCCCATGTAAGGCTGGGCTGACTCGGGAGTTCTGTTATAATAAAATAAAAATAATATCTGCCTCGAGTGGATTCGAACTCATGACTAGAGGGGCGGCAAGCTAGCGTTAACTGCGTATGCCAGATGTTACTTAGATTTTACTTATCTACTGCATTTTTTAAATTTTTTTGCAGGGCACTATAATTTCATCATCATCATCATCATCATCATCATCATCATCATCATCATCATCATCATCATCATCATCATCATCATCATCATCATCATCATCATCATCATCATCATCATCATCATCGTCGTCTTAGTCATCACCATTAACATCATCATCATCATTATCTCCTTCAGGGTCATCATCATCACCATCTCATCGTCATTATCGCAATCACAATAATCATCGATACTTCAATTTTAATTCACCGCAACAAAGAAGAATCCCTTCGAGCCGCATTTGCATCGGTCCGGCAATCATTATCCGGTTTAGTGTTCGGTGGACTGCTAGACCGATCGATGGATGTTTTTAAGTATTTGGGCCCGTAGGGCCCTCACTGTCGAGGACAGTGCCCAAAACTAAAAAAATATCCATCGATCGGTCTAGCAGTCCACCGAACACTAAACCGGAAAATGATTCCCGGACCGATGCAAATGAGGCTCGAAGGGATTCTTCTTTGTTTGCGGTTGTTTGCGGTGAATTAAAATTGAAGTACCTAATCATCATCATTACCGCCCTCGGTAGTATACTGGTATGTAACCCCGACTGTCACGCGGGAGATCAGGGTTCGATTTCCCCTCCGGGAAGATAATTTCCCTTGGGGACGTAAATTACACGCACCCCAGAAGTCGGAGTGGGTTCGCGTGTTGGCGAGGGGCACTGATAATATGGAAAAATAATCCATACGAACAGTCATTTACGTTGGTACGTAGAGAATATTACACATTTCGAACCTCCACAAGGACCCAATTCAATGTCTGATCGGAAAAAACCTGCTCAGCAAGTTGTCTCAATGTTTGCTCACGCGCCCAATATTGCTTTTAGCCATAGTGCAAATGAATAATTTGACAGCTCCTGTGAGAATGAGTAATGAAGATATGATCATCTGCAACATACGAAGTATATGCTAACGAAAAGCATCAATGCACTCGCAGCATAGATTATATCTATAATTAATAGTTCAATTTTAGCTTCATTACAGTTATAGTTTCCTTTTAGTTATAACTGAAAAATGCGATAATCACGTGTGTTCCTTGATAATATGATTTAAACTTGTTTCAGTGAGATTTGCACCTGCTGCTTGTTTTCGGAATTTGATATGAGTGTGTGTGTTGTGTGTGTTGTGTGTGTGTTGTGTGTGTGTGTGTCTCTGTGTGTGTGTGTGTGTGTGTGTGTGTGTGTAGTCCATACACATGATGCAACTTCTAGTAGCACTGGACCGTTTGCGTGTCGATTAGCTTTCTCTATTACCAGTGCAATTCGTTATCGGGCACTCGACTTCTGAGATACTTGTAATTTACTTCCCCAAATCAAGAACGAGAATTCAACTGATCGGTGTAGGGGTTGATTCCGCTATCTCGGTATCAGCACACCGGACGTTAAAGAGCCAGTGCACTTATCAATTCGGCGATGCTGACTCCTAATGTGACTTGTCAATTGTCTTCCATCATCATTATGCTGTCATATGCCGATAGACGCGGGAGCTTACGGTTCGCAATCTCATACGACCACCAACGTCTTGCATCAGACATGTATGTGGTTTTGTCCCGATAATGCCATAATACCCAGCCATCCATATATGCACCTCTTTACCTTCGTCTTGCTCATTTCCCATCTCGTTTGCCAGTTGTAAATAATTTTCATGTTTATTTCTCCTCAGGAAGTTCCAACAAAATATTAAATGTCTGTGTCTAATTTCTCTGATCAATGTACGGTTTCCATTTATTTCTTTAGGGGTTGTTAATTGTTTGTTTTTTCTATCCGTCCATTGTATTCTTTGAACTTTATTCAGAAACATGTCTACTAACATTAACTGTTTCTCATTCAGTCTTCTTATTATCATTGTGTTACATATAAACAACAGTTTGTTTTCTATGTAGCACTTCAACACTATTTTTCACCACTCTGTTTCTCATTGCTGTTGACAGCGTTTTATTAGTGAATATGGTTTCCATCGTGCAAAAGACTGCATGTTCCATAGTGATTCCCTACTCTAGTCCAGGCAAATAATAGATTGAATAATTTACGTTTACTTGAAAATTAAACACAAGTAGAAAGAAAAAAAACAATAAATATATAAACATCCTGTAGCGCATGACAAGATCTAGATATACACCAGCGAACAGGAAGCGGAGAAAAGACGTTGGCGCTGGATAGGAATTACACTGAGAAAACCTGAGAACAGCATAACTAAAAAAGCTTTTTGTGTAGAACTGACAGGGTAAAAGAACTAGGGGAAGACCTAAAACACACGGAGAAAAGAAGTAGAAACAGAAATGAATAACTTAGGAAGGACATGGACGAAGCTGCATCTTATAGATAACGATAGGAGGACTTGGGGTGAGTTGATTGATGGTCTATGCTCTATGCCCAAGAGGGGAATAACGGATGAAAGAAGAAACAAAAATAAATTGACAGGAACAGATAAATAAACATGGATGGGCATTCAGTAATCAACAGGGAAGGAGCAAGTAAAGGGAAAAATAAACACAAAATCAAATGTGCGGCAGATACTTGGCATATTTCAATCGCTTTTCTTTAAACCAGTGTGTCACAATCTTTTTCTAGTCGTGAACCCCATTGATAACAACCAAGAAAATTCGTCTCTCTGTTATAATAGCTAAGCTATTCACTTCCCCTTTAATAATAACAAAGTAACTTATGATTCCCTCTGATAAAATTCTCGCATCTCGCGTCCCTGGATTTTTAAATTGCCGAATTTCTCGCAAGAGCTTTTTGTATTAGCTAAGTAACTTGCGTCCCACTATTGTAATAGCCAAGTAACTAACTACCAATTCCCAAATAATAACGATGTAACTGGCGTCCCCCGTTTGAAACAACTAAGTAACTGCCCCGCCCTGTGTAATAGCTAAGTAATTGCATCCCCTTTTCGTATTAGCTAAGTAACTCACGACCATCTTTTAAATAGTTAGTTAGTTAGTTAGTTGGTTAATTAGTTAGTCACGGTTCCAGCTTCGCAGAAACGGGTCGTCCTCATTATGCTCCGTTCCTGTGCCAGTGAATATCACACAACATGTTCCTCACTGCTCCATGTGAAAAGTGGAACAGACATGAGTCTCGACAAAACAAAAGCCCGCAAAGGTACACTGTGCATAATGCGATGTAACTTTAGTCCCCACATGTAATAGCTAAATAAAAGGCGTACTCCTTTTGTAATACCTAAGTAACCCACTATCATTTTGTGAAAAATAATAGCTAATTAACTCGTGTCCTTTGTTCAAACCCTACGCTGGTCAATTGGATTAAAATAATGACTTCTCGTTCTTGACTCGGGGACATAAATTACAAATACCTCAGAAGTCGGAGTGGGTTCGCCTGATGGACTAGGCTCGAGTTCATAAATCAGTCAGTGCACTAGACGTAGTAGCTAGATGTATGGACTAGGCTCGAGTTCATAAATCAGTCAGTACACTAGAGGTAGTAGCTAGATGTATGGACTAGGCTCGAGTTCATAAATCAGTCAGTACACTAGACGTAGTAGCTAGATGTATGGACTAGGCTCGAGTTCATCAATCAGTCAGTGCACTAGACGTAGTAGCTAGATGTATGGACTAGGCTCGAGTTCATAAATCAGTCAGTACACTAGACGTAGTAGCTAGATGTATGGAGTAGGCTCGAGTTCATAAATCAGTCAGTACACTAGACGTAGTAGCTAGATGTATGGACTAGGCTCGAGTTCATAAATCAGTCAGTACACTAGACGTAGTAGCTAGATGTATGGACTAGGCTCGAGGTCATAAATCAGTCAGTACACTAGACGTAGTAGCTAGATGTATGGACTAGGCTCGAGTTCAAAGCTAGGGAACGCAAAAAAAAAAAAAGAATAAAAAAAGACTTGAAACAAATCGGTCACGTACTAACCAAATGGAGCTGCTGAAGTATATAGTAATCAACGGGAATTAGTTAATTGTCAATCACGTGGCACTAAAATTAAGCAATTACCAAAAGAACAAATCACATACGGCCACATCGATTACTTTATTTTCCCTCCTTGAGTATGCTCTTAACACCACTCTTAAAGTGCACAGGAGTAAACATCCCACCTCTCCACTTTTTTTGACGTAGTTTGCGCTATGTATTTCAAATGAACGCAGACCGAATCCTATTTGAAAATTCCATTTTTACATCCAGTGTGTTGATGTATCAATTTCTGAAACGTGTTTTGACAGTCGCGCCTGCACAAAAACACGAATTTACATAAAATGGAAGACACGATGCAAGAACCGTATCATTGCAGACTCTCGGTGTCATCAATATTCCATTTGCACGAAAGAATAACCCTTTTTTGTCAGCGAGTCTTGAAAAGAGATCGCAAAGCACATTAATTTAGTTCAGAGGGTGGAGAGTGTGGCACACGAGAAACAAATTGATGGGGGACAATGTAAAAAGACAGAGGAGAAGGCGGGTATTACGGTCTATTTTAGTGTGTTTCCATATTTGGATCGAGCTAAAGAATGCGAACTTGATTGTCACATACAACACCAATTTGCTATGGAGAGAGAGAGCAGGTGAAAATAGAAAGTGAATAGAAATGAATATACACATGGTTGGAGGAAGCAAGAGTTAGCGATAGAAAGAGAAAGAAAGAAAGAGTGTGTAGAAAGGTGGTAGGAATATTATTAAAAATATGTATAGGATTGAAAGAGCTTAAGTAAACTTCCTATTGAGTGAACATTTACTAGATTGACAAAAAGAAAAAAAAAGTGATAGAGATAACAGAAGAAATGGGCTGGAAGAAAGAGAAGAAAGCGGGAGAAAGAGAGAAATAAGCTTGGAATGGGTAAAAATGGTTTGCATATCCTTTGCAGGACATCGCTGTCAACATCAGCATCTTTCAGCTGATTGTTGATTTCTTGGCAAGATTACGCTCAGTAGTTTGCCATTGATTTCTGAGCGACCGGCTCCATACTCTCATAAGTCACTGGCGCGATTCGAACCGCTTCCAATTCTCGTGCTCTTACGTCAACCACGAGAGTATTCGGGGTTACGGAGAAAGCTGCTAACTCCTCAACCAGGGAGACCGGCAGGAATTGGTAAACCAACGCTAAATATGTCTACAATGGAAAGATTAAGCTTAACCGAACATCCTAGTTAAAGAATATACACGAGATTGAAAGAAGAGAGAATAGGGATGTGTGTGTGTGTGTGTGTGTGTGTGTGTGTGTGTGTGTGAGAGAGAGAGAGAGAGAGAGAGAGAGAGAGAGAGAGAGAGAGAGAGAGAGAGAGAAATATGCCAGGGATAGGTAAATTAACATAAAGTATGTTTGCAATGGAAATGTTAAATTTAACTGAACCTCGTAATTAAAGAACATAAAAGAGATTGAAAGAAAAGATAGGATAGGGATGTTTGTGTGTGTGTGTGTGTATGTGCGTGTGTGAGAGAGAGAGAGAGAGAGAGAGAGAGAGAGAGAGAGAGAGAGAGAGAGAGAAAGAGAGAGAGAGAGAGAGGAAGAGAGGGAGAGAAATACGCTAGGGAAAGGTTAACCAATACGTTCAGAAATTAATGCACCCGATCTTTTTTCTCAGGAGCTATTTATTCAAAAAGCATGAAATTTATATACAATATACATGGATATGTCACTTAAACATTGGTATTGTTCAACATAATCACCATGAACTTGTACGGCTATATGTCAGCTCGAAACAAATGTATGTATTCCTTGCCCATACCATATTTTGTCTTGATCATGTAGCCATTTCTTCGCTGCATGAATCACTCCTACATCATCTCCAAATCTTGTTCCACGGAGTGCATCTTTAAGTGGACCAGATATATGAGAATCAGAGTGTGCCAAATCTGAACTATAGGGTGGATTGGGTAGTAACGTCCAACCCAACTTGGTGATTGCTTCCAGTGTTTGCCAGACTTGTGTGAGGTCGCTCATAGTCGGGAAGGAGAACCAGAGGTCTGCCGGATTCTTGTGTGGCCGAACTTTGCGAAACCGCTGATTGAGTTTTTTCTATGTCTTAATGAAAGCTTGCGAATTGATTGTCTCTCATCTTGGCATAACATCCACAAGAATCACACCTTCAATGTCCCAAAAGACAGTGATCATGACCTTTCCAGCTGAAGGAGTTTCTTGAATTTCTTTCTTCGCGTTGATTGCTGACGATGAGACTCTATTGGCTGTCTTCTTGTCTCAGGTTAGAAATGATGTGCCGTTTTCGTCACCTGTTACGATCTTAGCCAAAAAGTTCTCACCTTCAGTATTAAAACGCTCCAACAGTTTATAAGAATTTGCTTTCCTTTGTATTCGGTGGTCATTTGTGAGACTTCGTGGAACCCATTTTGCGTAAACCTTAGAAAATCCGGCCGGTCTCCCTGGCCTAGGTGTAGCGACTTCTCCGTAAATCCGTATACTTTCGTGAGTAACGTGACGACGGCGAGAATCGGTAGCGGTTCTAACTACGTTGGTAACTTACGGGGTATGTGAGCCAGTCACTCAGAAAGCAATGGCAAACTACTGAGCGTAATCTTGCCAAGAAATCAACAATCAGCTGAAAATGCTGATGTTGACAGCGATGTCCAGTAAAGGATATGTAAACATTTTTATTTTAGAAAATCCGATAGTTTTTGTATGTGCATTTGCACTATCACTGCTGACTGACAGCTGTAAGGTCAATATTTGAGTAGTGATTCGCCTAGCAGTAAGAATAATGCCTTCAGCGCATTTCAAAATCTATGCGTTGGTGGCTGAGACAGGACGTCCACAGCGCGGCCGATCAAGTAGCTCCATATCTACACTTCCTGATTCTTTGATTCTCTGAACCCAGTGATTGACTGTACTCCTGTTGACTGCAAAACTTCCATACACATCATATAGACGCTTGTGAATGTTCACAACAGTTTCCTTCTCTGCAATGAGAAATTCTATCGCACTTTGCTGCTCATTGCGCAAGTTGCCAACATGTTCCGCCTTTTGAACAGTTTAGGACAGCCATATTATCTGGTCGGCGAAGTTGCAATTTCATGCGCACAATTAGCACATGCCATATTTGAAGTGTGAAAAATCTCATGCTTCTGTCTTCATTATTAGCTGAGCAAAACGATGTGGCGCATTACTTTCTGAACAATCCTCTTATGTTTGTAATGAAAAGGTTAAATTTAACTGAACCTCGTAATTAAATAACACACAATAGATTGAAAGAGGAGAGATAATAGGTTTGAAAGAACCTATGAATGATGATGACCATTCATTTCAACCAGTGATGTTGAACGTATGGAGCCGTGAGTTCTAAGATGGTTGATAAGGCCTATTTTGGCTCGAAATGTTCTTTGACAATGTGGGCAAAGGATACTTGACATTTCAAGCGGAGGATCTCCTGCAGTGGTTTTTCTGTCCAGCCGTTTCTTCACAGCTCTTGCAATCATGGATGCTTCACAAGTGACTGCACCCTTGCGTAATGATGTACGCCACGAATTTCGGTCTTTGGCAGTAGTCTCCCCGGTGAGATATTCAGTGTCTTTAAAGTGTTCCCTCTGGCCTCCTTGGGCGCGTTTACCACAGCGCAACTCGCTGAAAAAAAAACATTGCTTAGGGAGCCTGTGATCTGGCATGTGAGTTAAGTGACCAGCCCAGCGAATCTGATTCTTCAATTGTAGAGTGTAGGTACTGGGCATGGACACTCTTTCTAGAACTTCAGTGTCTGGGATCTTGTCTTGCCATTTAATCTTCAATAGCTTCCTAAGGCAGACTGTGTGGAAGTGGTTTAATTTCCTAGCGTGCCACTGATAAACAGTCCAGGTTTCACAAGCATATATCAGTGCTTTGTAGTCTTTCAGCTTTGTTTGCAGGATTATTCCATTTCTGTCCCGTACGTTCTTGTACAGTATGAAAAAGATCGCGCTGGCCATGGAGATTCTTGCATTCAATACGTCATCAATTGTGGCAGCTTGTGACACAGTGCTGCCAAAATAGGTGAATTAAAAGAGTCGCTTAAAATTCGACAGGGTCGACTTCATTGCACCGGGTTTTATCCCATATGGCTCGGTCTCTTTCCGCAGCACGTAAAGCGTCGCACAAAGCACGAACTCCGTAGCTTTTAGCGACGAACCACAGGAGTCTCTGAAACATTTACCTCGTAAACCGAAGGACGCGGCCCGGAATCGAACCCACAACCTTCGGAGCACGAGTCAAACGGCTTGACCACTTCGCAACATGACCATTCACCTTGATATTCGGTATGGTGTGATTATTCCCTGGAGTTGGCTGGTACATAACAACAGTCTTCTCCAAGTTGATATTGAGCCCTAAGTTGGCATATGAATATGAGAAAGCTGAAACATTATGTTGCATGTACGCCTCTGAGTTGGCGTATAGAGCGCAATCATCAGCAAACGGCAGCTCTCTGACGGTGAAGCTGTTAGTTTTGGTTTTAATTTTCAGCCTTCTGAGATTGAACAACTTTCCATCCATGCAGTAGTTGATGTCTATTCCAATGTCGTTGTTCTCGAAGGCATTCGTCAGCATAGCTGAAAACATGACACATCCTTGCTTCACTCCATTGGTGACATGTGGGTTGGGTTGAAAAGATAACGAACGAACGAATGAACGAACGAACCTTATATTCAAAGGGTCACAAATTGGGCACGCAGGCCCGTGTTACATTCGACCCGTCCAATCACTCATATTTCGTTCATCAATTATCTATTGTGCATGTTACATTCACATAGGAAAACAAGACATTGTCAAATGAATGTTGTAAATATAAACAATGCATATTACCAAGTTTTGAGGCAGGCAGGCAGACACATGCATAAATACATACATAGCATATCTGCATACATACTTCCATCATTTACGCAGTCTCAATTATGCAACCATTCAGAAACATATAAATACACACTCCCTCGCATATACATATACTCAGTCACACTCACAAACTCACTAACAATAATTTACTTATACATATATACATACTCTCTCTCTCTCTCTCTCTCTCTCTCTCTCTCTCTCTCTCTTTCTCTCTCTCTCTCTCCTTTACATTCTCCCCCTCTCTCACGTTCATATATCCTCATTCATTCATACAGCAAGGCACAGACACTCCTTCCCATACACACATAGTCGACACATACACACAGTCACACACCCACGCACACACTTCCTTACATACACACATATACACAATCACAAACATTAAATCATTCACACAAACTAGCTCTCTCACTGTCTTACTCTCTAAAGTCCATATATATATATATTCAATCAAACATAAAATCACGCACGAATACGGACTCACTTTCACACAGTCAGTTAAACTAATATACACAGACTCCCACACTTTCACATACATACATTGGCAACTGTCATGAACATTCACAATATAATGGATAAATATGCTATACATCATCACCATCATGTGCCATGTCGATAAGTGTGGGCGGTCAAGTTCTGCCATCTCATGGGATACCAGAGTCGTGGATCAGCTCTGTGTTCTTGTCTCGACCATACCACGAGGCCAAGCCATCTAAGTATTTACTTCTATGTCCTCCCCTTATTCTCTTCCCCCCGATCTTGCCAGTTGTCACCAAGTTCTCCAATTTACTTCTTCTCAAAACGTGTCCAAAAGATTTTGACTGTCTTCGTCTAATTTTGCTAATCAGTTTACAGTTTTCATTTATTTCTGGAAGGACTTGGTCATTGATTTTTCTGTCTGTCCATAGTATTTTTTGCATTTTCCTCAGAAACCACATTCCCACAGCCATCAGATGTTTTTCAGTTTGTCTACTCATTTTCCACGCTACACATCCATACAAAAGTACAGGTTCTATGTAGCACCTCAAAACGCTTTTTCTGGTTGCAAATCACATCTTTTTATTGGTCAGTAAGTTTTCCATCTTGCTATACATACATGCTGCATATCTTAAAATATATTAATATTAAAGAGATAGAGAGAGAGAGAGAGAGAGAGAGAGAGAGAGAGAGAGAGTAAGAGAGAGAGAGAGAGTGTGTGTGTGTGTGTGAGAGAGAGATAGAGAGAGAGAGAGAGAGAGAGAGAGAACGAACGAACGAACAAACTTTATTTTAAAAGGGTAACAAATTGGGCACGCAGGCCCGCCTTACATTCGGCCCTTTCAATCACTCATATTTCATTCATCAAATGTGCATGTTACATTAACATAGGGGAAAAAAACATTGTCAAATGGATTTTGTAAGCATAAACAATGCATATTACGCTTGATACATTCACATGAGAAAAAAAAAACATTATCAAATGACAGTTGTAAACATAAACAGTGAATGTGCAATGTTGTGAGACACATTCCCCATCCATTCTCATATCCCGCAGCCACCAACACATCCCCCACCCACCCACACATACCTCCACGCACTCACACAGAACCAGGCGAACATACATGCCGCCACACACCCACTGATCCCCCACCCACACACATTTCCCCAAGAAGAAGAAGAAGAAGAAGAAGAAGAAGAAGAAGAGGAGGATGAAGAAGAAGAAGAAGAAGAAGAAGAAGAAGAAGAAGAAGAAGAAGAAGAAGAAGAAGGAGGAGGAGGAGGAGGAGGAAGAGGAGAAGAATAAGAAGAAGAAGAAGAAGAAGAAGAAGAAGATTAAGAAGAAACCACACACACATACTCCCGCCAACCCACACATCCCGTACCTATCCACACACATATCCCGCACTCTCACAATTTTCCCCACCCACCCACACACACACCAGCCAACCTACACCCACTCACCCACCCAATATTCGCCACCTCTCAACTACACATCCCCACCTATACACACATCCCCACCCATAAAAGAGAGAGAGAGAGAGAGAGAGAGAGAGAGAGAGAGAGAGAGAGAGAGAGAGAGAGAGAGAGAGAGAGAGAGAGAGAGAGAGAGAGACGAGGAATAGGCAAAACAAGGCTAAGATATATTCTGTTGTAAAGTTTAATTTTATTTTAAATGTAGCTGGTGTGTTGATGTAATGGTTATGAAATCATTTTATGTACAAGAGAGGATGTTGTATTAAATAGCTAAATATGCCTACAGTGGAACGATTCAACAATAGTGTATATTAGAAAAGACAGGAAACATCTTAATTATGCATCATACACAATGGGCATAACAATGATCGATACTTTTAATCACACAACGAAGGCTTTTTTTTATACGAGCCATGTGAAAATAATAAACGTAT
>JACEFZ010023189.1:0-90000 GCA_014155875.1 Cepaea nemoralis | reverse complement strand
GGATGAAAGGCATATCATCTACTGTGCGGATGTCAATGCCAGAGGCAGTCAATGGGGGAATTGCATCACCAATAGACAGGGTGAAGATCTGGAGGACGCCCTGGCTTCTGCTGCCCTAGCCTGTCTGAATGATGGGAAGGTCACTAGAATAGCCACTCGACCAGGTCACTCTGACAGCGTCATTGACTTGGCTCTGGTGTCGCCCACCATCGCACCAAGGTGCCGGTGGGGCACACTGGTCTACCACGACAGAGACCACTACCCTTGTGTCATCCTGATTCGAGAAAGACAGGGCCAGGAGTCAAGGAAACAAGACAAATGCCTTCCCGTACGACAACACTGGTCAAGATGCCATAAGCAAGATCAGAAGTAGAAAACTAACTCCCTCCCGCAGGAGACAAGAAAGGTGGTTGCAGCCACCATGATGGAATGGAGAGGTCGAGAAGGCATTGCTGGGAAAGAGGCAGGCTGTCAAAGACTGGCAAAAGCCAGAAAGGCTAACATGCCATAGGTTGAGTTGGCGAACCTGAAGACTGAGGTCCATAGGATGATGACTTTATTCAAATTTCTCCAGCTACAGACCAATTAGCCTCACCAGCTGTCTTTGCAAAACAGTGGAGCGCATCATCAATCACAGAATGCAGTGGTACATTGAAAGTAAAAACATCCTTGTGCCACGGCAATCTGGCTTTAGGCAGTGTTACTCTACGGAAGATCAGACAACCTACCTCTCTCAATAAACTGAGGATGCATTCTGCCAGACGACATCTCGGGGTATCTAGTAATTCAAACAATGCAACTTGGTAACAAAACACAGCTCGTCAACAACAGTCGTCAAATGCAGGTTCAGAAGCCAAAACCGAACTGAAGAACTAATTCTACTCCAATGGACTTTGACAGTTACGACGCTGTTTATTTTCCGCAGCGCACAGGCTTGTAGCAACGACAATAATAAATAATCACATACTGTGCCTGTTCTGACCAGGTTGGCAGTATAACAGTTATAATTAAATTAATAACATGTCCCAAGCCATCTGCATTCGTAGTTCTAAACAATGTCCTTGCCCGTCCACACGGCGTCCTTCTCTGTATCTTCGAAATGTCCTTTCTACCTTTTCTCAGACATCGAGTTTCTGTGTTCGTCTGCCTGTTTATTTGTGGCTTCGATCAACGCTGTGTCCACAGATTGTCTCGTCCATTCCAGTTACTAATTCAGCCACTAATGCGATATAAAGCCAGTGCCTAGCCAACCGATATTTCCCAAATCAACATGAGCCGCCGCTCCCAAGTCCGCCTGCCTTTGTTGTTGTTTACAATCTTCCGTGAAGTTTCTGTGTTATCAAGTCATCTGCTTGGATTTCTTAGCGTTTTGGCTTTGGGATTCTCTGATATTCCTTGTTTGTCTTATTCGTCACACCTGCTACTTGGCACATTCCAAGAGAAGAAGCTGGTGCTTGCTGCATGGATAGATCTGAAGAAAGCCTTTGACAAAGTCTGGAAATAAGGTCTGATGAAGAAACTGAGAAACTATAAAGTGAATGGAAGAATGTACAAATGGGTGAAAGCAGACTTGCACAACAGAAGAGCCCGAGTACAGATAGATGGACTCAAGGGCAAGAAAGTACTACTGCGTCACGATGTTCCCCAGAGCGGAGTCTTGCCCCCCACACTGTTTCAAATCTTCATCAATGATCTTGTTGCTAATCTACCGCATGGAATTAAAACCGCAATGTACGCTGATGACCTGGTTCTATGGAGCACACACGATCATGTATCAGTGACCACCAGATCACTACAAAGATATGTATATGCATTTGTTGCATGGGCAAATAGATGGTGTGTCAGCATAAACACTGACAAGTGCAGCGCCACTCTATTTACCCTCTCTCCAAAACAAAAGGCAGGGATCATACAGATAAATAACATACCTTAGAGTAACATCTGATGGCAGGCTAACATGGAGAAAGCACATCAACAAAGCAGTAGCAAAAGCCAGAAGGAAAATAGCCATCCTGAGAAAACTAAGCGGAACCACATGGAGTGCCATTGGGAAAATACTTAGCAAAGTTTATCAACAGCGCATACGACCATACCTGGAATACGGGCCAACTGCGTGGTGTTCAGTGTCAAAAACCACACTACAAGAGCTGGACAAGGTGTAACATCAAGCACTTAGAGTCACCACAGGAGGGATGAGATCAGCCCCTATAGTGGAGGTGGAGAAGTTGGGGAGGACACACGCACTGAGAGAGCGCAGAGATACGAAAACGCTAATATAAGCAGAAAAGTTCCTCAGCTTGCCAGGCCACCCTATGAAGAACAGATTTGAAAACTTAGATATGTGGCGGTTGAAAAGAAGCAGTTTTATCCACTAGGCAAACGACTCTGCAGAGAAACCACCGATCTGACCACAACTGGTATCCCACTGAAAACTATTCCAGAGTGAACTCCATGGAAAGATGAACATAGACTATCACTACAAATCCAGACAAAAGTGAGAGGACTATTTGACAAGGAAGAACATAACAGTGTACAGCGCAAACAGCCACTCTCAGCATCCCTGATGAAGAATACCAACAGGACCTCTGGATCCAAGTCTACACAGATGGGTCAGTACAAAAACGCTGTTCGAAATGGAGGAGCGGAGTGTACATAGAATACCCAAATAATACTAGGGACACGACCAGAATACCAATAGGAAAGTACTGACATAACTATGATGCTGAAATTGAGTCACTCAAGTTAGCAACAGAGAAATTACTAAATACAAGCCATCGTACACAACTTGTTGTGCAACCGACAGATGCAAAATCAGTACTCGAGGCGCTCCTGTCTGGGAAATTGCCAGTACTAAGGGCACTACTTTCTGAACTTAGCAGTCAGCATAAGGTCACCATTCAGTGGATACCATCCCACTGTGGAATACCCGAAAACGACAGAGCTGACCGATTGGCCAGGGAAGGAGTAAAAGAAGAACAGCCTGATGTGCCCGTTACATAACAACAAAAGAAAAGAATGATCATATCAGTCAGAAAGCAACCAAAAACGTGTCCAAGTTTACTACCACATTATGGTCAGGCCAGAACAAGTCATTATTCTGGTCCTCAGAACAGGCACAATAGATTACGCAACGACACATACACACAATTCAAGATTATTGATGAATCAGCCATGTGCACATGTGGATTGTCGTCGCAGACAGCAGAGCACATACTCCAAGACTGCCCAAACTAAACATATCTAGGCAAATTTTCTGGCCTAGAGAGACAACAGAGAAAGATAAACTCCATGGACCGCTGAGTTAACTAATAAAGACAGTTAAATTCATACAAGAGACAACATTGCAGTTATAGACATATTTCAAGCGAACGAAAGAAGAAAGAGATTATATAACGCAAATGAAATCATCAGAAAGCACAGCAGAGACAACACAGACGAGCAACGAATGGGAGAGGCATATGTGATTGCTATCGACAATCTACATACTGGCATGCCACGGACATGTTGACGCAATCCACACATAACGATTGACAGCCATGCCGCCGAGATTGCACGCACCATTGAAATGTCAATCTTCAAGATTTAATTACTTTGCTCAGATTATTGCACTTAGTAGATTTCTGGTTTTAAAATGTTCGCACCAAACTAACCAAATTGATTCAAATTTAATTTGAAAACCCTAATGTTGTCTTAGTAGTCGACTTGGTGGAACGGAACAGTTCTCTCTAGCTCTTAAATTTCTGATGCGCTGATGTCAGCGTAGGAGGTTCATCCATATACCAATCACATGAACGTAAACGTTGATTTCTCGTTCACGAAGCAATGGTAAACTAGTGAATCTAAAATGTGCATAGAAAATCAACCAGGGGTTGATCGCGACGTCATACAATGGAATGGAATGTGTGTGTGCGTGTCTATGTGCGTGTGTGTGCGTGTGTATGCGTGTGTGCGTGCGTGCGTGCGTGCGTGCATGCGTGCGTGCGTGCATGCGTGCGTGCCACCGCTGTGGATTAAGGGCACAATTCACAATTCGCAAACGCATTGCGTTTATTATGTTGGTATGAGGCGTCTGTCATTCAGATAACGGTGACAAACTGCTGAACGTAAAAATTGTTTACTAAATCACAAATCGCCCCAAATGCGGGGTTGATTGCGACGTCCAGTAAAAGACAATAAACTAAGTGTTGACTTGTGGTAGTTAACATTTAATACTTTTAATCTAAAAATTTACGGGTCTAAAATGACCTGTGTCCACCTTCCTGCTGGTTGACCAAAGCATTTCCTTCCAGGAGCTATGCCTCCCAGAACTGCTCTTCCCAGACCGCTCTGAGGTATGATATGACCAAGGGGAGGTCAGCATGGCTGAATGAATAAGTACGCGCGTGTTTAAAATATCCGGTTTGCTGATACCGAGGTATGAGGTTCAACCCTTAAACCGGACGGTTGGACTAAAATGTTGACTTCTCGTCCTTGACTTGGTGTCGTAAATTTCAATTACCTCTGAAATCTGAGTGGGTTCACCTGATGGCGAGGGACACTGGTAATAGGGAAAGATAATCCACACACAAAATTCAGTCTAGCACTACTTGAAGTAGTCTGTAATGGACTACGCTTGAGTTCAAAGATAGAGAGAAAGAGAGAGAGAGAGAGAGAGAGAGAGAGAGAGAGAGAGAGAGAGAGAGAGAGAGAGAGAGAGAGAGAGAGAGAGAGAGAGAGAGAGAGCGAAAAAAAATGGCAAAGGTATTTACGTTTCCTACATATGTTTATGAGGCTGTTTTCTTCGATGTTCAGATCTTCTAGAACAGTGGTTCTCAAACTTTTTTTGGCCCGTGCCCCCCTTCACCATATTTTCAGAACGTCAATTCCCCCTTTCGTATTTCCTAACTCAAAATTTGGCCCGTGCCCCCTTCACCATATTTTCAGAACGTCATTCCCCCTTTCGTATTTCCTACCTAAAAATCCCACCCACTCCTACACAATATACGTAATAATGGAAGCTAAATTTAATAGCACATACTACTTACTTTATAAAATGAATTTTAGAAGGGCGAGACGTACAGAACCGTACAGTATGAAGGGAAAAACAATATCAAGTAATCGGTTCTTGTATTAACGCGATCTTTAAATAATCTTATATCACCCCCCTTCCCCTGGAAACCCTAAAATTCCCCCCTAGGGGGGAATTCCCCACCGGTTGAGAACCACTGTTCTAGAATGTCAGTATTCTTCTTTTTCTACGTCCGCCGTATTCTAAAAATGTGTCTGAACCAGTCAAGTTTAAAAGTAGGTCAGCACGGCGAATGGATAAGTGCGCCTGCTCTTAAACATCCGGTGTCTGTTGCCGAGGTAGCGGGTTCAACCCTTACACCAGACAGTTGGACTAAAATGTTGACTTCTCGTCCTTGACTTGGGGACGTAAATTACAAGCACCTCTGAAGCTGGAGCGGGTTCGCCTGATGGCGAGGGACACTGGTAACAGGGAAAGCTAATCCATACGCAAAAATCAGCCAAGTGCGCTAGAGTAGTAGCACAACTATGAACTACGCTTGAGTTCACAGACAGCGAACTCAAAACAAACAAAAAAAGTTCAACATTCCCTATTTCCTTTTTTAGTGATTGCGAAATGTTCATCGACTGACTCCTATATGTTGCCACATGAAAGATGTATGTTGCCACAGGAAAGATGTATATTGCCACATGAAAGATGTACGTTGCCACAGGAAAGATGTATATTGCAACAGAAAATATGTATATTGCCACAGGAAAGATGCATACTACCATAGGAAAGGTATATCTTGCCACGGGAAAGATGTATGTTACCACATGAAAGATATATCTTGCCACAGAAAGATGTATGTTGCCACAGGAAAGATGCATGTTGCCACCGAAAGGATATATGTTGCCACAGAAAGGATGCATTTTGCCACAGAAAAGGTGTATATTGCCACAGGAAGGATGTATGTTGCACACACACACGCACGCACAAACATATATCACACACACACAATAAATACATACATGGAAATACAGATACACACATAAACACATATACACTCAAACATAGTACACGCTTATACGCATACATATACGCACACAGGCAGACAAACAGACAGACATACACATACACACGAACTCACAGATAGATAGGAAGACAGCAGACATAAACACACAGACAGTTAGATAACAGACAGAAAGACAAACGCATAGACAGAAAAGGCACAGGCAGAAAGAAAGACACAGACAAACAGACGCACAGACATCGATTCCCAATTCTTGTATAGATACATGTAATAAACACACATTTTCATGAATACCTATATGTATTCTTGTGTGCATACCCGTAGGCATACATATCCCTGGGCATACACATTTGCATGCCCACAAATAGCTACATAAACGCATAGAGTGGTGTGAGAAAGGAAGAGAGTGTGTGTGTGTGTGAGAGAGAGAGAGAGAGAGAGAGAGAGAGAGAGAGAGAGAGAATGAGAGAAAGAAAGTTAGAGGGAGAGAGATTTAGAGAGAGAGAGAGAGAGAGAGAGAGAGAGAGAGAGAGAGAGAGAGAGAGAGAGAGAGAGTGAGAGAAAGAAAGTTAGAGGGAGAGAGAGATTTAGAGAGAGGGAGAAGTGGGAAAGAGTGAGAGATTGAAAGCTTGGTAGAATGAATTGATTGAAACTGTCCGTTATTTCTCCTATCAGTTTTATTGGATCCTATTATGACACTAGCTGAGTGCGGCAGTCGTGGTGGCGCGTTGACTAGCACGT
This sequence comes from Cepaea nemoralis, assembly GCA_014155875.1. Lineage (NCBI taxonomy): Eukaryota > Metazoa > Mollusca > Gastropoda > Stylommatophora > Helicidae > Cepaea > Cepaea nemoralis. Next base: position 83,239 of record JACEFZ010023189.1, on the reverse strand, counting down.
TTGCTGCCGGCGCGGTGGTCATAGGTTGGAATCCCCATAGAAGCTGTCATCTATTTATTTATATTAAGAAAAAAGTATCGGAGTTAATATGTCGACCAGCCTAAAATAGGTCCCAGGAAATGCTATGTAAAGCAAAAGCTGCCGGCGTGCTAATGACCTCAGCACCCACAGAGAGTCGACTGGTTTCTACAAATATACGACGAGCATCACGTAACAAATATTTGAGCCGCGGTATGTTTTGCGTGTGAGCCTGCTGCATTATTACTAGTATCTCTCGCCATCAGGCGGAGTCACTGCGACTTCTAAGGTACTTGTAATTTACGTCTTAAAGTCAAGGACGAGAAGACAACTTCTGAGGCTAACTGACTGGTGTAGAGGCTGAACCCGCCCCATCGCCATGAGTACATCGTGAGTTTAAAAGCCAGTGCTCTTACCCATTCAGCCACACTGACATCCACCATTTGTATACGCAGCGGTCTCATACACGATTCCTACACCTGAACGGAAACTGCCCCAATGGTCACGACCCAATCTCAGGACTGGGCTTGGCCTCTGTTCCACAACTGGTTTCACGAGCCCAGCATGTTTCATGGGAACCATGCTCCACCCCCCGTTCACGCTTGCTTGCTGTCTTCACCCAATGATCTAGACCAGTGGTTCTCAACCGGTGGGGAATTCCCCCTGGAAGGGGGGGGGGATTTAAGGTTTCCAGTGGGGGAGAGGGGAGATTAAGATTATATCAAGATCCCGTTAATACAAGAACCGATTACTTGGTATAGTTTTTCCCTCCATAATTTGTTTTATAACATTAAATAGACCCGCAAATCACGTTTTATGTAGACGTCTAGACTTGTTCTAGTATGTTCCATTAAATTTGGCTTCCAATTTTACGTATACGTAGGGCCGGGGGGGGGGGAGGTATTTATAGGGAGAAAATACAAAAAAAGGGGGGGGGGTGACGGTCTGAATATGTGGTGAAGGGGTGCATGGGTCAAATAAGGTTGAGAACCACTGAGCTAGACAGATCAGGACATGCATGGTGTAGGAAAACAGATTTGAAAAGTTAGTTGCATATCTTTTACAGGAAGTTTGCAGTCAACACCAACATTTTTTGTTTGCTGTTGTTGATGTCTTGGCAAGTTTACGTTCAGTAGTTTGCAACTGCTTTCTGAACGATCGGCACCCACACCATTTCTTAAAAAAATTAGCGTAACGCTGTCTGCTGCCAAATTGCGTTTAGCTGTTTTTCGAACTCCTGTATGCGAGATCACGAACCGCTTCCGTAACACCTTCGCCAGGGAGACGGCGTAAAACAAAACATACATCTTCATAAAGTCTGGAAAAGAATATTGCAGCAGGAAGTGACCATAGAATCCGGCACGTGCTCAGTACTCAGCGGAAGGCCCCAGATGGACGCATAATCAGATTGCAACTACTTACCATTAGTATTGGCACACTTGGCTGGCTGCTGAAGATGTTGAAATAGCAATATAGGAATGTTTCGAGTGTTGTCACGTCGGTTCTTAACTCTATTCAACTCAGTTAAACTCTACTCAATTCAACTCAGCTCAGTTCAGATCTACTCTACTCAACTCAATTCAACTCTACTCAATTCAACCCTACTCAACTCAGCTCATTTCAGCTCTACTCAACTCAATTCAGTTCAACTCTACTCAACACAACATGCTTTGATGAGTGATTTTCTAATACCTGCAGATCTAGTACCTCAGCATTTCTTGTCTTTTATGTCTAACATATTATTAAACATTCTTATATATTAATAAAAATAATAATGATGATAACAATAGTAATATTAACAGAAGTAATAATAACAATACCACACCCAACAATGTCTTTGCCATTTAATTATTCATTATCGACGAACCCTATAGACGAACAACCCACACACATTTCAATTAGCGGACTCTAATACTTGTTCTTTTTGTTCCGCGTGACGCTGCTAATTTTTGTAAAATAATCTGTGGATGTCATTATTCATTTCTTCTTCTCAGCATCATAATTCCGTCACTTGTCAACTGTGTAGTATAGCTATTGACATCCATTGAAGTGTTTCATATTAAAACCTTAGCTGTATGTACGTAACTATATGTATGCAACTATATGTATGCAACTCAATGTATGTAAATATATGTAACTATATGCATGCAACTCAATGTATGTAAATGTATGTAACTATATGTATGTACCGATACGTATGCAACTATACGTATGTAAATATATGTATGTAACTATATATATGTAACTATAAGTATGTAACTATAGGTATGTAACTATGCGTATGTAACTAAATGCACGTAACTATATGTATGAAATTATATGTATGTAACTATATGTATGTAACTATATGTATGTGACTATATACACATGAAGTTACGGTAGTGTTGTGACTAGCACACTCCCTGCTGGTCCACTGGTCCTGTCTTGGATCCATCCCATTTCAGGGATTTAAAGAACGCAATGATCTGGGTTGCCAGAACGCCTCGGTATAAATTGAGTGCCTGGAAATCTTTGAGAAAGTAAAGGCAACCGCCGTGATATTTTCAGCACCCATCGAATGCCCATGGCCTTTACAAATGTGAGGCTAGCACCATATACCCAATAGCCTAACATCGTGTAAAAATGGTTCTTTACTTAATATATTACCTAGTACAGTGGTTCTCAACCGGTGGGGAGTTCCTCCTCCCCCCAGAGGGGAATTTTAGGGTTCCCGTAGGTGGGGTGGTGGAGGTGGGGGGGGGGGGGGGGAGATAAGCTTATTTCAAGATCGCGTTAATACAAGAACCGATTATTTGATATTGTTTTTCCATCCATACTTTACGATTCTGTACTTCTCGCCCTTCATTTTATAACGTAAGTAAACCCGCAAACCGCGTTTTGTGTAGACGTCTAGACTTGTTCTAGTATGTGTTATTAAATTTAGCTTCCATTTTTACATATACTGTGTAAAGGAAGGGGGGAATTTATAGGGAAGAAATACGAAAGGGGGGGGGGATGACGTTCTGAAAATATGGTGAGGGGGTGCATGGGCCAAAAAAGGTTGTAAACCACTGACCTAGAAGGTCAGCACGGCCAAATGAATAAGAACGTGTGTTCTTAAACATCCGGTGTGCTGATGCCGAGATTTGGGATTCAACTTCTTCACTGGACAATTGTACTAAAATGTTGACCTATCGTCCTTGAATTGGTTACGTAAATTACAAGTACCTCTGAAGTCGGAGTGGGTTCGCCTGATGGCAAGGAACACTGGTAATAGCGAAAGCTAATCTACACACAAAATTCATCCCGTCATTACTAGAAGTAGTGTGTATGAACTACGTTTGAGTTAAGAGCTAGCGAGCGCAAAAAATTTATTACCTTATACGCCTCGAATTGTCGATAAGAGTCCATTGCTTAATAACTATATATTTCAAGCATAGTGGAATGAGCGTTTTTTTTTTTTGTGTGTGTGTGTGGAAACTACCAGGCTTTAAATGTTCTTACCGTATCTAATGATACTCGTGTTTTCTCTCCCCACTCCAGCATCTAGTGAATGGTGTGCAAGCTACTTTCAGGTTATTAAAACTCTGGCTTCTCTTACAACATGTATTATATTCAAACCTACAACTTTATCATGTCTCGGAAATTGAATTACGTTGGGCATGTTAACCTCCGCACTGGCTTGGGAAGAACAGTGTTGAAAGGCTTGGTTCCTAGGAGAGGTCTGCCAGCACGCGGACAGAGACAGCACACTGACGACACATTGGGTACGAGAGTGGAGGAGACTTCGGTCGACCAGCACACAGATAGACACAGGATACCGACGACACACTGGGTATGCGGGTGCAAGAGTCAAGGATCGACCAGCACACAGATAGACACAGGACACTGACGACACACTGGGTATGCGGGTGCAAGAGTCAAGGATCGACCAGCACACAGATAGACACAGGACACTGACGACACACTGGGTATGCGGGTGCAAGAGTCAAGGATCGACCAGCACACAAACAGACACAGGACACTGACGACACATTGGGTATGCGGGTGCAAGAGTCAAGGATCGACCAGCACACAAACAGACACAGGACACTGACGACACATTGGGTATGCGCGTGCAAGAGGCAAGGATCGACCAGCACACAGATAGACACAGGACACTGACGACACATTGGGTATTCGGGTGCAAGAGGCAAGGGTCGACCAGCACACAAACAGACACAGGACACTGACGACACACTGGGTACGCGGGTGCAAGAGGCAAGGATCGAGCAGCACATAGATAGACACAGGACACTGATTACACACTGGGTACGCGGGTGCAAGAGGCAGGAGAGATGGCAAGAGGCCGAGAGTCTTTCTGCAAAGAACGGACTATATGGTTCAACTGTAACTTGCTCAAGATGTTTCATTTTGCAACTCAAGATGTTTCATTTTGCAATTATGTTTGTCTGTAAATGTTGAAAGGTTCAGGTGATGATACACATCCTTGTCTAACTTATCTTTTAAGTCCGTTGAATTCATTAAGTTCTCCTTTCCACACGATGGCAAATGCATCTTTTTAATATATATTTGTCATTATCTAGAGATATTTGTCATTATCCTGATAATGTCCAAGTTTGACACTGATAGCATAGGGTTGGTATGAATATATTATTTATTTATTTGTCGTTTTGCGGAAATAGGTATATTTGGATGTTTCAGTATGAGTGTAGTTGATATATCAGCTCACTTGCTTTTTTAAACCTGATTCAGATTCCTGTGTGTATTTTGCCATCCATCATCTGTGATCATACTTCCTAGATATTTACACTCCTTCACTTGTTACAGAGGTGAACTATTTATCAGTATATTTAGTGGACCAAGAGATCTGTTAACCTGCGTTACTTCAGTTTTGGCTGTAGTCATATTCGTATCGTATCTTCTGCACATAATGGAGGGGTATATGCCTGGGAAGAGAGGAAGAGGACGGCCAGAGAGAAGATGGGTGCAGGATCTGGTGGATGATCTCCAGATGGGTGTATCAGACGTGGGACATCTTGCTTTCCGGAAGATTGTTACGGGAGCGAGGTTCTGCAAAGGACATGCTACTGAATGAATGAATGAATCTTTTGCATGTTGAATTTCAGCTTATTTATATGATTTTGCAATCTGCGCCATCGTCGCTATAAAACAGGCACGCATCATCTGCAAATAAAAATGCATTTATTGTTGATGGATCTGTTATTTCTTCTGAAGTAAACAGTTCGAAATTTTCTGAATCGATTCTGTCAAGGTTTGCTTCACTGGATATTCTGTCTATGTAGATATTACATAGCATGAGATGGTGGAGTGGGTGGACTGGATTGGGGGGGGGGGGGGGGGGGTTAGGGGGGTAGAGGAGGGAGCACACATCACTGTCTCACTTCTGAACTGACTGTGAACATACCTGATACATCTTCTTGTGTTCTTATTCCACTTTGGCTCGAGTGGAACATGGCTATTATTATGTTTCATAGCAATTAAAAAGATATCATTGCTACATTTTAATGATCGCAAATATTACTACCGTGATGAGACGAGAAGCGTACAGTTTGCATTTCCAATATACAGTTGTATATGATGTCAATGTTTTAAAATATACTCCTATAACTAACTCACTGCAAAATGTCAGTGAACGTGAAAAGTTAGTTGCGTATCCTTTACAGCACGTCGCAGTCAACTCCATAATGTATTAGGCTGATTGTAATTTCTTGGCAAGTTTACGTCCAGTATTTGCCATGCTTTCTAAATGATCGACACTCATTGTATGAAAACCAACGCAAGGCAGTCTGCTGCCAAATCGCCCATAGCTGTGTTTCGAATGTGATACGCGGAATTAAGTTGCTTCCGTATCACCTTTGCCACAGAGCAGACGAAATGTAAAAACTAGAAGCATGCTGAACATAACCAGTCGAAATACAAATACAGTTTTCGTTAATCTAAAGCTGAAATGAATATACTTCTACATTACATTATAAACCGAAGCATTTCTACAATTTCATGAACACACATTACATACATAATGACCAACAAGAAATAAAATAATAAGTCCTCTTCACACACAGACACACCCCCCCCCCCTCACAAATGGTGTAAAGTTTAAATTAGTGTAAGCTTGCTTGAAACTGCATAACCATAATTAGTCGTCAGTCGCGGTTCCAACTTTAAGGTAAATTGTCACCCCATAGTGCCCCGTTCCTGTGTCAGTGACTATCACAGGAAATGCTCCTCACTGTCTCACATGAGAAGTGGGACAGACCACAGTCCCGAAAAACCAACAGCACGCAGATGCATACAATAAATATAGTACACATAAGTGATAGCATATGGCAGCCATGCACACATACACATGCACAAACACGGTTTCATGTTTGAAGCAAGATAAGAGGAAATAAGAACAACAAGATTAATAATTCAGTATTTACGAGGAAGGTGAATTTGAATAGCAAGAAACACGATTCGTTTTAAATTATAAATAATCTATGAAATTCGATGATAACGATAAAAGATAAAGTAGCCTCTGTATTCACTTCGATATATGTCGCTTCTGTAACATATATATATATATATATATATATATATATATATATATATATATATATATATATATATATATATATATATATATATATATATATATATATATATATATATATATAACTTGACAAGGGAAGATTGAACACACATGATTTTCAAACGTTAAAGACAGCACATATTACTGAACATACACCTTAACAGACATCAACCATAGCCCACTTAGCAGTGTCTCTTTTGTAGATGCATGAACAAGATTGTCAGACCTCATGGCATGCCCCACGGTTAAGTGCTGGAATTCCCATTGAGACGAGGCATTGATCTGGACTCGAGATCCAGATATTCGGCGGGAGTACAATGGTTAGTGCCCTTGCATACAAGAACTGTGTCAGATCTCCTCTTTTTATGTGCCCATCTTTTACTAGGCATCACATAATATTTACTTCTATCAAAACCAGAATTAAATAGATACTTTATTTCGAACAGTACATCAACTGATGAACATTTGCATGTTTTACTACAAGACACTGCACCCCTGGATCGACGACGACGACAATAATAATAATAATAATAATAATAATAATAATAATAATAATAACAACATATTCTTCTTCTTCTTCTTCTTCGTTCATCCTAAGTTTTTTTTTCGGATGTGATTGCGTTGTGCCTGTTTACAGCAGAGCTGCGTTCTTGCGCCGTTAGGCCGACACATCCGACTTCTGCGGGCATTTGTTGACCGGGTTAACCTTCCCGGGGGTTTCTTAGGACGTTTGACTCTCACTGTTGTGGTGTTATCCCCCATCCCAACTGGTCCATATAGAACAGCCAAAGATCCTGGTCAGCCCTCAAGGGAAGGCAGGGGCAGACCATGGGCATTCCCCGCCATCCAAGGAGGCTTCCATACTTGCAGAGCCGATACATAGCGCTCTGGTACTGGGCTCACCCAAGGAATCGTCACGTCCTGCACATGGCTGCTTAGCCTCACTTCCGTATATTGGGCCTTCCGTTCACCATAGGCTGTTCTTCCGGAAACCAGAAGTATATCAGTCTGCAGATGACATCCACACAGTGAGCTTTCGATTCGGACTTTCCATGTAATGGATTTGCTATCCAAGCAATATTCCATTTCGTGCCACTAGGACACTTTTCCACCTTTTATGAAGCCCACACAGTGGGCTTTTGATTCGGACTTTCCACATAATGGATTTGCTATCCAAGCAATATTCCATTTCGTGCCACTAGGACACTTTTCCACCTTTTATGAAGCCCACACAATGGGATTTTGATTTGAATTTTCCACGTAATGGATTTGCTATCCAAGCAATATTCCATTTCATGCCTCTGGGTCTTCATGCACCTTTAAATGTCAACCTGTATATAGTTAAAGTAATCTGCGGTCAACTTTAGCTTGTTGATATCTCCATAGAGCTTGTCCTCACATGAAGCAGGTGTGGGCCAAAATATCTTTCTCTGTTCTGCATACGTTGGGCAATCCTGCAGCAAATGTTTTGCTGTCATTTTTCCAGTTCTACAATTACATTCATCGGTATCTCCTATCTTTAGTTTATTGAACAAGTGGTATTTCAGCCTGTTATGTCCTGTGCGGAGTCTGAAGATTGCTACTTGTTCTCTTCGGTCGAGTTTGTAATATGCATCATCCTTCTGATGGCCTGGATGCTATCATTCCCATTTGGTTCTATAAGTGCTTTTTATCAACCTCTTTGCCTCATTATAGGTTATGTCTATGTCAGGCTGTGATAGTCGTCCGCCCTCTTTTGCCAGTCTGTCAGCCTCTTCGTTTCCAGGTATACTGCAATGTGATGGGATCCACTGTATTACAACTTTTTTGGATTTCTGGCATAGACCATGGAGTGCTGCTCTTAGGTCAGTTAGTTCTGTACTGTTATTGCTCTTCAGTATTGAGACAGCTGACTTTGCATCTGAGAAGATAGCTATGTGCTTCTCTTTATTTTCCTCCATCAGGAGCATTTCTGCTGCAGTTTTCAGAGCCTCTACCTCCGCTTTGAAGTTACTTGAAAATTTTCCAGTTGCCATTGAATGTGTTTTTTTCACTCCATTTTTTAAATTTAGGAGAATTCCTCCTCCTCCATTCTCTATTGAATTTTTGGCTGATCCATCTGTATATGCATGGGTCCAATTCCTGCTTGGGTAATGTTCTTTTATGTAGTTTAGGGTTATTTCTCTTCTTTCGGTTTCATGCTGAGTGTTCTTTTTCTCAATACCAGGAATGTTTTCTATCATCTCAGGCAGTTGCTGCTGTCTCCAAGCTGGGAACTTGTGTGCATTGTGTATGGGCTTGACTGTTGATATGTTAAGAATAGGATCTGCCCTAATCCTTCGTTTTGCAGTTTCTACAAAGTTGCTACGCTTCAGTCTTCCCTTTCCAAAACCATTAAATCTGTTGTACATAGGGTGGTCTGTCAATCTTCTAAATTTTTCTGCTTGTTGCTGGGCTCTGCTATCTCTTCTATCCTGCATTGGTTGTAAACAAGTGATCTTTTCTAGTTCATTAATAGGCGTTGTCTTCAGGCTTCCAGTTATGATTCGCATTCCTTGGTTTTGGACTCTACTTATTTTGTTAAAGTTTGACTTAGCTGCTGTTGCCCAAGCTGCAATGCCATATTCCAGTACTGGCCTCACCCGTCCAGTATATAACTTCTTGAGAACTTTCTCATCTGCTCCCCACGTTGTACCAGCAAGCTTTTTCATGATTGCCATTCTCTGCCTTGCTCTTGTTCGATTTTTCTCAACCTGTGTCTTCCATGTCAGGCGACGATCAAAGGTGACTCCTAGATAGTTTGGATTTTCTTCATGGCGCAATATTTTTCCATTCAATACCAGCTTAGGTTGCTGAGGTTTATTTGAGAGGGAGAACACTGTGCATGTTGTTTTCTCCTCACTTATCTTCACTAGCCATGATTTTGACCAGTCCTCTAGCGCTAATAAGGCTTGCTGTATTCTGCTGTTAGCTGTACTAATATATTCTTCAGATGTCCATATGGCTAGGTCATCTGCAAAGGAGGATGTGTGTACTCTGGCTGGAAAATTTTCTGTGATGTCATTTATATATGCTAGGAATAATGTTGGTGAAAGAACTCCTCCTTGGGGGACACCTTGCTCCAGCAGCATCATTTTGCTGGTTTGTCCTTGTACTTTTGTCCTGGCAGTTCTGTTCTCAAGGTAGTGGCTGATCCATTTATACATTTTTCCACAAACATGCATGTTTTGCAGTTTTACTTTCAGTCCTTCCTTCCATACTTTATCAAATGCTTTTTCTAAATCTATCCAGACTGCTAGTGTGTGCTTTTTCTCTTGGAAGGCATCCTCTATTTCCTGAGCTATATAGGTTATTTGATCTTCGGTGGATCTGTACTTTCTGAATCCTGCTTGGTGTGGTGTTAAGAGTTTGTTTTCTTCCAGATGCCATGTTAGCCTGCCATTGATAATGCGTTCCATTAATTTTCCTACACAGCTAAGTAGACTGATAGGTCGATAGCCATTTGGTTCTTCCAGGTCTTTTCCTTTCTTTGGGACTGGTATTAGTATAGCTTTCTTCCATGCCTGTGGGACTATTCCTCTCTTCCAGCTGTTATTTAGGACTGCTAGTAGTTTCTTCTTTGCCTTGGTGCCTAGTCCTATTAGCATTTCATTTGTGATTCCATCCTTTCCTGGTGATTTCTTCTTTTTTAGGGTATTCATTGCCTGTTCCATTTCTTCCATTGTTAGATTTGCCATCATATATTCTGCTGCTGTCTCTGTATTTCTATGATGTATCTGTTTGTCTTTGATTGCTTTCTTCTGTTCAGTTGTAATATCAATGTGGTTTGCATTTGCATAGTGTTCCATTAGTGCATTTGCAGCCTTTTTTCCTGTAAGCAAGGCATTTCCTTGTTTAATTGTTATTTGTTTGTTTCTAGGTCCTTCATTGTTCATGGCTTTCACTAGTTTCCATAGTTTGTTTCCATCCCTGTCAAAATTCAGGTTTTCTGTTTTTTCCCTCCAACGATCTCTTGTTGTTTGATTTACTGTTCTTTTATATTTTGCTGAGATGGCTTTGAGAGAGGTATTCGCTTCAATTGTTTGTTCTCTCTCTGCTGTCTTCCTGGCATCTTCAACTTTGTCCTCCAAACTTTGTTGTTCTTCAGTCCAGTATGGTTTGTAATTTTTCCTCGCTCCTCTAGGAATGGACTCAGTGGCTGCCTGTATTATCGCTCTGTTTAGACTTTCCACCATTTGCTTTATATTGCCATATCGTGTATTTATGTTTTCACAATATTTGTCTGTTAGTATGGCAAATCTGTCCCAATCTGCTCGTTTGTAATTCCAGCGGGGCAAGGCTTTTGCTCCTGTGGAACATACTCCATATTCATTACAAGCTTGATTGGTCTGTGGTCACTACCTGCTAATTGGTCCAGTACATGGCGATCTATTTTGTGGAGGATGTCTCCTGTGCAGAAAGCTAAGTCTGGAGTAGAAGTGGTAAGCCATCTTCTGGAGTAGAAGCTCGGTGTGTCATCCGCTTTGTTGAGTAGATGGAGATTTGAGTCTATTTCCCAGTCCTCCAATTCATCTCCTCTTTTGTCAGTATCTGGGTATCCCCATCTTTCTGAACGGCTATTAAAGTCTCCGACAATAATGCAGTTTGTGTCGGTTATTTTCATGTTTGAGAGTGTAAGGTCCTTATCTGCTGGGCTATACAGAGTGTAAATTCTTATTTTCACGTCCTTTATCATTATATCAACACCTATAATTTCTGTTTGGTTGTCAGAGATCACAGATACTTCAACAACATATTCAAAGTGTGAATGTATTTAACAGAATGAAATGTGTGCTACTATCAACGGTAGCCTAGTGGCTAGTACACTGGCTTGCTGGGGTTCAACCACCACTTGAGCTTGTATTATTTCCCTGACCACTTGGCGCTTGTACAGTGGGTACATGTACATTCTCTGGGAGGTAATGTCATGATACTGGCACTTCTCTAGTGCCGTTTGGGAAGGAAACATGTAGATTAACACTAAGTTCATCACGAAACATTAGAAAAAATATCCAGTGCCCATTATACGAGACTGGACAAAGCATGCTGACAACAAGTGGAGATTGGAAAGTCTGTCATGAGTCATCATAAGGACTTGTCCTTCTCAGGATTAACAACCGAAAAGTTCAGTAACGTGCGAACAGTCTTCACCGGCCAAAAGGAAAAGCTCAGAAACGTGCAAACAATCTTCACCGGCCAAAAGGAAAAGTTCAGTAACGTGCAAACAATCTTCACCTGCTAAAAGGAAGAAAAAAGCAATGGACAACAGCAAAAGGGCATGGGCGCAGCGGGAAAAGCCCAAGCTGACAAGGAAGGCAACAATTTATCGACAACAGAGGCAAGAAGCAACCACGAAGACTGAAAAGTATGTACTAAAAGAAGTCTGGACCCGGATTCTTGCCAGTTTTCATATCATTTAGAGCATTCTGAACTTCCATCTTCAAAATTGATGGTCCTTCATTATTATTCTGAACATCATATTCTTCTTCTCTTGTATCACCATCAAGGTCTTTCATATAATCTGACCATGCATGTAAAATCTTATTTTTTCCTATTATGATATTGCCATCTTTTGATGTTAGCAGCCCGTTGATGCGCGTGTTCTTTTATTAGTGATGTCATTCATTCTTTTGTCTATTAATTTGGTATTCTGGTTGTTGTGTTGTTTTCGGTGTTAATATAATGTTCTTCCAGTTAGACACTAGCAACACGAGGTTGCTATTAAAATATGCAATATTAAAATAATCAAGATTAACATATTATAATTCAAAGGCTATAGTAACAAAGACAGAATAAGAGCAACACTACTAACAAGCTGTGGGGCTAGTTGAAAAGAATAAGTAATTAAACCATCAAGGAAGGACAGCTGGAATTAACATAATTTGCAATGCAGCGAGGTCGAGGCAGAATTCTTCAGGCAGTTTTCGTGTACGCAACACTTCATTTCATTCAGCTTTCCCAAAGTGCTCTTCCCCCCAGTCACAGATGCTGGCTGTGGACGACCTCAGAAAGATAAAAAATAATCTTGAACAGGAGCGCGAGGCATGGAATTTAATTACGTAGCTGAAATTGAAAAGAATGTCACACACAGAAGAAAGAGGGGACCACAGTGCTGAACTTATATTTAGCTCTGTGACAGGTCAGCTTCTTTAATCCATGTTTTTCAGGGTGTCATTTGTTTTAATGTAACGATTGGTTGAACGGGTTTCTGTAGGGGTTTTGAAATCTGTTCATGCGGGCTCTAATAACCGATAAGGTGAAGGGCTGCTGTCTGTAGGAGGTGAAAGCAGTACGTTGTGACCATTGTCTGAACTTCTTCCTCCTCCTCTCATTCTACTTCTTCTTCTTTTCCTCACGTCAACTTCTTACTCTTTCTTGTTCCTCTCCTCCCCCCCCCCCCCCCCCCCCCCCCCCATCCCACCCCCTAAAGATATGAAAGTAAAGCAAACAGAGTCGTATTGAGTATTTGGTGCTAGTCCTATATTTTTATAGACCAATCGGGTTTCAGTAGATTTTTTTTTCGCATTTCCTTTACAGGACGTTGCAGTCAACACCAGCATTTTTCAGTTGCTGTTGATGTCTTGGCAAGTTTTACGTTCAGTAGTTTACCATCGCTTTCTGAACGACCTGCTCACATACCTACGTAAGTAACCACCGCGACGCGATCCGCTGCCGAATCTCACTCAGCTGTGTTTCGTACGTGAGTATACGGGATTACGAACAACGTCCTTAACTCCTTCGCCAGGGAGACCGGCTTTCGATGGATCACCTTTGTTCCCACAAAATGTTCAGGCACCCATTATAAGTTAGATCGACATAGAAGTGCACGCCGATAAGAGCGAAAATCATCCCGTCGAGTTGGGATTCCCAATCATGGCCGCCAGATCGGCAGGCAGGGCGTCCTTGCCACAGCGCTACTTCGGCAATGATAGGTTAGATAAACACACAATGTATATCAGAGATTGTTGTGAGAGCGGGTGATATATTTACAAAAGAGATTGTTATGAAAGCAGGCGATATATTTATAAAAGAGAATTTTATCAGACCATGTGCTATATTTATATTAGAGATTGTTGAAAGAGCAGATTATATATTTATATCAGAGATTGTTCTAAGAGCAGGGGATATATTTATATCAGAGATTGTTATGAGAGCAGGTGACATATTTATATCAGAGATTGTTGTGAGAACATATGATATATTTATATCAGAGATTGTTGTGAGAGCAGGTGAGATATACCAATATCAAAATGGGCGAGGTGATATTACATAACAGCTACAGAACAATTGGCTTGATACGTCACGCAACATTTTATAAAATTACATTTAATCATACGAAGACTAAAAATAAAAGAAAATGTAAACATAGCACAAGCTTGCTTTAGAAGAAATAGAGGTACTCATAATAACATATTTCTCATTAGCAAAATTATAGAAAATCAAAAGCCAATACCACTATTTAGTATAGGAATGCTTGGCATACGGCACCACAAACTCGTGTCTGAAATGGAGGTGGAGGCAGTTACTGCAGCTTTCCACTGATTGGAGAACAAGCTATATACGCATGTTGGGATTGCGACTGATTCACAAAGCATGCTGACAAAGGTGAAGGCTGGTGTGCTGAATGAAATGCATCAATCCAGAGGTCGCGGGTTGTGAGTATTCACTGGATATTTTCTCCAGGGCATTCTGGTGTGGTTGGAAATAAACAAGCAGACAGATTGGCTGGTGCTGCATTATTGAGGATTGATTTGATGCATAAGGCTGATGTGGCAAAGGTCCTCTGGGCCTTTCTTTTTGTTTTTGTTTTTTGCATTCGCACTTGCGGAGCGCTATCAAGAACCAGTTACCTGAACAGTTCAAAAAGACTGATACGGGGACTGATACCACGTGGCAAAACTAACAACAAGAAACACCAGACTCACAAGATGTGCAGCATGGAAGCTGCCAAAACCGTAAAGAAGACAAGCTGAGAGAACCTGCCTGCGAGCTGCAGCAAAGAACCTAAACCTACAGATACTACTGAAACTACCACGAGGAAGATAGACGATAACCCACCTCAGACAAGAGCCAAGACAGCTGAGAAGCAGAGAGAGAGAGAGAGAGAGAGAGAGAGAGAGAGAGAGAGAGAGAGAGAGAGAGAGAGAGAGAGTGAGATAGAGAGAGAGAGAGAGGAGAGAGAGAGAGAAAGGGGGGGGGGGAGAGAGAGGATAAAGACACCAGAGTCGGAAACACCGACTCAAAAACAGTCAGATGGGTTGTCAAACGTATTCAAGTGGAACTGAAAGATGAACAGATCCTGAAGCAGCTGTAACAGGAGAATCTCCATATCCAGATCTTGAGGGCGGAGCGGGTCCTGACTTACTCCAAGATCCCTACTATGCTGGCGGTGGTGACGACTGAGGGCAGCGATAAACCAAGCCAAGTATCGATAAACCAGAAAGTACAACAACCTGAAAGATTCATACCAAGAATCACTCAATGTTCAAGATTCCAGAGAGCTTGGCACAGTAGAGCAACATGTCGCAGTAAGACAGAGACCTGCCGATACTGCGCCGATCACCACGCCTTCAAGGAGTGTCCATTGGCTAAACAGGACACAGACTTCCGAGTACCCAACAACAAGAGAAAGTGCACCAACTGCTTGGGCAAGCATGGAGTAAGATACTTGGGCTGTCCATACCTCCAAAGACACAGAGACGTCTTAAAGATTGCCATTACCACAAATGCATCATACAAGGAAGCAATGCGGAGGTGCGAGACAGCCTCGCGTATATCACAAGCTGAAAGAGATCAACTGCAAAGCCATATAGACGAGCTGAAGAAGCAAGTCAAGGCACTGCTGACGACGGCGGCAACCAGCGACAATGAAAAACTGCTTGCTGAAATAAAGGAGATCCAGCAAAACATCAAAAAAGAGGTGGAGCACATGGTGCAGACGACAAAGAAGAATGAAGAGATTCTACGAGACATCAAAGCAGAGAGAGAAAGGGAGCCAACCCAAATCAAACCAGCAGAAGACACGGAAAATAACACAGAGAAGCCGCAAGATGAAACCCAACAAGAAAACACCGAAAAGCTTCTAAAGACTATACACAAAGAAAAAGGACGCAAAAAGACGCATGATGGAGCCAAACCACAGACCAATCAGAAATGGAAAGCTAAAACCTCGATGTCCAAGCAGCTCAAGAGGAAACCAGAATCCCGCCAGACACCTGAAGAAAGCCCCGAGGAGGTTATCGACACACGTGAAGACAACCGGAGCCAAGAAGAGAAAGACAAAGAAACCTTAACTCTCGCGGAGTATTGGGGAAAAAATAAGAGGAGGATAGATACGACGAGAGGCAACGGCAAAGAAGAATGCGAGCCGGCAAAATGGGTCTACGAATAGCCATTTCCAACAAGACGTATCTATCCAAGCGAAACGCATAAGTAGAACACTGACAATAGAAACCACCAGAGAAGATGGAATGAAAGGAAAACTTGCCGGCCAACCAATCCCCCAGCTGACGTCACAGACACAAAAGCCTATATTACCAGTCCGAGTAAGGACTCACTCGTAAGAGCGCACTGACAGAATCAGGATAAAATTCACATAAACCACGGATCTCAACTCTAACCAAGGCTGAAGAAGCGGGTTGAACGAGACCGAATTTGGAATTTTTGTTTTTGAATCAAATCAAGCCAAGGCCCCCTGGGAGAATGGGAATAATACAGACGAACAGATAGACTATGATGGTCAAGAGAGAACTCTTCGCTGGCTGTTAAATGTGATGACTGAGCGCTTATGGGAATGCCCCGACTGCATTGATGTCGGTTCCTGACTCAACTCAACTCAACTGAGCTAATAGAAAAACAGCAGCCAGTAAAATACTGATTACGCAATGGCATTTGATTGTGTGGAACAAGAAGAATTGTGGAACGCAATGAAATAAATATGTATTTAAGAAAATTAAGGGAAGAACTTGGAAGTAGCAAAGATGTGGTGCCTGCAACGAATGTTGCGAATTCCTTGGACTGCCAGAGTAACTAACAACGACTGTCTGAAAGAGGCTAATTAAACTAGAACATTATATTCACAATAAAAATGAGACAAACAGCAGATTTTTTCCGCATGTGATGAGAAAGGAGGCATTGGAGAACATCGTGACATATGGAAAGATCAATGGTAAGAGTGGCAGGGGCAGACCATTAGAAATGGCGCTGGATGGACTAAGACAGAAGCATGAAGGAATATCATCAGGAGAGTTGATTCAGAACACCAAAGACCGAGATCTGCGGAGAGATATGAACGCCTAAGCCATTTGGCCAGGCACTTGATGATCTTGATGAATGAAGTAAATAAATTTCAAATTACGAATGTCAAAACAGCACCGTGGACTTAATGCAGTTCAGCAGTGAGATTATGTCGTGATACAACAAATTGGTTTGATATAGAACAAGGAGTCACACAAGTTTGGACTTTGTCCCATTATCTGTTTAACTTATATACTGAATCCAGTATGAGGAATGATAATAAATAAAGTATTGACAAGGAGCAATGGGATCCCTTTAAAATCGAGGGACTAGAAATTCCGGAAATTCGATATTCTGACGTCACAATATTATTATCAACAACACGACAGGGAATTGAGAAACGAATTAAGTCATTGCAAGAGCAAACTGATAAACAAAAGCTATATCTGAATGAAGAAAAAAAATGATAACCAACACATTAAACATGGTAACAGTTAACAAATGTTCCAAATTGGTTATCAATACAGGCACAAATGATGAAAATGAAATATGTTTGAAAAGCAAAAAAGACATGAAATTCGAGAAAATAATTATGGAGGGAAGAGTACCGGGGTGGGGGAAGGACGGAGAAGAGGAAGACCCACAATGAGAATGAGTTGAAGACCTGTTAGATAAGTTACACATGACAGCAACAGAGGCAGTAAGGACATCTGGGTCAGGATAGAGATAAATTTCGAAAAAAACTCTTATGGGGAGAAAGTTCTTAAAGAAGATATGGGATCGAAACATTATCCTTATATGGGAAAATACTAGGTAAGAAAATCAGAGGAAGTGATAACAGTATGTGAACAGCTGGGCAAAAAGTACTAATACCGCAACACCAACTTCATCAACATAGCAGATGGCAGAGAGGATTGTAGCGTTGATCGTCAATATGTGCTCTAGAAGAAGCAGAAGCAGAAGAAGAAGAAGAAGAAGAAGAAGAAGAAGAAGAAGAAGAAGAAGAAGAAATGAAGGAAGGAAAGGGGAGGAAGAGGGGGAGGCCGGATGGAGGGAGCTAGGAAAGGAGGGAGGGAAGGAAGAAGGGAAGGGGGAAAGGAAGGGGATTTGGAAGGAGGACGGGAAGGAGGATTGGAAGGAAGAAGGAAAGAAGAAGATATAGGACATGTGAAGAAGGTAAGTTGTAGACCTCATGATCTCCCTGGTAATGAGATCTATATCTATCCTTGTCAGAGAAGGCCAACAAAAGAAGGTCTTGTGTGCAAATTATTCACGTTGAAAATCCCACGGCAGTTAGGAATTGCTAAGTTTAGGCGGTAATGTCGCACTTCTGGTACAACTGTAAGGAAAGAAAGCATACCCACGGGAAGGCAGACCCTGTTACCAATGATGGAATCTGCATAGAAGAAGCAAACCGTACACTGTTGCATGCTGAAATAGGACACGCTGACTTTTGAGGTGCTTAACTAGGCGTGATGCACTGTCCTCGTCAGAGGGGAGGGAGGAGAGGAGAAGAAGAAGAAGAAGAAGAAGAAGAAGAAGAAGAAGAAGAAATATAAGAAGAGGCAGAGAAAGAAGAAGAAATATAAGAAGAGGCAGAGAAAGAAGAAGAAATATAAGAAGAGGCAGAGGAAGAAGAAGAGGAGGAAGACGAATTAGGAACCGTATATTAAGGGTATTCCCACCTATTAAATGAGATGGTGCTATTTCAATGGTCGGATACGAACATTGTCAACTATTTCATAGTATTATAGCAGGAAACGGTTGTAGCAGAGGAAAAAATTGAGACATTATAATTAATAACATTGACATAATAAAAAGATGGACAGAGTACACATAAGATTTATTCTGGGACAACAGGGTCAATAGACTAACATTGAATAATACTCAAGATGGACCAAAAATATTAACGGCTGAAGTAGAAAAGGCTAGTAAAAAGATTAAAGAAAGAAAGGCTGCAGGTCCTGACAAGATAACAACAGAGATGATACAATCCCTACTACAACAGAATTATGTAATGATATAAAGAGGAGCAAGTGAAATATTTCGGCCACGTTAAAAGACATGATACTCTTATAAAAACCATACTGGAAGGCAAGGTTGAGGGCAAGCGAGCAAGAGGTAGATAACGATACAAATGGGAAGATAACATCAAGAGATGGACGAACATCAGCCTGACAGAATGTACAGTCAAGGCGAGTGACAGACAGTGTTGGAGATCCATTGCAGCCATCCTTCATTGTTGAGACGGCACCTGATTGATTGATTGATTTATAGTTGTGGGTTCGTGTCTATGATAGACCTGGCCTAACACCTTTTTAGGGGTGATAAGTTGGTCATGCGTCGAAGTACACTTGTTCCTGCAGCGAGGCGCTATCGTCATTTGAAGGTGAGAGATTCGAATTCCGGTTGGTAACTATAGCTTTCAATTGTTATGTTGTCTAGTGCGTCCTCTAGTCTCGAATTCTTACCCCTTCTTCTGTGAGCGCGTGCATCATTACGCAAGGGTGCAGTCATATGTGAAACAACCAGGACTGCAAGAGCTGTGAAGAAAAGGCAGGACAGAAAGACCACTGCAGGAAATCCTCCTCCAGAAACGTCAAGCATTCTTTGCCCACATTGTCAAAGAACATTTCGAGCCAAAATAGGCCTTATCACCCATCTTAGAACCCACGGCTCCATACCTTCAACCCCACTGGATGAAATGAATGGTCATCATCATTCTTGATGGACAAACAACATGAGCGCCAAACAATCCGTGCGTGTTTATTTATGAACTATCTTAATCACCTCAAAGGGTCCCCCAATTGATATTAATGTGTAATACGTATACAACATTGGATCCGACCAATGATTTCTTTAAATGTTCTTTAATATACTGGACACAACATTACGGTTTGATGTGTTTGTGTGTTATTTGGCCTATGCTGGTTTAATACCAAGTGACAGCTGCTCCATTGTCCGCCGCGTGATCTTGAGAGCCCTTGACAGCGAGACTCGCAGACAAATAAGCCTGCAATTGATAAGCAGACTGTTGTCAGTTAAGCCAGCCTTCTATAAATTAGTGACTGGGTTTATTGTGAATTCTGAACAAAGGCATTATTTGAAAGACACTGATGATATATGTAACTTGACTCACTAATGACCAGTGAAGCATCACTGAGTATATGATTGCTTCAGTTATGTCATCCTAGCAAATTATTGTGCTTTAGATTATTATAGCCAGATGCCTCATTATCTAATACAGAGGAAATGCCAGATGTGGCGTTCAGTCATTTGATCTTGCTGAATAATAACAGCATGACTGGAGTATTCGAGGGGAAGGATCATTTTAAAATAATGTGCTTAGGCTAGAAATGTGGAAGATGTTGCGCTTGACAGAGCAATTTGCCGTAAACGACATCGACGAATGGGATAGCTTGACTCCGAAATGACTTTCACATGACATTGATGCATGAACCGACTTATTGCATTTGTAAAGATACAGACAGAAAGGTCTTGGTCAGATATGACTGAGCTACCGTATGACAGTACACGGTACTACCTGCTTTCTGTTAGCGACGAATGTTGGGCTGCGCTTACCAACCCCGACACCACACAATGTGCCAACGGCTTCGGTTGGAAGAGCGCAATTGGGAGGGTACAAGGAAGTGCGAGGAAATGCAACCTAAAGACAAAATGTCATGGCAGGGTAGACCAGTCCCTAAGCCTTGGTTGGCAGCCGTTCTAGGATCGAAGCTCCAACAGGCGAACAGTTAGAGCATTGCTTTGCTGATCCGGCGGCTTCTGCAGCTTGTCTTGTTCCAGATGTATAGGTGTTACCTTTCCTCTGGAGTGAACTAGGCAGGCCGAGAGAGGGATCATGCTGCATGGGCAACACATGGTCTCTTTATTTTATCCCAGGCTTTGTGCTATGGAGAGGCAATAACTTCATACCTGGTCTTAACCGATCTCGGAATCAAAGCGAGAGGCAACATTTACGGGTTATAAGTCCTTGTCAATTGGCGTAGAAATGGGGCGCCACGGGTTGCCTCTGACGATGAGAGACACCTACAGGTGTCACTGATCAACTACCGCCCGCCTCAAGCTGGGCAGCCCCCGGCCAATTGGGTGCTGATCCGCCCCAGCCTGCCTACTTCAATCGGTGCTTGGGGCTAGGACAAAATCTGAAATGCGAGCTGTAAAGCTAATGCACCAGGAACTAATAAAAAGAAAAATAGAAACCTCAAGCTACGGCTTGCAACTTGGAAAGTAAGAACCATGTGTCCAGGATTTTCCACTGACTTGACGAATGTTGACGATGTGAGAAAAACGGCTGTGATTGATACCGAACTCAATCGTCTTATCATTAATGTTGCTGGCCTGCATGAGACTCACCTCGCTGAGGAAGGGTCACTCAGGGAAAACAATTACACCCTTGTTTGGAAGGACACAGATCAGGCAGAAAAAAAGCAACATGGTGTGGGCTTTGCAGTGAAGAATTCGCTACTGGGAATGATTGAAATTCCAGTTGGAGGTAATGAAAGACTATTATTCCTGCGCTCGGCAACCTCTTGTGGTTTTGCCACCATTATTACTGCATATGCACCGACACTTGCTTCCTCTGGTGATGTAAAGGATTCGTTCTTCGAGACGTTAGACTCTGTGATCAAGTCAGTTCCAAAATCTGACTACATTTACATGCACGGTGATTTCAATGCTCGTGTGGGCAAGTGTAACAAGCTACGTGGAGGGTCCCAAATAACTATGTCACAATGTTTCAAAATTATTCTTTCGCCCTGGCTGGGATAGGTCTTTGCTTGCCAACCCTCCTCCGTTCCCCGGACTCACCGTCACTCTCTCTTTCGACCTCGGGACCTATTCCATGACGTGTCTTTCTGGCTGATCCATAGATAGCACGGTGATCGTTGGAGTAAACTAAAACGTGATTTATTACATTAATAAAGAACAGCACAGGAAAACACCAAGGCAGTTAAAATAGATAGTTCTACACAGACAAAACCGGGACACAGAATTCAGTTCAGACATAGAGCATCATGGCTTTACATCATAGACCAAGCTGTAGTCAAGGTCCGATCTGTCCACATATCGCTCACCGAATCATAGGTCCTCCTTGATTTCCCTCCCGGTACGTTGGGCTAACAACAGGTCTCCGTGGAACCAGACTAATGTTCGTGGGAAAATGTCCTGTGATCCCTGGTCACAATGCTAAGTAAAAGTTCCTACAAAGGGAAATAGTTCCTGAGCGGGAATTGGGTAGGTATCCTTCACTGTCTCAGACAAGGATGGGTGGGTCTGATATTTAGGTGGGGTCCAGTCCAGAATACAAACTGACTCGATCCTAGCGTATCGAGATGACTGGCGAGGTGTTGGAAAGGCTGTTGGTTATTCTTTCGGGCCAGCTGTGGCTTTGTCTGGTAGAGATCATACCCTTAGACCTGGCATGGCCCAAAACTTGACATGGCCTCGTCTTCAACATACTTTCTGCGTATAGCCCTGTCGAAACCTTCAGCTCTGTTCTTACTTTCAAAAAGAAGGACCCTGTAAAGGATAAACAGTTGTGAGAGTCTCCAGCCTAAACTTCTGGTACAGCCGACATGGAGACTCCTAATGGTCTCAGCACATCAGCTGCTATCAACAAAATATATAATATTAATAGATATATATTTCTTTACCAGACCTGCGTGAATTAGTCTGACCTGACAAGAGGTCCTGGATTGGCGGCGTCTTTTCTAGACTAGGCCTTTAGCTTGACGAAGTCTTGTCGTTTGACCCTAGGTACTTTTTGCCTACAAGACTCACTCTCCACACTCATACCAAGAATTTATTATTATTGGGCACATTCATTTCCAGGCTTATCTCTCACTTGCAAACCCTGCCTTTCTCACGAATCAGCATTTGTGGTGTTGTGTGTGTAATTATGTGTATGTAAAGAAGTGTCGTTCCCCATTCCCAGCAAGAATAGGAAAGAAGATACTACTCCTTCCGGCCGCTGCTCTCGTCTGAGCTGCCGACGCAATGTACCGGCAGTGCCTCACCCTACACGTAGAACTAGATGATCTTATCGACCAGTAACAATTCAGTTCACCCGGCCACCCTATCCGCTAAAAGATGAAAGAGATAGCCCAGTGGATAGCCTCTTCCGGCTCAAGAAGATAGATGGGTGGAATCCTTACCCACGGAGCCCTCCCCCCTTTCCGGCATACTGTATATATATTGTGTTTATATTTCAATGAGAGATGCTACTATGCCGAGTTCAGGCTGTAGGAAGAAAGATAGCACCCGCCCATCTGCCGCCAAGAACAACCGAAATCATCTGGGGAGCTATATTGCTCAGAGTCGTTCCCAGGCAATGCCAAGAACAAGACGCTTAACTAGATTGGCCAACAGTCAATCCACTACCAATATGGCAAGACTGCCGTTTAGCCAATTCGTCTCACCAGTCGAGACAACCAGTTAGCTTTATAGACCAAGGTCTAGCAGTATTAAATAAACCCCCTTATTACCTTTCAGTCAACCATCAGCATGCTGCGCTTCATTTGTCGCACTCTTTGAAGTGTCAAATAGACATGAGGCAGTCTATAACTCATACTTGACTAAACGGACATTGTTTTCCCCAGAAGTTGAACCCGTGTGTATTTGGTGCAACGCGCCCTATCGGGTTTTCCCCAAAGAAAAGACATATTTCCAATAATTCTCTTAAAAAATCGTGTTGTTAAAGTATCACAGAGAACTATCTTCCATGGTGATTGAACGAATAAGAGAACTGAGGGTTCCCGAAAGCTGTTTTCCCCTGTTTACCCAAACCCAAAGAAGGCCTGAGGACATGGGCCACTAGCATTTTGTCACATAGGCCCCATCTTAAGAAAGTCGAACCCTACGAACTTTCTACTGCCAGAGGTTCTGTTCGAATGGCCCCACCCTCACATTCAACCATAGGATGCCGTGATAGAATATCCGCTCCCACATTCTCCCTTCCGGGGATGTATTCGACCGTGAACTGATACGGTTGTAGGAGCAATGACCATCTCACTAACCTCGCGTTCAGTTTCTTAGAAGTTGCCAAAAACGTCAGAAGTTGATGGTCGGACTGCACTTTGAACAGTACTCCATACAGATAAGGTTGAAATTTCTGTACCGCCCACACTAGAGCCAGACATTCCCGTTCGACGGTGGAGTAATTCCGTTCCGCGGGTAACAGTTTTCTACTGGCATACGTCACCGGACATAGCACCGAAGGATCATCTCGCCCTTCCTGCAACAGAGTTGCCCCAATCCCTATGTTACTCGCGTCAGTTCTTAGAACAAACGTTTTCTCCAAATTTGGGAGTTGCAGGACTGGTCTATCCACCAAAGCCTGTTTCAGCTTCCCATAAGCTTCTTCACAGCTCGGGGTCCAGACTATAGGATCTGGCGATCCTTTCTTCAGGGTTTCGGTTAACGGCGCCCCAATTTAGTTGAACTTCTAAATAAATTTCTGGTAAAACCCACACAGAGACAAGAAAGACTTAACATCCTTTTTGGATTTAGGACGGGGTGCGAGTCCGACCTTCTCAATATTCTTTTCTTCCGGTACCAGTCCCCCTGGGGTAATAGTATGTCCCAGAAATTCCAAGGATTGATAGCCAATCATGCATTTGGCTGGACGGGCGGTTAACCCTTCCTCTTTTAACCTTGTGAAGATCTGTCCCAAGGACTTCAGGTGATCCCTCAGATTTTCAGACGCGATGAGAATATCATCCATAAACGAGACCACAGAGGGATCCTTTAAAGGCTCTAATAACATTCTCATCATGTGGGTGAAACACACTGGGCGCATTGCTCAGCCCAAATGGCATCACCTTGAATTCGTAATGCCCGCTCGGAGTACTGTAGGCGAGCAAGGGACGAACCTCGGGCTTCACAGGGATCTGATAATATCCCCGGCTTAGATCAATTTTTGAAAAGTACTTTGCCTTATTTAGTCGGGCAAACAGTTGATTTGTGTTCGGTAACGGTTCAACTTGGAATGTCGTACAACTGTTTAAAATGCCTGTAATCCGATACATAGGCGGTGCTCCCCACTGGGCTTCCTCAACAAGACAACCCCGGCATTATAAGGAGAAGTCGAAGGGGTGATGATGTC
This sequence comes from Cepaea nemoralis, assembly GCA_014155875.1. Taxonomy (NCBI): domain Eukaryota; kingdom Metazoa; phylum Mollusca; class Gastropoda; order Stylommatophora; family Helicidae; genus Cepaea; species Cepaea nemoralis. The sequence goes on along the minus strand of JACEFZ010023189.1, from coordinate 58,268 downwards.
ATCGTCCAGAAGTTTCTGGATTTCGGCTTCCAGGGCCTTCTCTTTCGAAAAGGGCACTGGATATATTTTTTGGCGAACGGGGTCTTGGGTAGTCAGAGTCATATCAAACTCGACCAACCCTGTCCGCCCTGGCCGATCGGTAAGAATCTGCTGATGGGACTCCAACAAACGGATGACCAGGTCTGTTTCTTCAGCCGACAGATCAGGACTTATATGTACATCCCTATAGATTTCCCCAGGGTGTAAAGGATACTCCCTATCCGCGTCTTCGCCCGATTCAGTTTCCATCGCGACCGCCATAGTCATGAGTGGGAGAGAAGTACCATCAGATCGTTCTTCATACTTTTTGAGGAGGTTAATGTGGAAGATTTTGGATTTCCCCCTGATCCGTATGGTATAGTTGGTGCGGGACACAACCCTTTCCACCTGGAAAGGCCCCTGCCAACCAATCTCGAGGTTATTGGAACCTACTGGAAGCAACAACAGAACCCGATCCCCCACTTTAAGAGACCTATCTTTCGTCCTTCTATTGTAGTAGGCCGCGTGTCTCTTTCTGGCCGCCCTCAGATTCTGAGCTGCCAAAGCCCAACCCGTCTGGAGTTTCTTCTTTAACTCTTCGACGTATGTATATGAGGATACAACTTCTTCGGAAGTTTCCTCCTCTGTCCAACATCTCAATAGAGCTTCTAAGGGACCCTTGATTGGCTTCCCGAATAGTAGAGTGGCTGGTGGCAACCCGGTCGACCCATGGGGAACCTCCCGATAGGCGAACAAGTCGGCTGGGATATACTCATCCCATCTGTCTGGTTTCTCTTGAGCCAGCTTCCGAAGCATGGTCATCAAGGTACCATTAAACCTCTCTACTTGCCCATTCGACTGAGGGTGGTATGGGCTTGTGTGAATGTGGTTAGTCTGGAAGATACGAAAGACTTCCTCCATCAGCTTACCACAGAACTGAGACCCATTGTCCGTTAGGATCTGGTTTGGAAATCTCAACCGAGTAAAGGTCTCCATCAGTGCATCAGCCACTCGCTTAGAGTCGACTGTGGCCAACGGTATCGCCTCACCCCACATGGAACAGCAATCCACCATCGTAAGAATGTACATATTCCTCTTCCTAGTCCGAGGAAGAGGACCAACAAGATCGATGGCAACTCTCTCGAAAGGAGAGTTCATAATGGGCATATCGCCCAAGATTACCGGAGCTGTCCAGTGTTTTGGTGCCACACGCTGGCACTCTGGGCACGACTTGACGTACCGACGAACGTCTCCAGTCATCCCTAGCCAGTAGATATGGCAGGAAATGCGCTGGAGTGTTGCCCCGACACCCATATGTCCACTGAATGAAATGGTGTGTCCCATATGAAGAAGCTGTTCCCGATAGGCCTTAGGAACTACCAGCTGTCTATGCTGGCGTTCCTCCACTCTGGCTCTCCGGTACAGTAACCGATTCTTCATATAATACTGACCCCGTCTTGGTGGGTCAGAACTTTTTGGCAACTGGTTGAAGCAAGGTTGCAAAGTAGCATCCTGGCTTTGAGCAGCTCGTAACTCCCCAGGCAAGGGATTCACAATCAAGGCCGGCGTCTGCTCATCTCCCGATTGAGATCTGGTTTGCATTGTCCCTACGTACATGGGTTCTGTTGGGATCCTTAGAAAGACGTAGCGACAACCAAAGATCATTGGGTAAGATCGGATCGAGCAGAACGGCTGCCTGTATAGTGCGGTAACATATTTCGATTTGATGTCCACCTTCGCAATCGGAAGAGACATCGCTACCGCACTCTTGGTCGCCGTTTGAATCTAAATAGACTCCCCGGTTAGCTGCTCTGGGCTCACTAAGTGTGAGGAAATTACGGCCTCGAACTGCAGACCTGTGTCATAGAGACACTCGACTGGTTGTCCGTTCACAAGTATCGTCTATACTACTGGTGGTTTCTCTGAATCTTTGTTCTCAAGACCCCTCCCTTCTACCTCCCTGTTAAACCCTTCCCCGGTTTCTACAAAACAGGCAGCATAGTGAGAATCTTTCTGTTTGCGCCTGCAATCGGCCGTATTGTGTGTGGGAGATTTGCAGTAGGCGCACCACTTTTCACTCCACTTTCTTCTAGGAGATCCAGGTGGACTCTTACCAGAGGGTTTCTTAATTGGAACTTTATCGAAAGGATCCTCCTTCTTGGTGTGGGCTGGTTTAGGGTTCTTCTTCTTTCCAGACCATGTGTCTGGTGGTCGGGGATTGGGTTGTGACAGTTCCCCATTATCCCCATGAGCTAGCACACACCTTTCCGCTAATGTGTTGACTACGTCTAACCTTTCTGCCCCATTTTCAAGCAAGAAGGTTTGCAATGGCTTAGGCATCATCCTCTTCATTTGGTCCACGACCACTAATTCTTCTAAACTTTCATAGTCGTTAGCAAATCCAGGTAATGACATCCACTTCAAAAGGTAAGACTTAAGTCTAACGCTGTAGGCTGCGAACATCTCCCCTGGCTCTCTCTTCGACTTTCTGAACTGCTGTCGGTATGTATGGGCTGTCATCTGGAACCTTTTCAATAATGCTTTTTCCAGGGTATCATAGTCATTCTCCATACCAGGTGGCAACATTGAGTAGACCTCGTACGCTGTCCCCCTCAGGCCCTGTGAGAGTTTCAAGTTCCATTTCCCACGTTCCAATCCCATAGCCAAAGCCATCGACTGAATCTGTGAAGATACTGGTCGATCTTATCTTTGTGTTCATCGAACGGGAGTAATGGGAACTTCATTGCCTGGTATGGACCGCCACTAGAAGTTGTTGAGTCAGGGAGAACTGCGCCTCCCACTGCACCCTCGCTTTCCTTGGCAGTTTCAGCTTTTAGCTCCAACTCCCTCATACGGAACTCATGGTCTCTGACTGCCTGCTCTGCCTCCATCTTCCTAGCCTCAGCCTCAATTTTCTTAGCTTCGCGCACCGCTTGTCTGAAGTCTCTTTCCACTTTCTGAACATATTTCTGTAACTCCGCCCCATCATAACCCATCTCACGCCCTGTAGCCTGTACTTCAGCAACATTAAATTTAGCTGATGCTATCTTAAACTCAGAGGGTAAGGGAATAGGTAAATGTATATTAAATTTCTATCTCAAGTACACAACTGGTTAAATTACACGACCACAACACGTCGTATGTCTGTCAGTCTGTGTCAGGAAGAGTATAGACAATAGCCAGGCACGGTAGGCAGAACCTATTGATAGTAGACAAGAATATCTGTCCCCTATCACTATATCAGCCAGAACTCCACCAGGATTTCAGATATCCCGCGACGTGCCCCCAGAAATTATAACAAGCTACGTGGAGGGTCCCAAATAACTATGTCACAATGTTTCAAAATTATTCTTTCGCCCTGGCTGGGATAGGTCTTTGCTTGCCAACCCTCCTCCGTTCCCCGGACTCACTGTCACTCTCTCTTTCGACCTCGGGACCTATTCCCTGACGTGTCTTTCTGGCTGATCCATAGATAGCACGGTGATCGTTGGAGTAAACTAAAACGTGATTTATTAAATTAATAAAGAACAGCACAGGAAAACATCAAGGCAGTTAAAACAGATAGTTCTACACAGACAAAACCGGGACACAGAATTCAGTTCAGACATAGAGCATCATGGCTTTACATCATAGACCAAGCTGTAGTCAAGGTCCGTTCTGTCCACATATCGCTCACCGAATCATAGGTCCTCCTTGCTTTCCCTCCCGGTACGTTGGGCTAACACAGGTCTCCGTGGAACCAGACTAATGTTCGTGGGAAAATGTCCTGTGATCCCTGGTCACAATGCTAAGTAAAAGTTCCTACAAAGGGAAATAGTTCCTGAGCGGGAATTGGGTAGGTATCCTTCACTGTCTCAGACAAGGATGGGTGGGTCTGATATTTAAGTGGGGTCCAGTCCAGAATACAAACTGACTCGATCCTAGCGTATCGAGATGACTGGCGAGGTGTTGGAAAGGCTGATGGTCATTCTTTCGGGCCAGCTGTGGCTCTGTCTGGTAGAGATCATACCCTTAGACCTGGCATGGCCCAAAACTTGACATGGCCTCGTCTTCAACATACTTACTGCGTATAGCCCTGTCGAAACCTTCAGCTCTGTTCTTACTTTCAAAAAGAAGGACACTGTAAAGGATAAACAGTTGTGAGAGTCTCCAGCCTAAACTTCTGGTACAGCCGACATGGAGACTCCTAATGGTCTCAGCACATCAGCTGCTATCAACAAAATATATAATATTAATAGATATATATTTCTTTACCAGACCTGCGTGAATTAGCCTGACCTGACAAGAGGTCCTGGATTGGCGGCGTCTTTTCTAGACTAGGCCTTCAGCTTGACGAAGTCTTGTCGTTTGACCCTAGGTACTTTTTGCCTACAAGACTCACTCTCCACACTCATACCAAGAATTTATTATTATTGGGCACATTCATTTCCAGGCTTATCTCTCACTTGCAAACCCTGCCTTTCTCACGAATCAGCATTTGTGGTGTTGTGTGTGTAATTATGTGTATGTAAAGAAGTGTCGTTCCCCATTCCCAGCAAGAATAGGAAAGAAGATAATACTCCTTCCGGCCGCTGCTCTCGTCTGAGCTGCCGCCGCAATGCACCGGCAGTGCCTCACCCTACACGTAGAACTAGATGATCTTATCGACCAGTAACTATTCAGTTCACCCGGCCACCCTATCCGCTAAAAGATGAAAGAGATAGCCCAATGGATAACCTCTTCCGGCTCAAGAAGATAGATGGGTGGAATCCTTCCCCACGGAGCCCTCCCCCCTTTCCGGCATACTGTATATATATTGTGTTTATATTTCAATGAGAGATGCTACTATGCCGAGTTCAGGCTGTAGGAAGAAAGATAGCACCCGCCCATCTGCCGCCAAGAACAAGCGAAATCATCTGAGGAGCTATATTGCTCAGAGTCGTTCCCAGGCAATGCCAAGAACAAGACGCTTAACTAGATTGGCCAACAGTCAATCCACTACCAATATGGCAAGACTGCCGTTTAGCCAATTCGTCTCACCAGTCGAGACAACCAGTTAGCTTTATAGACCAAGGTCTAGCAGTATTAAATAAACCCCCTTATTACCTTTCAGTCAACCATCAGCATGCTGCGCTTCATTTGTCGCACTCTTTGAAGTGTCAAATAGACATGAGGCAGTCTATAACTCATACTTGACTAAACGGACATTGTTTTCCCCAGAAGTTGAACCCGTGTGTATTTGGTGCAACGCGCCCTATCGGGTTTTCCCCAAAGAAAAGACATATTTCCAATAATTCTCTTAAAAAGATCGTGTTGTTAAAGTATCCCAGAGAACTATCTTCCATGGTGATTGAACGAATAAGAGAACTGAGGATTCCCGGAAGCTGTTTTCCCCTGTTTACCAAAACCCAAAGAAGGCCTGAGGACATGGGCCACTAGCGTTTTGTCACAACAAGTACCTCGAGTTCATGGTCAGTGTGCCTTGGAAAATACAACATCGGTTGCATGAATGAAAATGGGCAAAGGCTGCTGGAGCATTGCACCAGATATGACCTATGTATTACAAACTCCTTTTTTAAAACAAAAGAGCTGCATAAGGTCACATGGAAACATCCAAGATCCGGCCTTTGGTATCAGCTGGACTTCATCATCACACGGAGACCACGTCTAAATCATGCATCATTAACTCCAAGTTAACACAGTGCTGACTGTGATACGGATCATTCTTTAGTTGTTGCAAGAGTTAGACTGAGACCAAAGAGAATCTACGCAGCTATACATAAATCTAGCCCCAAGATTAATATTATTAACACTCACAATCCTGAAAAGTGCTTTGAGTTTCAACAGCAACTTGAAAAGTGAAAAGTGTGGTAAACTTAAGGAAACTCTTTATACAACTGCGGTAGGGGTTTACGGCACTGTTGATCACAAGAGGCAGGACTGGTTTGCGGCAAACAGCCAGACACTGCAGCCCTTGATTGATAAAATGAAGATAGCTCTCTTAAGAAACAATGAAAGAACAACGAGTAACACTCTTAGAGACCTGAAGCAAGCTAGGAAGGATGTGTAAAAGGCTGCCAGGCAGTGTGCAGATGACTATTGGAACAAGTTATGTGAGTCCATTCAAATCGCAAGTGATAAGGGAAACATAGGAAGCATGTATGAAGTGATAAAGAAAGCCTGTGGTCCAATGATAAAAAGAAGTGCACCACTGAAAACCTTAACTGAAGAAATCCTCACTGATAAGAAACAGCAGATGGATAGATCGGTAGAGCACTATTTGGAGCTTTACTCAAGTGTGAACAAACTAACAGATGATGCCTTCAACGCCATAGAGTCCCTGCCAACTCTTGACCACCTGGACACACTTCCTACCATAACAGAAGTTAAGTGTGCTATAAATGAACTTGCATCCGGCAAGCATCCGGGTAAGGATGGGATTCCAATAGAGGTTATCAGGAGTGGGCAAGACAAACTCACTCTACAGATCCACCAGCTAATAGAGCTATGCTGTCGAGAAGGACAAGTCCCACAGGATTTCAAAGATTCAAGCATCATAACACTGTACAAGAACAAGGGTGATCGAAGGGACGGTAAAAACTAAAGGGGTATTTCACTTCTGTGTACTGTTTGGAAAGTATTTGTCAGAATTGTTCTGCTCAGACTTCAAGTCCTAGGAGATCAAGTCTACCCCGAATTACAGTCGCGGCTTCTGACAGAACCGGTCTACCATTTATATGATATTCTCATTGCGACAAATGCAAAAAAAAAAAAATGCCGTGAACAGAATCAACCACTGTTTATTGCCTTCATCGACCTCACAAAAGCATTTGATTTGGCCAGTCGTGAGGGTCTGTTCAAGGCACTAAAGAATATTGGCTGCCCACCAACTCTCCTGTTCATCGTGGAATCGATCCACACAGGCATGAAGGGTATAATCAAGTTTGATGGTGTAACTTCAGAAGAGTTTGAAATCAAGAGTGGAATTAAGCAAGGTTGTGCACAAGCCTCACCCTCTTTGGAATATACTTTTCACTTCTACTGAAATATGCCTTTCGTGATTAGGATACCGGTATATACATTCACTCGCGCTCAGATGGCGGCCTCTATAATGCTCAGAGATTGTAGGTCAAATCCAAAATTAGGAGGGTACTAATCAGAGACTTGCTTTTTGCGGATGATGCCTCAATTACTACCCAATCCGAGGAAGAATTACAACATCTACTATTTGCATTCTCCAATGCTTGTTCTGAATTTGTTTTAAAAATTAACAAAAAGGAGACACAGATTATGTCACAAGGTGCACATGGGGTACCATCAATCTTTATTGACGACGCCGAACTGGAGATAGTAGACCATTTTACTTATCTAGGATCAGAGGTAAATAACAAATTATCCCTAGATCAGGAAATCAACATCAGGATTAGTAAGACAGCAACAACAATGAACATGTTAGCAAAAAGAGTCCAGGAGAACAGGAAGCTTACTGCCAAAACAAAAGTCCTCGTCTACCAAGCCTGTGTCGGTAGTATTCTTCTTTATGTGGTCAACTTACTCAAAGAGAAACGTTTAAACAGCTTTAATATGCGGTGTCTGCGAAGAATACTTGGTATTAAGTGGAAGACAAAATCACAAATACTGAAGTATTGGAAATATCAGGTTGCGTGACGGTGTGTCCCATGCTCAGTCTTCTTAGACTTAGATGGATAGGACACGTTAGGAGGATGGATGATGGTAGAATACCAAAGGACATCTTTTTTGGTGAATTACAGATGGGTAGGAGATCTCAGGGTCGGCCTCTACTACGATACAAAGATGTGTGTAAGCGGGACATGATTGATACAGGCATTGATAACGCACATTGGGAGCAAGTCGCCGCTGAACGTGTTGCATGGGTGGCAACTATCAGAAATTTAATAAAGACAAAGGTGAAAATAATTGCAGATAAAGCACACACAGAGCGTTAGAGACGTAAGATGGTGCATGGTGGTGGAAATGACCATGTTTTCACCTGCATCCACTGTGGACGAACATTTATAGCACGAATTGGTCTTTTCAGCCACACTCGCCACTGCCATGTGTTGTAGTTATTAAGCCTTTTTGAAGCACAATGTACCAAACTATCGTTTGTCAAGACAGAAAGGTGCCAATGTAAAGATAGAGATTCAGAAAGATACCCAAATAAACAGACAAGACAGAAAGTCAGATACATACCATCATCATCATTCTCATCATGTATCATGCCGATAAGAGTGGTTGGTCAAGGTTCGCCATCATACACAATCAATAGTCATGGATCAGATCGGTGTTCTTGTCTCTATTATTATTATAAGCCATCCAGGTATTTATTTCTTTTAACTGTCATTATGACGTCACCGTATTTGTTTGCACCGTGATATCACGTGCTTAACACCCCTGACATCCTTACAACAATATTGACAGGTTACAAGACAATGGCAGTGTTAGTGTAATATATATCAGACTGTAAGATTTACATTAGAAACCCTTCGCATATATATATATATATATATATATATATATATATATATATATATATATATATATATATATATATATATATATATATATATATATATATATATAAATATATATATATATATATATATATATATATATAAATATAAATATATATATATATATATATATATATATATATATATATATATATATATATATATATATATATATATATATATATATATATATATATATATATATATATATGCGAAGGGTTTCTAATGTAAATCTTACAGTCTGATATATATTACACTAACACTGCCATTGTCTTATAACCTGTCAATATTGTTGTAAGGATGTATATATATATATATAATATATTTATATATATATAAATTTGTATGTCCTTTACAGGACGTCGCAATTAAAGCTGGCATTGAATCTTCGAGCAACCGCGCTCCTGCCTTTGTCAGTGTAACGCCCTAGACCTTACACGCGCCCACTTGTCACATTCAACCCCAGCATTAAATAGCTGTTCGTGATTTTCTAGGCAGTTTTGCGTTCAGTAGTTTGCCATGGATTTCCGAACGGTAGACGCACAGACCCTTATGAAATTCAACGCAAAGCGATATGCTCCCAGATCGCATGCAACCGACTTCGAACCCGAGATGTCGGGATTGTGGAACTCCTTTTACTACCCCTGTTCTAAAGACAGAGAGAGAGAGAGAGAGATAGATAGAGAGAGAGAGAGAGAGAGAGAGAGAGAGAGAGAGAGAGAGAGAGTGTGTGTATGGGGAGAGAGAGAGAGTGGGAGAGAGAGCCAGAGAGAGAAAGAGAAAGAAAGACAGGGAGACACAGATGCACACAGAGACACACACACATAGGCATACACACCGACAGACATACACAGACACACACAGAGAGTGAGAGAGATATACATACACATACACATACACACACACACTGACACACACACGAACACACTCAGACAGAGAGAAACATACACATAGATACACACAAAGACACACAGACACAGAGACACACACACATAGGCACATAGATGCAGTCACATACACACAGAAACACACAGAGACAAACACAGAGAGACACTCACGGACATACACACGCGCAGACACACACACGCACCGAGACACACACGGAGATAGAGAGAGACACACACAGAGACGCACAAAAACAGAGAGAGAGAAAGAGTCACACAGAGAAAAACACATACGTACGTAAAAACAGAGAGAGCGCGACACACGCAGAGACGCAGAGAGACACACCCAAACAGAGAGAGACACATACACAAAGACACAGAGAGAGACACATGCAGACAGAAATAGACACAGTGAGAGAGAGACACAGTGAGAGAGAGACACACACACACAGCGATACACAGATAGATAGAGAGGCACACACACAGAGTGAGAGAAAGAGGTATTTGGAAATAAAACGAGAAGAGAGACAATGGAGAGTATCGTAACGACTTGAAAGATCAGAATGATAGAAAAACTGCAGAGGCTACCCGTCGCTGGGTGGTGAGAGTCGAGCATGGAGGAATATCACCAGTATAATTGAACCAGAACTCCAAGGACCGCGAACTATGGAGAGCCGTCCATTCTTTCGTCATCTGGCAAGGCACACGATAACGATGCCAATGATTTATTTCAAAAATGTTTAGAGCTACGGGTCAGAAACACGCGTAGCTATTCTTGGTAATGAATATTTATGGGTCTTTTCAGTGCAGATGTTTTCTCCTTCTAAATTGTAATTTAAATTTTAATGTCTTATTTTCTCTATTAATTTCTGGTCGTCAGTGTCAGGATGCCGGTCTCCCTGGTCTAGAGGTTACACGACTTTCTCCGTAATCTCGTATACTCTCGTAAGTAACGTAACGTTGCTCGAGAATCGGTAGCAGTTCTCTCCGCGTCGGTAACTTACGGGGTATGTGAGCCAGTCGCTCAGAAAGCAATGGCAAACTACTGAGCGTAATCTTACCAAGAAATCAACAATCAGCTGAAAGATGCTGATGTTGACAGCGATGTCCTGTAAAGGATATGCGAAAAAAAAGTGTCAGGATATCAAGCGAGATCTCATATAAGCCATAGTTTATACCTGTCCACAATGTTGTCCTTTGGTACCGCTGTGCCACGTATTCGTCGGTTGTAGTCATGCCTTTGGCTGTTTTCTATGGATGATATTGCTTACCGTGAAGCACTATCCGGAGATAACCGTGATATCTGGCTATGTTGTTTATCTTGCTGCCTTTCTCTGATTTTATACTTGATGATCAGCAAAATGAAGTTCTTTAGTGGTATTAAAATGTTATTTGCGTATATTTTTACAAGACGTCGCAGTAACACCCAGGTTTTACGTTCAGTAGTCTGCCATTGTTTTCTGAACGACCGGCACCCATACCATTTCGTAAATAAGGACCAACGCAAGGCGGTCTGCTGCCAAATCGCCAGCAGCTGTATTTCGAACATGGTATACGACGTTCTGCATCCGTAACCTCTTCGCCACGGAGCATGTTTATTGGTATTAGTATGTTTTAATTCAATAGCTTTAGATGACAAATGTTTTATCCAACATATTTTTGCCAATGCATCCAAGAAGAAGAGTTCTGGAGAGTTCTAAAACATAACTTCTTTTGGTGTAAGTGAATCATTGACAATTAACAGATTCGTGAGAAATTACTTAGACACTGCAAAAATGGTGTTCTTTAGATGAATTCCGCGGTTTAGTTCTATTAAAGATATTGGGATGTTGTTTGGTTAGCTCTGTCTTTGAGCTCCCCATCGGGGATTCTGTCATACTATTTTATTCATTCTGTTCTTCACAGGCCCAATCAATAAATGGTTGTAGGTTATTAGGATTTGCTTTAGCCGTTCTTCGTGTTTCTTATGTCATGTTATAGATAAATACCCAAGGTTTCGTACCAAATTAGGGTATTGAACTTCTCTTGACTTCCACAATTTCCTATTTGTATGAAAGGTCTCCTACATATTTTTATACATTTTAAATCTTTACTCTCCCCTCCCTCCCTTCCACCCCCTATTTATTTACATTACTACCTAAATAGATGAGTCATTTCGCCTAGTGCAGTAAGATTTCGCCAAGTGCAGTAAGATTTCGCCAAATGGCGATCGACTTATCATTTGTTTGGTTTCTTCTTGTTATCCTTGCCATTCTTTCATGAGTTTGTAGACACAGTTTGTTGTGACCTCCTATCCAACGTGTGTAGTTTATCTTGAACATGTTTTCGTGTGTGAACATGAAGGCTTGTCATCAGCGAAGTCCAGATCATCAGGCAGCGCTCTGTCAATCCATTGAATTTCATTTCTAGCAGTAATTACTGTTGCCTTCAGAATCCATTTTGTAGCCAGTAAGAATAATCAACATAATAAAAGACATCCTTGGTGCACTCCTGTTTGTATTTCCATTGCTTTCTGTTAGTTTTCCTTTATGAAGATCTCTGCATGTCATGTTGTCTATGTTAAGTGAATAATTTTCTGTGAGATCTCACAGTGCCTCGTGAATCTTTAACGGTTTTCTATAACAGTACTGTCAAAGACATTTTCATTATCCAAATATCCAACATAGAGTGGTGAGTGTTGTTGGAAGCTTTACTCGATTATGCATAATATGGCTTTCATGTCATTTCGAGAAGCCTACCTGTTTATCCTTGGCTGTTTGTCAATGGCATCTATCTCGTATTCTCTCCAGAATAACCCTGCTTAATAATTTTCCACGAGCAGACAACGGCGTTTTTACCGTATAATTGTCATACTCCAGCAGGTCTCCATTTTTGGCAACTTAACCGGATAGCCATCTCTTAGTTTGTCTCCTAGATATTTCTAAATATTGTGTACATTAATTGAGTTGCTTACACTTGTTTTAACAGCCTCTACTTAGATGTCTTTTGGACCAGCAGATTTCCCGTCCTTCAGCAATTTGATAGTTTTATTAATCTCTTCTTAACATGGTACCTTGCAATCGATATCTGCTCCACTTCTGGAGACTTGATATTTGAAGGGTCTTAGTGGACAGGTCTATTTATGAGTTCCGCAAAGTTGTCAGCCCATCTTTTTAAATGACCTTTAATGTTGCCGAGAACTTCCCCATTACTATTTTTGATCAGCCCAATTGGTTGAATATATGTGTGTAATTTAATGGTTTTTTTTTTTTTATTTGCATATCCTTTACAGGACATTGCTGTCAACACCAGCATCTTTCAGCTGTATGTTGATGTCTTGGCAAGATTACGCCCAGTAGTTTGCCATTGCTTTCTGAGCGGCCGGCTCTCATACCCCGTAAGTTATCGATGCGATTCGAACCACCGCTGATTCTTACCGTCATCACGTTAACCCACGAGAGTACGGAGAAAAGTCATAACCTCTAAGCCACGAAGCCGGCATTTAATGGGTTAGTCACAAAATAGCATGTAATGAACGCTATATGAGATACGAACTTGTAAACCATTAATTATTGTACTCACATCTCTCATTATTTTAAATATAATTTACGCGAACATTGATGCAGTTATACATTTTTTTTACAATCCACCCAATACTTGCACCGGAAAAGTCTCTGGGGGAACTGTCTTAGCCATGTTCGCAGCTTACGCTCAATTTCTTTGTCATCAGCAAATCGTACTCTGCAAAGGTTGTGTACCAATTTTCTTGACAAACACCTGCCACCGTAGACAGGCAACACTTCCTTATGAATATCCTTGGGAGTAAGTTCTCTGGTCCCAAATGTAACCTCACAACAGCACGCTGTACTGTGGTGTTGCAATCTGATTGTGTGGCAGACATTGTCAACACTCTGCGAGTGAAACGTTGTATGCACATTTGCATAAGTACAAGGCAGTTATTGTGTGCCACACAAAAACTTCAATCTAGACGAATATTCCACATAATGATACCGGTATAAACTTTCACAATAATTTCTCAAGTGTATATTATTTTGTGACTTAATGCTCGCCTTTCTATTTTCCTTCTATTTGTATTGTGGCAAAATGCATGTCCCTGAGGCTTCCCGTTCCCTGATGTCGCTTCTGTCTCTCTTGCAAATACATCAAATTATCGTCAGTACTCCGAGGAAAGGTCAGACGGATACATGATCAGACGGGAACTGGCACATTTAGTACAGGGACTCTTTGCTGGCTACTGAAAGCAAGGATGGAACACGTATGGACATGTCCCAAGTGGTTGTGATGTCGTTTCTTGACGCAACTTAGTAACTCAATATTGTTTTGTTTTTCTTCGCCCTTATCTGCTTCTTTATTAGCTCGTGTGTAGTTTTCGTTTGCTCCGGTATAAGCAGCTCTGGTTTTGCTAGTATTTAAATCTGTTTTAAAAGTTTTATTTTCCTTTTCTTTTATGTTTGTAAGAGTTTCCGGCGTTAAGCATGTTTTATGTTTCCGTGTTTTTTTGTTTTTTTTTCTTTTTTTTCCTTTTTTTTCTCTAAGGACTACGGTGCACGATTCGTTCCAAATTCTTTCAACCTGCCGTCAACAGTCTTCCGTACTCACTTCGTCTGCTAGCAGTTGCGAAACCTCATATTTATTAGTCTGTCATCATAATTGCTTCTTTATTTCCTTATCATTAGACTTTTTTTTTTTTAAATTCGCATATCCTTTTACGGGACATCGCTGTCAACAGCAGCATCTTTCAGCTGCCTGTTGATTTTCTTGGCAAGATTACGCTCAGTAGTTTGCCATTGCTTTCAGAGCGGCCGGCTCAGTTATCCCGCAAGTCACCAGCGGGGGACGAAACGCTCCCAGTTCTCGCCCGCTACGAGACTCTGCGTGACAAACGGGATTACGGAGAAAGTGGTGTAACCTCTCGGCCAGAGAGACCGGCATCCTTAGACTAGTGAGTGGTAAATATGACATTAAACGAGCAGTTAAGTAGATAAATAGATAATAAAATAAATACGTTTGTCGGGAGAGAGAGAGAACAATATATGAGTGAGTAGACAGGTAATGAGGCAGTTAATTGATTCAATGCAGACGGATAATATATCGCCTAATATGACGTCTCATTTGGACAGAAGGATGATATAACGCAGCACTAGAGTCATTATGTTATTGTTTTGTTTCGCGGTATCTTTTGCAATTTCGGTGACCAGTAAACGGAAATGTACATTACAAAACGTGTTAATTTAATTTTGTACCATTTTTGGTCCAAACCTCAGTTTTATTGGACTGAATCAGTTAAGAATGTACGTTGGTAATTAGGAAGAAAAAAAGTTGTTAAGTTAAAGGCAAATGTTGGGTAAGTAGATATGAAGAAGGTAAATGCATAGGGATGTATTAAAGTATGTAGATTTGTTGCTAGTCTCGTAGCCTAGTAGGCAATGATAGAAGTGTGTAAGTAATCGCTTAGACAGATAAGTAGGCAGAGATAGAGGTATGTAAGTTGTCGTTTAGACAAATAAGGAGGTATAGATAAAAGAGGGGTGCTGCTGCCGAGCTTATAACAGAGTGCGAAAGAAGAAACGCACACATACTCACAACATATGATTAAGAGACCCAACGGATGAATGAATGAACAAACGAACTTTATTTTCAAAGGGTCACAAATTGGACACACACCCCGTCTCTCATTTGGCTCTTCCAGTCACTTATCTTTTGCAAGCTAATTATCATGAATCTTACATTTACATAACAAAATTTAAAAAAAAGAAGGAAAGAACACACAGATATGTATATGCCGGCTGTTTTTGAAGTCTCACTACACTTTTTATGTAAAACAGATTTGAACAATTCTTTCTTCCGTTGATAACACCATTCTGTTTGGAGTGCAAAGAATTACTCCAGCAGATGACAGCCATTCGCTGCATATTGCTTCACGATGGATTGTGGGGTATAGTTTTTGATGAAATCATGTACTTCAATTTAGACATTTGTTCTACATACAAAGTGTAGTGAGACTTTACACACGCCCAGTATTTGTTTTATTAAAAGGTCGATCTTCTTAATCATATTGTGCCTCCCTCCTTAGATAAGTAGGTAAAATGCTAAAGAGTGTTCTTTTTTCTTATTCTGTAACGTTCGCGTGCTTTGTACTCATACGTAGTCCATACACTTGCAACTACTAGTGCACGGAACTGATTCTTGAGCGTGAATTAGCTTCTCCGATTATCAGTGTCCCCCGCCATCAGGCGATTCCACTCCGACTTCAGAAGTGGCAGAGAGGTAACCACATAGGCAAGTACAAAGTATACTGCAGTACTAAAAGACACAGGTGCCGCGATAGAGCAGTAGCTGTCATGCTTGCCTCCCAGCCTGGTGATCATGCGGTTCAATCCCCATTCAAACGGATTACAACATATTGACCTGGGCTCCTATATCTACCCAGAGTTCAATGAGTATCAGTAAATGTTATAGAAACTAAAGGCTATCGGAATGATATTGATCACATCGTCCATCGAATACCGATTGGTCTATAAACATATATCGCTAACACAATATACAGTGTGTGTCTTTAATGACTGTGCAGTGTTTGATAATATTGCCAGTCCAAGTTTTGTATTTACCCTCTGTAAAGTTCATGCAACATAACAGGTAAATACAAAACTTGGACCGGCAATATTTTCAAACACTGCACAGTCATTAAAAATACACCATGTACTTGATAAGCCTCAAAGCGTGTGAACGGGCCCTTTACTTACTTGTTTTTTGTTTTGTTATAAACTAACTAGCTGACCCGGCCCGGCTTCGCCCAGTCCATGGTCGGGAGGATCTCATTTAATTAATATAAGTAGTCATATAAGTTCTCGTTCCCGTTACCGACTGTCTGTCTGTCTGTCTGTCTGTCTGTCTGTCTGTCTGTCTGTCTGTCTGTCTGTCTGTCTGTCTGTCTGTCTGTCTGTCTGTCTGTCTGTATGTCTGTTTGTCTGTCTGTCTGTCTGTCTGTCTTTCTGTCTGTCTTTCTGTCTGTCTGTCTGACCCGGCCCGGCTTCGCCCAGCCCCTGATGGCGAGCATCTCATTTAATTCATATAAGTAGTCATATAAGTTCCCGTTCCCGACTGTCTGTCTGTCTGTCTGTCTGTCTGTCTGTCTGTCTGTCTGTCTGTCTGTCTGTCTGTCTGTCTGTCTGTCTGTCTGTCTGTCTGTCTGTCTGTCTGTCTGTCTGTCCGTCCCTCCCTCTCTGTCTGTCTGTCTGTCTGTCTGTCTGCCTGCCTGTCTAATCATTTATTGGTTGCAGTTAGAACAACCTTAGATAAACGAAGACCAACTTACAAAAAGCATTAGAAAGAGCACTTGAAAGATCTTTACATCTTCCCCCAACAATTAACTTGGGTAAATGGAGCGGCGGCAGCAGCATCAGCAGAAGAAGGAAAAGGAGGAGTAGACAACTGCAGCGAAAAGGTGGGTCTGTCTATCTATCTGACCCGGCGTGGCTTCGCCCAGCTCCTGGCGGGTAGCGTCTCATTAAATTCATATAAGTAGTCATATAAGCTCCCATTCCCGTTCCTGTCTGTCTGTCTGTCTGTCTGTCTGTCTGTCTGTCTGTCTGTCTATCTGTCTGTCTATCTGTCTGTCTGTCTGTCTGTCTGACCCTGCCCGGCATCGCCTGGCTCCTGGTGTGGAGCATCTCATTTAATTCATATAAGTAGTCATATAAGCTCCATTCCCGTTCCTGTCTCTGTTTGTCTGTCAGTCTGTCTGTCTGTCTGTCTATCTGTCTGTCTATCTGTCTGTCTGTCTGTCTGTCTGTCTGTCTGTCTGTCTGTCTGAATCTGCCCGGCATCGCCTGGCTCCTGGTGTGGAGCATCTCATTTAATTCATAAAAGTAGTCATATAAGCTCCCGTTTCCGTTCCCGACTATCTATCTGTCTGTCTGTCTATCTGTCTGTCTGTCTGACCCGGCCCGGCTTCGCCCAGCCCCTGATGGGGAGCATCTCATTTAATTCATATAAGTTCCCGTTCCCGACTATCTGTCTGTCTGTCTGTCTGTCTGTCTGTCTGTCTGTCTGTCTGTCTGTCTGACCCGGCCCGGCTTCGCCCAGCCCCTGATGGGGAGCATCTCATTTAATTCATATAAGTTCCCGTTCCCGACTATCTGTCTGTCTGTCTGTCTGTCTGTCTGTCTGTCTGTCTGTCTGTCTGTCTGTCTGTCTGTCTGTCTGTCTGTCTGTCTGTCTGTCTGTCTGTCTGTCTGTCTGTCTGATCATTTATTGGTTGTGGTTAGAACAACCTTAGATAAACGAAGACCAACTTTCAAAAAGCATTAGAAAGAGCACTTGAAAGATCTTTACATATTCCCCCAACAATTAACTTGTGTAAATGGAACAGCGGCAGCAGCAGCAGAAGAAGAAGAAAAAGGAGGAGTAGGAGGAAGGAGGAGGAAGAGGGTGGAGGAGGGAGGAGGAGGGAAGAGGAGGAGGGAGGAAAAGATAGGCGGAGAGAGGAGGAGGAGGGAGGAGGAGGGAGGAGTAGGGTGGAATAGAGGGGGGAGGAGGGAGGAGGAGGGGGAAAGAGGAGGAGGAGTAGGGAGGGGGTGGAAGAGGGAGGAGGAGGAAGGAGGAGGAGGAGAGAGGAGGGGAGGAAGAGGGAGGAGGAGGGAGGAGGAGGAGGGAGGAGGAGGAGGAAGGAGGAGAAAGAGTGAGGAGGGGAGGAAGAGGGAGGAGAAGGGAGGAGGAGGAGGGAGGAGGATAACGCAGGAGGAGGAGGGAGAGGGAGGAGGGAGAGGGAGGAGGAGGGAGGTGGAGGGAGAAGGAAGAGGGAGGAAGAGGTAGAAGGAGGAGGGAGAAAGAGGAGGGAGGAGGAAGAAGAATGATGAGGAGGGAGGAGGAGGAGGGATGTGGAAGAGGGAGGAGGTAGAGGGAGGAGGAGGGAGGAAAAGGGAGGAGGAGAGAGGATGAGGAGGGAGGAGGTAGGAGGAAGAGGGAGGAGGAGGGAGGAGGAAGAGAAACGCGGAGAGAGGAGGAGGAGGGAGGAGGAGTATGGAGGAATATGAGTTAGGAGGATGGAGGAGGAGGGATTAGGAGGAGGAAGGGGGAAAGAGGAGAAGGAGGGAGGAGGAGGAAGAGGGAGGAGGGAGGAGGAGGAAGGGGGAGAGAGGAGGAGGAGGAGGAGGTATTAGGAGGAGGGAGAAAGAGGATGGAGGAGGAAGGAGGAGGGAGAGGGAAGAAGAGGGAGGAGGAAGAGGGAGAAGGAGGGAGAAGGAGGAGGAGGAGGGAGGAGGAGAACGTGGGAGGAGGAGGGGGAGGGGGAGGAGGAGGGAGAAGGAGGAGGGAGGAGGAGGGAGGAGGAGGAGAGAGGAGGAGGAGGGAGGAAGAGGTGGAAGGATAAGGGAGAAGGAGGAGGGAGGAGAAGGAGGAGGAGGAGGGAGGAGGAGGAAGAAGGAGGAGGAGGGATGTGGAGGAAGGAGGTGGAGGGAGGAGGACGGAGGAGGTAGAGGGAGGAGGAGGAGGAGGAGAAAAAGGGAGGAGAGAGGAGGAGGAGGGAGGAGGTAGGAGGAGGAGGAAAAGGAAGGAGGAGGGGAGGAGGAGGAAGAGGGAGGAGGAGGAAGAGGGAGGAGGAGGATGGAGGAGAAAGAGGAGGGAGGAGGGGAAGGGGAAGAGGAAGATGGTAGGAGGAGGAGGGAGAGGAGGAGGAGGGATGTGGAGGAAGGAGGAGGAGGGATTAGGTAGAGGAGGAGGAGGGAGGAAAAGGGAGGAGGGAGGAGGAGAGAGGAGGAGGAGGGAGGAGGTAGGAGGAAGAGGGAGGAGGAGGAAGGGGAGGAAGAGGAGGGAGAGGGAGGAGGGGTAGGGGAAGCGGAAGAGGGTAGGAATTGGAGGAGGGGAGAGGAGGAGGAGGGAGAAGGAGGGAGGAGGAGAAGAGAGGAGGGAGGAGGAAGGGAGAGGAGGAGGGAGGAGGCGGAGGAGAAGGAGGAGGGAGAATCAGGAGGGGAGGATGGAAAGGGAGGTGGAAGAGGAGTGAGGAGGAAGAGGAGGGAGGAGGAGGAGGGTGGCGGAAGGAGGGTAGAGGGAGGAGGAGGTAGAGGGAGGAGGAGGAGGAAGGAAAGGAAGGAGGGAAGAAGAGGAGGAGGGTGGAGGGAGGAGGTAGAGGGAGGAGGAGGAGGGTAGAGGGAGGAGGAGGGAGGAGGCGGAGGGAGAAGGAGGAAGGAGTAGGAGTGGAGGAGGAGGATGGAGGAGGAAGGGAGAGGAAGAGGGAAGAAGGAGGAGGGAGGGGGAGGAGGTAGAGGGAGGAGGAAGAGGAGTAGGAGGGAGAGGAGGAGGAGGTTAGAGGGAAGGAGGTAGAGGGAGGAGGTCGAGGGAGGAGGAGAAGGGAGGGGAGGGAGTAGGATGGAGGAGGAAGAGGAGAAGGAGGAGGATTAGGAGAAGGAGGCAGGAGGGAGGAGGGAGGAGGAGGGAGAGGGAAGAGGAGGGAGGAGGAGGAGGGAGGAGGCGGAGGGAGAAGGAGGAAGGTAGTAGGAGGGAGGAGGATGGAGGAGGAAGGGAGAGGAAGAGGGAGAAAGAGGAGTTAGAGGGAGGAGGAGGAGGAGGGGGGAGGAGGTAGAGGGAGGAGGAAGAGGAGGAGGAGAGAGGAGGAGGAGGGTGGAGGGAGGAGAAGAGAGGAGGAGGGAGTTTGCCATTCCGAATTCATACTCGTCTAGGTTCTGTGATTTCGGTCCTTCCATTGATTGTTCTTCCCTTCTACATGACTGTAGATAACTTCCTTACACATAAAGAGATGAATTGTTATTTATATTGCCGTGGCATGGAGGAATATCAGCAGCAGAGTTGATCCAGAAAACCAAAGACCGAGATCTACGGAGAGCCATGAACGCCTACGCCAGCCGGCATGGCACTTGATAATGATGATGATTGCCGTGTGACGATTCTGTGTAGGTCACGTCATTTTCTTCGCTTTCCCTAGCGTTTTGGTTCGGGGATTCTTTCATCATCATCATCATCATATATTTACGTACGTATTTAGGGAGGGGGAGGAGGGAGGAGGAGGAAGAAGAAAAAAAAATATCACAGTTGGCAGCTCTGGAATGAAAGGAAGACGTGTAGAAAATTTCATCTCAATCGGATGGGCCGTTCGCGAACAAATAAAGGACATACATATATATTTACATACATACACTTTGTTTTATAGATATAGAAGGGTAACTAACTAGCGTCGTGCTGTCCTTTTCTTGTGATTACTTAAAAGTTCCCCGTACTATATATATATATATATATATATATATATATATATATATATATATATATATATATATATATATATATATATATATATATATATATATATATATATATATATATATATATATATATGACTGGATTTGACTCAATACTGGAAAGCTCGCCATTTACTGACACGGTAAAGATTGACAGATTGATAGCTCTGTCTTGATTCTGTGGGTGACACTGCATGGTTGCTCTTAGTTGGTCGAGCAATATTTATCAAAAACGTGTTTTGTTCTGTAAACGTATTACGACGTATTTATGTTTAGAATTGGTGTCATCTGTTGAAAAAATGAGGTTTGCCGGTGCAATTTCGGTGAGTAAATGCGCACTTCGCCCGTGTGTTGCCGGTGGCTTATAAGAGAAGCCAGGAATAACAACACCGTAGCCTACAAACATGTCGTAAGAGACGACTAAGGAAGGTTGGCGTGAGACTGGCCAACTCATCCGGAAGAAAACTTTCAATGAAAAATCCAGCCAATCATGATTAAATCTACAAATAGTTTGGAGTGAGTTCCTTGAGGACTTACGCTCTCTTGGTAGATTAAAGGAAGATGATGATGAAGAAGATGAAGAAGATGATGAGGAAGATGATGAAGAAGATAATAGAGAAGATAATGAAGAAGAAGAATACGTTTATTTAAATGCATATTCTTTATAGGACGTTGCAATCAACCCCATCATTGATTGACTGTGTGTTCTCTATAGTTAGTTTAGTTTATTAGTGTTCCATTTCTGTATGAACGACCGATGTCTCTCATACCACTGCAAGGCGGCCTACTTCCAAATCACTGATTTCGAATACTCGACTCGTATGTCGGACAATTATGTAACTGCGTTACACTATCCCCTAAGCCACAAACGAGGGTTTTACGTGGTTACATAAAATGCTGAAGGTAATGTCACGGTACACACTGTTATGTTAGACCTTCACACATATTTGCTCACGGTATAACGTGGTGGGATGCCTTCCTTGTCGACTTTATTTCCCAGTCAATTACCAGGTTATTCCTAACATTAATCTTACCCAACTTACGAGTCTAGATCAACTCCATATCCGAACTAGTTCCTAACACATCCATCAAGGACTGCGAATTAAACCCCGGCCTCTGCATAGGCAGATAAGCGCACTTCCCACTTTACCAGCGCAACTAAGCGCTTACATTAAGTTTTATATATTTCTATTTTGATGACCGTTATTTAAGGATGACAGACATGTGGGCAATTAGCACGCAGAGCTAGAACTACAATAAATTACACGTATCTTTCTAACCACACGCAATTGCCCCTCTTTAAAGAAGACACATTAATGTTTGCTTAATGTGCAGCGGTGGCATGCCTAATTAATAGGGTATTGCATGCCATAAATACAGCACGCAGGTTCAGCTGAAAGGGAGAATCTGATAGCTGCCTCATTCCTATACAAATTATTACAAGAATACAATAATAGATGACCATGCAGAATCCTCCGCATGGCGCGGAAGCCTGGACATTGAACAAGCAACTAGAAAGTCGAATCGAGGCCCTGGAGATGTGGATATATAAAAGAATATGTCGTATGTTATGAAAGCAAAAACAGTCAAATGCAGAGGTTCTAGAAAAACTGGGAATGAAAAGAGAGTTGATAAGTGAAATATTTTGGCCACGTTAAAAGACATAACACTCTTATAAAAACCATACTGGAAGGCAAGGCTGAAGGCAAGCGAGCAAGAGATAGACAACGATACAAGTGGGAGATAACATCAAGAGATGGACGAACATCAATCTGACAGAATGTACAGTCAGGGCGAAAGACAGACAGTGGTGGAGTTCCACTGCAGCCAACTTTCATTGTGGAGACGGCATCTGCTTGACTGATTGAAGGAGACTCGGGAGTGCAGTGGTTAGTACGCTTGCTTGCCGGCCAGTTGGTTATTTATTCGAATCCCCATCAAGACGGGATTGTTTTCTCTAACCGGGACTGTTAGTTAGACCAGACTAAAATGTGTATGTTTTATTTTATTCACTAGCTTTAAACTCAAACATAAGCGCAAACACGTTCTATACGTCTAGTGCACTGCACTGAATGTTTCATGTGGATTAGCTTTCCCTATTACCAGTGTTCCCCGCCATCAGGTGAACCCAGCCCGACTTCTGAGGTACTTGTAATTCCCGTCCCCAAGTCCAGGACGAGAAGTCAAAATTCTAGTCCAACTGACCGGTATAGGGGTTGAACCCGCTACCTCGGCATCAGCACACAGGACGTTTAAGAACGAGAGCTCATTTACATTCGGCCATGCTGACATCTGACATTAGTGTTTTCTCCGACCTCATCCGCTTCCTAGTTTCTTTATTAACATCTGTGTATTTTTCGTGGGCTCCAGCTTTAGTGGCTCTGCATTTGTTATGTAATGTGCTTTTCAGTTTTTCTTTCGTTTATGTTGAGAGTTTGCGGCGATGAACATGTTCTATGTTTCCGTTCTGTTTTCCCCAACGAGTTTCGTACATGATTCTTCACAAAAGATTTCAGTTAGCTGTCGTACTGCAGTCTTCCGTCCTCACCTTGTCTACTAAATGTTGCAGAAGCAGATATACAAATTATAAAAGACTGACAACACAAAGGAATAGTTATCAGGAACGGCGTCTAATTGAGTTGTGATTATATATATATTACTGCTCGTTTGTATAGTACATATCGATATAATTTGAGAGAACACAACCAAACCAGATGTGTAGAAGGACCTTCATGTGACACACATATTGGAATCCTTAAGAGATCCTTGGCATATTTTGCGCAAAAATTCACTTATCGGCTTTCTGATTACTGCAGGCGGCCTGGGAAATCTATGCAGCGCTTGCAAGTTTTCTCTGCTAATGTAATTTTGTTCGTCTAGATAAGCGGTTTCCAAAGTTGCTAGGGCTGTCATCCGTTTGCCTATTAGGTCATATCTATAGCATTCTCGTACACACAAACATAACAATACGCTAATCTTATTTGCTGTTACGTGTTCTGCATAGTCAAAATTTGACCCCTTCTCTTGGATGTGTTCACTCTAAGGGACAGTATTGCACATCTTGAGAATCATTGACTTAGATGCTAGCTTTCCTACAACAAGGATTGAAATAAAGTAAACAGATAATGATGCAATAGATAATTTGTTTGTTAATTTCTCTGTGTATGTCTATAACCTTTTTGGTCATGTTGTGAGAAGAGATTAATTAAAAACATTGTGGTAAATGGAAAGATTAATGGGAACAGAGAAAGAGATAGATCAAGGAAAATGATATTAGACGGACTCAGACGGTGGCATGGAGGTATATTATTAGCAGTGTTGACCCAGAACTCTCTCTCTCTCTCTCTCTCTCTCTCTCTCTCTCTCTCTCTCTCTCTCTCTCTCTCTCTCTCTCTCTCTCTCTCTCTCTCTCTCTCTCTCTCTCTCTCCAGACTGTCCGGCCCTCTTCATTTGAATGTCATTGTCACGTCACTGACCGACGTACTTTCAACACAATTGTCAGGTACCAAGTGTAACAGACTAGACAGACACCGGTAACAACCACTCAGGAATCAAACTCAGTCACACAGACAATCAAACAGCTCTAGGTTGTTCAAGAACATGTTATAGTTAGAATTTCCCAGAACATTTCCCGGCACCCATCTTAGGCAGGGTTGCCCTAGATTTCTCAGTAAATTAAATGTTAAATAAAGTCGCTTAAAAATAGACAGGGTAGACTTCATTGCACCGGGTTTTATCCCATATGGCTCAGTCTTTTTCCGCAGCGAACTGCCGAAAGCGTTGCACAAAGCACGAACTCTGTAGCTCCAGCGACGACACCCAGGATTCTCCAAAAAATGCACTCGTGAACCGAAGAACGCGCCCAGAATCGAATCCACAATCTTTGGAGCACGAATCAGACGGCTTGACTACTTCGCCATGGAGACTCCCACAACACATAACATAATTTCCGCCCCGATGGGAATTGGAACACATCAGCTTCCGTCCGACAAGGAAGTGTGTTAGCACGTCCTCCTCAACTCTCCCTCTCCAACCTACACACTCATGCATGTATCATTCCATGAACTTGGATAAAGGAAAAAATTGTTAGCAACAGACATTTAATACTTTTCTAAAATTTCTAGCCGTATTATTGTGTCTGTTAATTTCCAATATATTGGTTATAGTTGTGTAACACGGCTCATATCAACTGCTGTTTTGTGGGATTCCGTTGTTCCTGGGGTTTTAGGCGATGTGATGGAAATATATCTGCAAATATTCGAGAAGATCTATCCGGTGTCACACTGTATTCTTCTTCTTCTTCGTTCATCCGGAGTTTTTTTATCCGGATGTGATTGCGTTGTGCCTGTTTACAGCAGAGCTGCGTTCTTGCGCCGTTAGGCCGATCACATCCGACTTCTGCGGGCATTTGTTGACCGGGTTAACCTTCCCGGGGACACTGTATTCAAGATCTTTATAATTCTCTCTAACATCATCATTATCACCGTCAACTGACTCGATCACCAGAGTCGTGGATTATCTCAGTGTTCCTGTCTCGACAATGCTACGTGGCCAAGCTATCCAGGTATTTACCTCTCTGCCTTCCCCTTGTTCTCGCCCCCCTCGATCTTGCCAGTTGTCACCAGGTTCTTCAATTTATTTCTAATTATCTCTATCATGCGTTCTCCCAATACATTACATCTCGTTTTAACTTATCTCATCTCATCTCATCGTGCTTCTCCTATACCTGTCGGTGTCGATGTGAAGCATAAACAGCGGGAGAGTGTCCATTTATGGGCTTTATGCATCGAGATTCCAATGGGCTCTGTTATTTCCTCTGCCCCTTGTTTACATGACCAACCTCTTCTTCTCGTCCAGTTTGGTGTGTATATCATTACTTGTTGTGGTATACTGTTAAATGGTAGCATAGTTATATGGCCGAACCATTTAACTTGCATTTTCTTCTAATGAAATCTAGCGCTATCATAACCCATACTTTAGTCATCATTTCTTCATTTCTGCTTGTCTCTCTTCTCGACAAATTGAGTATTCTTCACAGGTATCTCGTTTCCACTGTTGTAATTTTTCTTTTCTCTTTTTTTTCCTGTTCGATTATGTTTCTTTCATTTTATTTGAGCAGAAGGTACATTACACATTCTGTGTAATTTCATCTATCATACGTTCCCCCAATACATTACATATTCTGAGTAATTCCCTCTACCATACGTTCCCTCAATACATTACATATTCTGTGTAATTACCTCTACCATACGTTCCCTCAATACATTACATATTCTGTGTAATTCCCTCTACCATACGTTCCCTCAGTACATGGCATATTATGTGTAATTCCTTCTATCATACTTTCTCCCAATACATTACATATTCTGTGTAATTCCCTCTACCATACGTTCCCTCAATACATTACATATTCTGTGTAATTCCCTCTACCATACATTCCCTCAATACATTACATATTCTGTGTAATTACCTCTACCATACGTTCCCTCAATGCATTACATATTCTGTGTAATTCCCTCTACCATACGTTCCCTCAGTACATGGCATATTATGTGTAATTCCTTCTATCATACTTTCTCCCAATACATTACATATTCTGTGTAATTCCCTCTACCATACGTTCCCTCAATACATTACATATTCTGTGTAATTCCCTCTACCATACGTTCCCTCAATACATTACATATTCTGTGTAATTACCTCTACCATACGTTCCCTCAATACATTACATATTCTGTGTAATTACCTCTACCATACTTTCTCCCAATACATTACATATTCTGTGTAATTCCCTCTACCATACGTTCCCTCAATACATTACATATTCTGTGTAATTACCTCTACCATACTTTCTCCCAATACATTACATATTCTGTGTAATTCCCTCTACCATACGTTCCCTCAATACATTACATATTCTGTGTAATTACCTCTACCATACGTTCCCTCAATACATTACATATTATGTGTAATTCCTTCTATCATACTTTCTCCCAATACATTACATATTATGTGTAATTCCTTCTATCATACTTTCTCCCAATACATTACATATTCTGTGTAATTACCTCTACCATACGTTCCCTCAATACATTACATATTCTGTGTAATTACCTCTACCATACGTTCCCTCAATACATTACATATTATGTGTAATTCCTTCTATCATACTTTCTCCCAATACATTACATATTATGTGTAATTCCTTCTATCATACTTTCTCCCAATACATTACATATTATGTGTAATTCCTTCTATCATACTTTCTCCCAATACATTACATATTCTGTGTAATTCCTTCTATCATACTTTCTCCCAATACATTACATATTCTGTGTAATTACCTCTATCATACTTTCTCCCAATACATTACATATTCTGTGTAATTCCTTCTATCATACTTTCTCCCAATACATTACATATTCTGTGTAATTACCTCTATCATACCATCTCCCTATACATTGCATATGTCTACAGCAGGGGTGAGAAAACACTTTCTGCCAAGGGCCATTTGGATATTTATAAATTCATTCACGAGCCATACAACATTATCAGTTTAAAAATTAGTTTGTTATATTTTGTCTGTATATAATGAAAGATATCAAAGAAAGACGAGGAATACGAGTTTGAGGTTATACTATAAACAATTTACTCTCTGTAGATGACACAGTATTGATAGCGGAAAGTGCAAAAATATCTACAACTTTTGGATATTGTAGTAATAGAGAGTGCAACGTGAAAATAAAAACAGTGGTTATATCAAAGAAAAAAGATGATACTGAATGTTAGATAACAATATAAGGGAACACGCTTAATCAAGTTGATAAATGTAAATACCTAGGGCCTATTATTAAATGAGATGAAAGAGGCACACTAGAGAATAAGCAAGCACAAGCTGCACTCCAGAACATGATCAGTATCTCATTCAGTATGTCACCAACACTGAATGTACGAAAGATAGTACTGAAATCTTATAGAGAACCCGTTTTGTTGTATGGAAGCGTATCATGGAACGTTAATGAGCAAATTAGGAAAAGTTTAGAATCAACATAGATGTGGTCCCTGAGACGAATAATGCGAATACTTGGATTTTCAGAGTAACTAACAATGATTGTCTAGAAGAGGCTAATGAAACTAGCAAATTATATACAACTGTAAGAAAGAGACACACATACTTCTTCGGTTATGTTATGAGAGGAATGGCATTGAAGAATATGGTGACAACTGAAAAGATCAGTGGGAAAAGAGGCAGACCAAGAGAAATGATGCCGGATGAATTGAGACGGAAACAGGGAGGAATATCAACAGCAGAGTTGACCCAGAGAACCAAGATATGTGGAAAGACATGAACACCAACACCACCTGCAAGGCACATGATGATGCTTGCACTTTTTAAACAATTTCATTAATGCACTCCTAATGTTATGATTGGAATTGCTTCGCTTAGGTGAAGTGTGTCTTGTGAGCAGGTATTGATGGTTGTGTAACTCGCAACTGCTTTACATATATGTAAACACACGCACGCTCGCTCACTCGCACGCATACACATACACATAAAGTAAATTATCCTTTTACGCGCCCTAAGATGCAGTGAGCATACGGTGCCACACCCACATATATTTATAGACCGATGGCCACTCGGTGGGTGCTGTGGTAAATATCACCCTCGCCGACTTCACTTCCCACTTATCCAGGTACCATGTAGGTGGATCGACCCTGCAGTCCAAGTCAATTAAAAAAGAATACCACCAAATACAGATTCGAACCTGTTAGTTAGTTAGTTAGTTAGTCGACAGATCATCCTCGTTGCACATCGAACCATTCAGTCCATAAGTGCTCGGATCCCCTCCTCAGCAAATCCCGCAGCGTGTAGCGGCTAACGACGCCAGTTCTGTGTTGGTTTATCAATCTTCTTTGGCTTCCTGCGTAGTGTTCTTGTTTGGCCACCCCTCTTTTAATTTGCTGCTCCCGCAGTCTGGCCATTGTTGTAGATTCACAGTCATCACTTGGTTCTCGCAAAAGTCTCACTTCTCGTAGAGCATTCACAATGTCAGCCTGGTCCATGGCGCGTCCGCCCTCCACAGTAGCCTCACCTGCGAGCTTGTCAGCCCGCTCATTTCCTTGTACTCCCGCATGACCTGGCACGAAGATGAAACTAATCTTTGCCAGCCGAGACCGCTTCAGAGGCAGCAACCACTCTCTTCGGATTAGATTCGAACCTGTGATCCACAGAGCCGAAAGTCAAACGTCTAGCCATTACGCTACAATCCCTATGTCAATACATTAATCGATCTCATGTCTGGTTCTGTCTTCTGGATTTCTCTACGTTCAGCGTCTCCCCGGGTGATTCAGGAATTATTTGTTTGGTGTTCTTAAAATGCTACGTCTTTAGGACCATTCTTTCTGTGTATTCTCTGGTGTTTGCTTAGTTCTCCCAATGTAATCAGACAGACAGTGTTTACATTTCTTTATTGACCAATTCTTTGTTTTATAAGATACTAGAAAAATATTGTCTGCGCTTATCGCCGAGTCAAGAGCGGACATATGTTCTTGTTAAGTAACATTTAATTCAACCTGTCCTGGACAGACCAGCTTTGAGGCATAAGGGCAGTGAACGCCTTTGACAACACCTCGACAGACCGAGTCGAGGGCTCTATACCAGCTGCCCACGTAGGAAGAAACCATTTTGTGTTGATTTTCATGATATGAGCGTCGGTCGTTCAGAAAGCAGTGGCAACCCTTTGAACGTAAAAAAGTGTCTAATAGTTCAGAGACAGACAGACAGACAGACAAGCAGACAGACAGACAGACAGACAGACAGACAGACGGACGGAAAACGCTGGGTTGATTGCGACGTTCCGCAAAGGACATGGAACTAATCTATTTTGTCCTGGACAGATGAGACATTATTGGTATGCGATATTTGTAGGGTGCTTGCTTGTCTCAACGCATTATGTTAACATACTTTGTTTCAAGTACCTAGGAAGTATAATATCATCAAATGGCAGATCAGAAGACGAGATCGAAAATAGATGCAATAAGGCAAACCAACTCATTGGACAAATGGCACCAATACGAAAGAACAAACATGTATCAACAACTACTAAGAAAGCACTTTACAACACAATCTTTCTACCAACTCTATGTTACCAATGCCAAACCTGGACAATGACAGAAAAAGAGAAAAGAGAAAAGAGAAAAGAAAAATCACAACAACAGACATGAGATTCCTGAGAAGAATCCTCAACGTATCAAGAAGAGATAAGATCAGAAGTGAAGAAATCAGGACTAAAGTGGGGATTATAGCAGCACTAGACTTTATAAGAAAACAGCAAGTCAAATGGTTTGGCCATGCAAGTAGGTTACCATTCAACAGCATATCACAACAAGCAATGATATACAGACCAGATAGAAACACAGGAAGAGGCCGACCACGTAAACGTTGGACGGAGGGAATAGCAGAGTCCATGGGAATATCGATACATGAAGCCCATAATCGTGCACTCTCACGATGTTTATACTTCACCTCGAAACCGCAAGGTACATGAGGAACATGATGAGATGAGATGACTTTGTTGCTTCATTTTATATTGTCATGTCCTGCTGCATGCAATATCTGATTGCTGTCAATAGGGGCGTCGTGGCTGAGAGGTTGCTCAGGAACTATTGGTATTCGTAGATGTAACATTGGTATCTGTAGATGTAACATTGGTATCTGTAGATGTAACATTGGTATCTGTAGATGTAACATAGGTAAATGTAGATGTAACAAAGTTATCTGTAGATGTAACATTGATATCTGTAGATAAAACATTGGTATCTGTAGATGTAACATTGGTATCTATAGATGTAACATTGGTATCTGTAGATGTAACATTGGTATCTGTAGATGTAACATTGGTATATGTAGATGTAACATAGGCATCTAATGATATGACATTGGTGTATAATTATATCACATTGGTATCTAAAGATATCACATTGGGATTAAATGATACCACATTGGTATCTGTAGATGTAACATTAATATCTAATGATATCACATTGGGATTAAATGATACCACATTGGTATCTGTAGATGTAACATTAATATCTAATGATATCACTAGATACCTAATTATATCACATTTGTATCAAATGAAATCACATTGGTATCTTCTTCTTCTTCTTCGTTCATCCGGAGTTTTTTTTTTTTCGGATGTGATTGCGTTGTGCCTGTTTACAGCAGAGCTGCGTTCTTGCGCCGTTAGGCCGACACATCCGACTTCTGCGGGCATTTGTTGACCGGGTTAACCTTCCCGGACATTGGTATCTAATGGTATTACATTGATATCTAATGGTATCACATGGGTAGTGAGATTTTGATGCCTAGCCTTCTCTAATACGGGGGACATGCAGAGAGTCCCGTGTGCAAGATGCACAAGACGTGCATGATGTGAAAACACCCACGGATAGATAGGTGCCGTTAACTTGGGTGAAATCTGTCTAGAAGCAAACCTTACAAATGCATGCTGAAGACGGACACACCGACTTCTTAGGTGCACAACCAGGTGTGAGGCATTGACCCCGGAAGAGGAGTGAAAAAGAAGAATAGGAAATGCTGTTTTAGTTTTATACAGGGCGTATTTTTAATGACTGCAGATTTTGAAAATTATAACCGTTCCAAGTTTTGTATTCGCCCTCTGTGGAGTTCATGCAACATAATAGGTAAATATAAAACTTGGAACGGCAATATTTTCAAACACTGCACAGTCATTAACAATACACCCTATACCTAACAACACGTGGAGAAGAGATTTAGAGACATAATTTT
Source organism: Cepaea nemoralis (assembly GCA_014155875.1). Taxonomy (NCBI): domain Eukaryota; kingdom Metazoa; phylum Mollusca; class Gastropoda; order Stylommatophora; family Helicidae; genus Cepaea; species Cepaea nemoralis. The sequence goes on along the minus strand of JACEFZ010023189.1, from coordinate 26,791 downwards.
CATTTTGCTTTGGCTTTGTTACACTGTGAACTCAAGCGTACTCCATATACTTGCTACTACTTCTAGTGCAATGGACTGATTTTTGTGTGTGGATTAGCTTTCCCTATTACCAGGGTTCCCCTTTTTGCCACAACAGGTGTTAATTTAACAAGACGGAAAGCATCAACACACCGTAGCGAACCACTTTCAGGTGTAATGGATTTTAAACTGTATTCATTTCTGATAAACGAAATAACAAACAAGGACTAAGGTACTTCACAATTAAGTGATACTTCCAGACTGCTCTTCGACATAGCAACACCTTGTGGTGTAAGGGACATGGTGGTAGTCCCATATTTGTATAGACTAGTCGCCACTGGACAGGTAATGAGGTAAACATCACGTCTACTATCTTAGCTTCCCAAGAAATTTCCTGGTACCTATCTTAGGGTGGATTGATCTGGGAGCCCAGGTCAATAAACAAATGCGTCTCAATGGGAATTCAATCACTATGACCTCAGAACAGACAGTCAAGCCTGCTAGTTACTGTATTATTGTGGCTGTTACGGGTATATGGTTCATAGTTCATAGGTTAATCGGTACTCGCAGTTCCCGGTACATATTTGTCATTTTTATCAAGTGCAGTAGGAGGCAAATTCACAAAGGCAGAGAATTGCCAATACAAGGGCAAGACAATAGACAATCCGTGTCAGTTATGAGAATACTGTGCTTAAAAAAAATTTCCTTTTTGCGTTCGCACGATTTGAACTCAAACGTCGTCAATTCACGTGCACTGGAATGATTTTTGCTCGCGAATTAGCTTTCCCTATTACCTGTGTCCCTCGCCATCAGGCAAACCCACTCCGACTTCTGAGGAACTTGTAATTTACGTTCCCTAGTCATGGACGCGAAGTAAACATTTTAGTCCAACAGATAGATGTAGGGGTTGAACCCACTATCTCGGTATCAGCACACCGGGTGTTTAAGAAAGAGCGCTCTTGTCCATTCAGCCATGCTGAGATTATTGTGCATGGCGGACGACGACAGGAGAAGGAAGAGCTGGATCGATTGGTGGACGGAAACGAAAACTGTATACGGTGAGTATATTAAACATGCTGGCAACAGATGGCTGTGGAAGTGTGCGTACATGACCGGAGGCGATAACACAGGTTGTGCACATTTTTATAACCGTTATAGTTTCGTAAATTTATGCGCTCAAGTATTTTAAGCATTCCTATCTAATCTTCGTTGTTTACGCATTTTAAGTTTGGCAAAACAATTTTTGCAAACGTTGAACGAACGTATTTCATATCGCAATTGTGATATCCACCATTCTGTCCATCAAGGAAGTAATGTTTACAGACATGATAAAGAAGAGCGTATTTCGCATCACAATTGTGATACTTACCAATCCGATCATGCATGAAGAGATATTTGCGGACACATATATATATATATATATATATATATATATATATATATATATATATATATATATATATATATATATATATATATATATATATATATATATATATATATATATATATATATATATAAAGAAGAGCCTGTTTCGTATCACAAATGTGTTATTTATCAATCCGACCATTTATGCAGAAATGTTTGGGGACATTTATATAAAGAAGGCCGGCTCCCTGGTCTAGAGGTTACACGACTTTCTCCGTAATATCGTATAGTCTCGTAAGTAACGTAACGTTGCGCGAGAATAGGTAGCAGTTCTCTCCACGTCGGTAAATTACGGGGTATATGAGCCGGTCGCTCAGAAAGCAATGGAAAACTACTGAGCCAAGAAATCAACAATCAGCTGAAAGATGCTGATGTTGACAGCGATGTCCTGTAAAGGATATGCGAACAAAAAATAATATAAAGAAGAGTGTATTTCATTTCGCAATTGTGATGCTTACCAGGCTGTACATGTGTATAGTTATACTCACGGACATTTATATAAATAGTTATGTCAAGAATCTTCTTTCTAAATATTGTTGTAACCACCATGCCATACAGCAGTGTGGGAAAAGCACACCTTACAGAGAACCAAAGGACAGTGCAGTGGACAGTGCACGACGAATAAGACGTCACGGCCACGTTCACGGGACAACGAAAACTTGACAACGGGATACGTTGTGTGACATTGAATGCGATCGGTCGCGTTTCTTAGTTGGAGAAGAATTAGTGCGACTATTGGAGAATAGAAGGCTGGCAGTGGACTCATGTGAAGATAAGGCTAGCTACTGGCGTATCTGGAGAAAGTGGAGAACCATGTTGAAAGAAGGATAGTAAATGCCGCCGTCAACTGAAACCACTATGAACAGAGATCACATAGACACTGATTCTTACAGCGTCATAACGGATGGGTAGACGAAAGGAGGAATAAAGGTGACGAAAGCTTGAGGAGAAATAACGGTTAGTACAGAAGCATAGATAGTTAGTTATTTATTCTGCCGCCGGCCTGGTGTCACAGGCCAGGTAGAGGACTATTTGATGTGAGTACATTTACTGTATGTCGGCTGCATAATAAACAGCGATATTGTCTCATTTCTCAACACTCGTTTACCGTATCATTCCTTCATCGTTATGGATCCATTGCAGTTATGAGTTCCTGTTAAGTTTGAGCCGTGAAACCCAACACTGACTTATTGTTGATCAGACAGATTATACTTAATAATGGGATCAGCATTAAGGCACACCATCACCAGGGAGTCTCCGTGGCGTAGTGGTCAAGCCATTTGACACGGGCTCCGAAGATGTGGGTTCGATTCCGGGCCGTGTCCTTCGGTTCACGAGTAAAGTTTTTCGGAGATTCCTTTGGGTCGTCGCTAGAGCTACGGAGTTCGTGTTTTGTGCGACGCTTTCCACGCTGCGGAAAGAGACCGAGCCATATGGGATAAAACCCTGTGCAGTGAAGTCGACCCTGTCGACTTTTAATTTGTAACCACCAGCCAGTATTAACACTTACATACGCGTATGAATATTGGTTGGTAGCTTTTTTCGTTATCGTATTTTTTGGTTTTTGTCTTTTCAAAACCACGAAAGAACGTATATCACCAATATGATACTTACTTACATTGCATTTGTGAATTTTGCAAGCGCCTATCACATCTGGATTTATCACCATTTTCACTCACTGATTGATGTGGCCCTCAGATTGAAATCAAGTGGCCTGGCGGCTTGAAATCTGTGCCAGGTATGTGATCTATGACCTACACCCAACATGAAACAAATTGATAAAACATTTAAACCGCATGATGTGAAAGAAATGTATCACATCCGGCAATGCATAATTCCTTCCTTCCTTCCTTCCTTCCTTCTTTCCTTCCTTCCTTCCTTCTTTCCTTCCTTCCTTCCTTCCTTCCTTCCTTCCTTCCTTCCTTCCTTCCTTCCTTCCTGCCTTCCTTCCTTCCTTCCCTGCCTGCCTGCCCGCCCGCCCGTCCGTCCGTCTGTGTGTCTGTGTGTCTGTCTGTCTGTCTGTCTGTCTGTCTGTCTGTCTGTCTGTCTGTCTGTCTGTCTTTTAATTGACATCAAAGGATAATATCTTCCCGATTTTCTTCCCGTCTTCGGTTGTTTTTTCTAGTCTCTCTGACTCATCACTCTAGCTTGTAATGTTCTTGCTGTATTACTTTCAGCCGATCAGCTGTATACCTACTTGTATTTCCTTTGTGTTCGCACATCTTGTTTTCATTCGTTTATACTGTCTCCCATTTATATATCCATTGTTAAATTAATTGTGTTTCTGGTATTCATTAATCCATTCGTTTTCTTTCTTCTCCCTTGCTTCCTTTCTGGCACCAATCCTTTTCTCGAGAAATCATGTATAAATTATGCAAGTGAATTGAGTTCAGTTGAGTCAAATATCGAGATCAAAACACCCCGGATCTACCAACACACACTCTGTCTCCATCTTCAACAACTAGCGAGGAGTCCCAATGCTGACTGTACCAAATGAATCAGGTTATGAGTCAGTCTGACCTGTCCTCGGAATACTGGGTGTTCCCAAGATACCTCGGTCACTTCCTGTTGCCCCATTCTCACCAGGCCATAACAATGTATCTGTTCATCCACAGTACTCACATGATCCCAAAGTGCCATGGCACAACTGTCTTTTCGTGCACCAATACCCCACTCAGCAGAACAGGCCCAGCTAATTTGTCCCAATACACCTGTATGTTCTGGGGAAACATCCAAATGATGCTCTGTATCTGGGATTTGTAAATTGAAGCATACCTCTCTGCATGAAGCATGCCTGTCTTCACCCTTATTCCAATGACACGGAAAGTATCAAGTCAACGAACAATGAACCTCATAAAAATATGAACTCACTGGTAATACGTGGCCAAGGAATTTTGTGGAGAAATCTCGAATGTGGTCCTATAGAGAATATCTTAACTAGGTGGCAAAAGTAATGACGATGTCTTGAGATAAACCAACCACGTAAAGAACTGAAGAAACCAACTATACAGAACTGAAAGAAATTAACCGTGTAGAGCAGTGGTTCACAAGCTTTTCACGCAGAGGGCCATATCTACTATTTTCGGTCAACAAAATTCTAAAACTTTAAAGGCAGTCAGAGTCAGTATTACACCGCGGCCATTTTTTGGTTTAAAATCAAAAGTTCATTTAACAATACATTTTAAATCAGTTTCGAAAATCGCTGTTAATGTAATTAATTTACAATTGTAACTTAGTTAGTTAGTCGAGGTTCCAGCTTCACGGCAACGGGTCGTCCCCATTATGCTCCGTTCCTGTGCCAGTGAATATCACACAAAATGCTCCCCACTGTCTAACGTGAAAAGTGGAACAGACTGGAGTCTCTGTAATCCAACAGCCCGCACAGGTACACTGTCCATAATGCCGTCGCCAGAATGCCAACACAAAAGTCCTCCACGGAAACCACAGTTCATCGCCGATGGAATCGGCAGTCACCAGAAAGACCTCATGACCCGGGTTTTCTCACATAGCTCTGTCTCTATTAACAGGGTGACACGCCGAAAGCTACAGCTACTCCGTATCTACAGCGCCGACTCCCAGGAGTCTCCTGAAAAATGCACTCGTGAACCGAACAGGCAAATCAGTCAATTCAGCAACAGCCTGTAGCCATTGTTCCGAACATGCAGGTCACTGTACAAACAAAAGCGGACATGTAAAAGCATTCCAGGTGAATATCGCAGCTCACAGAGTCGCTCCAAGCACTCACTCAGTAGCTAGGGCGACGGAACCATATACTACCAGTCCAATATGAGGAAAATGCGAAATGCAAACCGCAGCCACAGAGATATATACTCCAGAGGCCGTAGCGGTTTTAATGCCTAACCGCCATGCTGGTGACCGGGTAACTGTTCCTCATAACCAGTTACTAAAGTTCAGATGCCAGTTTATCAATGTCTGGGCATAAATCTGTCGTGTCCAAAGTCATAAGCGCAGCTAGGTTACTGTCGGTGAGTCTGGAACGTTGCTTGTTTCTTATAGCGTTCATTGCGGAAAATGATTGCTCGGATCTGTAGGTCGAACCAAAACGGCAAATATCTCTGGGCGAATGAACGCAAGTGGTCAAATAGCCGCCAGAATTAAATCATTTGATTAGCTGAAGGTGGAGCAGGCAGCTCCATAAATTTACATCTCAGTACAGAATTGCCCTTCAAATCAATTACTTCGTGGTGAATGTTTTGCTGTAAATGACAGAGCTTGGCATCAGGAAATACGAACGAATTTATGAAAAGGGCAACATTATCCTCCTCTATTGTGAGCTCTTGAAATCTCGACTGAAAGATATCCAGAAGACTTTCAACGTTTACTTTGTACTGTACCAAGTCACATTTCTTTTCCACCACAAGCGTCTTCAGAGTTGGAAACGCCTCTAAAGTCAGTTGTCCGATAAACAGTCGCAGTCTCATTTTAAATGTAAGAAATTTCATCGGACAAATTTGTGAAGTTTATTTTTCCCTGTGTCACAAAATAAAACCTTGCGTTTACCCAGTTGATTATTATAGAGGCTTTCTGATAAAACGGACTATCTGCCAGCGACAACTATTTTAACTAACAGTAAAAACAAATCGGATGTCCAAATCCCAGGACAATATTTGTAGCTGCACGTGTACATCTGGTCGACGGATTGGGACTACTCGGTGGTGAGTGAGACGGGTCCCTGCATCGCTTTGACAGTCTGTCAACATTTGAATACAGATGGAACCCGTGGGATCATGGTGGCAATCGGATGTCGGCCATCACATGTCGGGCAAAATTAACAGTTGCAGATGTGTAGGGGAAGTGAATGAGCTGAATCATACATCGCTTTGACAGATTATAAACAAGTCGGATTGGAAGCGGAAGTACTCAGCTCGGAAGAAAACAGTCCATCTGTCATATAGTTTCCGGACATCACGCAGATTGGCAGATTGCTATTGACAACTGTTGTTGGGATCATACAGTAACTCGTTAGTTTGTTGGGGGAGTCAAAACAACTGATGACAACTTTGACATTGATGGAGCCAGGGAAAATCGATTCTTGACAATGGATGATATGTCCAAATAACACCTGTGTGGACCGGAAGAATACTGTCACGTGACCAATTTTAGGTTTTGCCAAAAACCAGGATTGGAGAGGACAGTTGAACTCAAACCTTGGATTTTAGCAGACGTGCTTCGGCGCTGTGGTTCTGATGGGAAAATGTCTACCGTGTGCGAATTGAGTTAATTTAATTTTACACGTGCCTGTCATGGCAAGAGTGGATGTAATTTGATCTAACTGCAGTGTTGCCTAAGGTACAACCTATTATAATTAGTTCTAATTAATATAGGCTGTAGCCTTGTTAAAACTAAAGTGTGATGATTAGCACTGTTAGTGGAAAACTAGCTAGAGTAGGGAAGTGATACTTGGCTCTGTTAGTTGAAAATAGATTAGTGAAGTGTGGATAAGCTTTACTAGTTGAGAATTTAATAATGAGGGATAATTGGGATATTCCCGTAGGTGTCCCTGGTGGGCGGGGTTCCGCATTCTGTTTGTTGATTTTTTTTATTGTCTTGGCCTGATGATAACATATGTGTTCAGTCATCTGTCCATGACAGAGTAGGTTCATTATATTTTCTGAGCGAGGCCGATGGCCACGATCATCTAATAGAGATCAGTGACGGAGAGACTATCACCGGTTGTCTGATTTATTTTACAGGTTCCTCTGGTTGGAATGAAGAACCCGGAACAACTAAAAATCCGATCCCGGATAAATTATGATGTAGAGAGATGGGCCAGCAACTTTACAACAGAGCTTATGCTAGAGGAAGATGATCAACATTGCTCAGTGGAGCTGAATGGTATATGTATCCTACAGGATAAATACCGAATGAGTTTAGGTCATACCAGTTTTAACACACCAGTAGTGATGGATATTCAGTTCACTTATGACTAGAACAAAAATAAAGGACTCTATTGGAGTATAGACAATAACTGTTTAATAGTGAGAACTAGAGAACATTTAGCAAGAGACAAAAAGTCCTGTTCATATGACAGTGTTCCATGTTTGTTTCACCTGCGCCGGAATTATGAAGCCGGAGTTTCTATAAACTATTAGGAACAGTTGTGTTAGGAACAATCATAGTATTTTCCACGGATTATATATTTACATGAGATTCAGATCTCATGGTCATCAAAGTTCCTGGAAGAGGACATGTCTGGAGAGAAGGATACGACTTCGGTGAGGTCTAGTGTACTGACTCGTGTGATGTCGTGTAATCCTTGCCATGATGTGTACACTATGATCCTGAACTTTGAGGGCTGACACATACATTTATGTTATAATACACGACACACATTTTCTTCGCACACACGTCTCATATACGTCACACTTTTCTTTTAATAAATTAATCTTTATTAATTTTTAGAAGCAAGAGTTGTTGAGTATGTTGCGTTGGGGAAGTATGAGAGGGGGCATAGTACGACAGTGAGAGAGTGATAGGAAAGGTGTCCATGGGCTGATGGAGTGTGTTGGACGGAAGCTGGTGGATTCTCCAGGATATTGATAAGGGAAAAAATATTATAATGTGGGTGTTGACTCTCTTCACTCCAGGGACGACACTTTAAAGGAGGACACGACATTATTGGGGGCTCGATACGTGATCTTTGGACAGCGGGATCTCTCGTAAACGGAATCCTTTGACAGTGGGATCTTCGGACAACGGGGTCTTTTGACACGGGATCCTTAGTTATAAGAGGGAGATATCATATTGGAGAATCCAGCTAGAGTGAATGTGGATAGGAGTTAGGACTAATATCTTACCTGTTCACACTTCACACGTCTGCATAGGTCTGTGGTCCTGATTCTACTCTTGTCACTGAGTGAATGTGCTGTGTGTGGTAATATCTAGATTTATAGTACTTGTTCATATATCTGTATAGTAATTTGCAGTTATATTGTACTCGACCTGCTAGCTTACCTCTCTGTAAAATGGCCACCCCTAAACTAAGCACGTTAGAATTAAAGGCAAAGGGGGAAGAAATGGGACTGTCGGGTTCTGCTCTAACGGATTACATACAGGAAGTGGAGAGAGAGTATCGTCAAGCAGAAAGGGAAGATCGAAAGGCCGAGTTGGAATTGAGAAGGATGGAGTTGGAACAAGAAGCTAGGAAATTGGAAGCTGAGCAAGCAGCTAAGAAATTGGAAGCTGAGCAAGCAGCTAAGAAATTTGAAGCTGAGCAAGCAGCTAGGAAACTGGAAGCTGAACAAGAAGCTCAGGATAGGGAGCACGAGTACCGGATGAGGGAACTCGAGTTGAAGAGTCAATCTAATGGGGAAACTGAGGAAGCAGTTGGAGGTTCCTCCATCCCAGGCTCAACACCAGTAGGTGGACATGGTTACCATGCTATGAAGTTTCCTTTAGCGGTCTACGAGGAGGACAAAGAGAAGATTGACCAGTACCTTCAACGCTTCGAGGCTATGTCAGTTGCTATGGGTCTGGAGCGTAACAAATGGAATCTCAAGCTATCCCAGGGTTTACGCGGGACCGGATACGAGGTTTATTCTCGCCTGCCACCAGGACATGAGAACAATTATGACGAATTTAAAGACGGCTCTGCTGAAACGATTCGAGGTTACGTCACATACCTACCGGAAAAAATTTCGAGCAGCGAAACGAGAACCGGGGGAGTTGTTTGCCGCCTACAGTTTGCGTCTAAAATCTTATCTCCATAAGTGGATGGATTTGGCTGGGTTCGCACATGATTATGAGAGTCTGGAAGAACTCATGGTGGTCGACCAGCTGAAGAAGCAAATGTCTAAACCTCTCAGGACGTTCCTGGGAGAACAAGGAGCGGAACGTATTGACCTCGTGACTAAATTAGCAGAACGGTTCGTCGAGGTACATGGGGAGGCAGGGGAAAACCTTTCCACCAACACCAAAAGTCAAGAGAAACATGATAAGAAGAAAGCCAAAAACTCAGGAACCAAAAGTGGGAACCTTATGTGCAAAAATCAGAGGATAGTTCAGAGAAGAAGAAGGAGGGAAGCAAGAGCACTTCAAGCTCTACACCAAAACGACCGTGGTCGGAGAAGTGGTGTTCAATTTGTAAGTCACCCTCTCACAATACGAGGGACTGCAAATCGAAGGCTAAGAACCCTCACTTCGCAGCATGTCAAGTGACTTCCAAGGAGGTTGTCACAGAAAATGCCAAGGTCAACAAGGAAGCTCGCCACCAGGAGAGCTCACTCAAGTCCGGCACTAGAAAATCTAGGACAGGGAAATGGTGCAACCAATGCAAGTCGAATACGCACAATGCTATTGACTGCAGGGGAAAGTCAGGAGACACTCAATTCGTCGTGTGCCCCGGGAAACCTAAGGTGGAGCCCACCGAACAGGTCGAGGCCGAGGAAGAGACTCCAGACCAGGAAAAACCACCTGTAGTGGAATTGGTAGAGGTTAACGGTCGTCAAGTGGAGTGTTTATACGACACAGGACTGGACGGGGAGGCCGTGATTTCTGCGGATCTGGTACATCCAGAACAATTCACAGGTGAGACCATGGAGATACAGCCTGCACAGAAGAGTGCTGTGACCATGAAGTTGCCCATTGCTAATGTGGAGATTCGGTCAAGGTACGTCACCGGCACCATCAAGGCCGCTGTATTGACCGATCCCATTTTTCCAGTAATCCTAGGTTGCCGGTATGTCTTTCTGGGAATGCCCAGGGAGCCAATCCATATGGGAGCAATGCAGACTCGCTCTCAGACGAAAACGGAAGAGGCAGACGCAATTGTGACTAACCCAATGCCGGGGGAGCTACGAACTGCCCAGAGTGAGGATGATACTTTACGTCCTTGCTACAGAAAGCTGCAGAAAAGTGCTGATCCACCAGGACGGGGGCAGTACTACATGAAGAATAGGATACTCTACAGGAGAGCAGGAAGGGGAGACAACCTATACGGTCAGTTGGTCGTCCCGAAAGCTCACCGGTCCCAGATTCTTCATATGGGGCATACCATCTCCTTTAGTGGACACATGGGTATTGCCGCCACCATGCAGCGGATTTCCTGCCATTACTATTGGCCGGGAATGACAGATGATGTGCGTCGGTATGTGAAGTCATGCCCTGAGTGCCAAAGGGTGGCACCGAAACACTGGACAGCACCGGTGGTGTTGGGTGAGATGCCCATCATGAACTCTCCTTTCGAGAGGGTAGCCATCAATATCGTGAATTCACTTCCCAGGACTAGGAAGAGGAACATGTATATACTCACAATGGTGGATTGCTGTACAATGTGGGGTGAGGCCATACCGTTGACCACGATTGACTCGAAAAGAGTGGCGGACGCACTGATGGAGCCCGTTACCAGATTAGGCTTTCCGGATCAAATTCTGACGGACAATGGATCTCAGTTTTGTGGAAAACTCATGGAGGAGGTATTTAGGGTGTTTCACTCTAACCACATACATACCAGCCCTTACCATCCTCAAGCCAATGGACAAGTAGACCGTTTCAACGGCACGTTGATGACAATGCTCAGGAAACTAGCGCAGGAAAAACCTGATAGGTGGGATGAATATATCCCAGCAGCACTCTTTGCCTATCGGGAAGTTCCTCATGGCTCAACCGGACTGCCACCCGCTACGTTGCTGTTTGGTCGTCCAATCAAAGGACCGTTGGAAGCCATGTTGAGGAGTTGGACTGAAGAGGGGACGTCAGAAGAAGTGATCTCATCCTATAAATACGTGGAGGAACTGAAAGAAAATCTCCACAAGGGATGGACTCTGGCAAATCAAAACTTGAAAAAGGCCAGGAAAAGACATGCGGCTTACTACAACCGCAGGTCTAAAGAAAGATCTCTAGAGGTGGGAGATAAAGTCTTGTTGCTACTCCCAACGGGAAACAACAAACTGGAGATAGGTTGGCAAGGACCATTTCCCGTGGAAAGGGTGATAGCCAGAACCAACTATCAGATCCGGATCCGGGGAAAGTCGAAGATTTTCCATATCAATCTCTTGCGGAAATACGAAGAGAGACCCGGAGACAAGGCAGCTCACCTCATGGCAATGGCAGTTGCAGTGGAGACAGAAGTGGGAACCAACGAGGGCAGGGAATATCCCTGGGTACACCAGGAAACCTATAGGGATGTGAATGTGAACCCTGATCTGACCTCCCAGGAGAGGGAAAGGATAACCCAGGTTCTCAAGTCTCATAAGGAGATACTGACTGATAAACCAGGACGAACGAGGTTGGTGGAGTTCTAGATGACTTTGACGACGCAGGAACCGGTTCGTCAAAAGGTTTACCCAGTGCCATTCTCTAAAGAAAAGGCCCTGGAGGAAGAAATACAGAAACTGCTGGAGGATGACGTGATTGCACCATCCACATCCCCATACAATGCAGGGGTAGTTTTGTTACGGAAACCAAGTGGAGAACACCGGTTGTGTATAGACTACCGACTTCTGAACAGTCATACACAATTTCAGGTGGAACCTTTGCCGAATCCAACTCAGTTATTTGCTAGGCTCCATAAGGCTCGGTACTTTTCAAAGGTGGATCTGAGTCGGGGGTACTATCAGATACCAGGCAAACCGGAGATTCGACCACTGTTGGCCTTCAGTACACCCAGTGGACACTACGAATTCAAGGTCATGCCCTTTGGACTCAGCAATGCACACAGTGTGTTTACACGCATGATGAGGACTTTACTAGATCCGTTACAGGATCCATCCATCATCTCATTCATGGATGATATTCTGATTTCCAGTGACAGCTTGGATGACCACTTACAATCCTTGGAGAGAGTGTTTAATAGACTCAAGGAAGCGGGGCTTACCGCTCGTCCAACCAAGTGCATGATTGGTTACCAGACTCTGCAAATTCTAGATCACACCATCACTCCAGGACACATTGTCCAAGAAGAGAAGAACCTGGAGAAAATCAGAAATGCACCAAGGCCAAAACCGAAGAAGGATGTGCGATCTTTTCTCTCGTTGTGTGGGTTCTATCACAAATTTATCCCACATTTCACTGAACTGGGAGCTCCGTTGACGGAAAGTTTGAAAAAGGGATTCCCGGACCAAATCATTTGGACACCAGAATGTGAGAATGCCTATAGTCAGTTAAAGGAGGCCTTGGTCAGCAAACCTGTATTACAGCTCCCTGACCTTCCAAACCATTTGTGTTGAGAACGGATGCGAGTGCGATTGGGATTGGGGCAGCTCTGTTACAGGAAGGAAAAGACGATGCTTCGGTTTTGAAACCTGTAGCATACGCAAGTAAGAAACTTCTACAAGCGGAGAGGAATTATTCAACCGTCGATAGAGAGAGTGCTTGTCCCTCGTATGGGCAGTGCAAAAATTCCAGCCATATTTGTATGGAGTCAAGTTTCGGGTTCAGTCGGATCATCAGCCCCTGATGTTCCTGGCTACTTCTCAGAAGCTCAACGCCCGTTTGATGCGGTGGACGTTGTTACTTCAACCCTATAACTTCACAGTGGAGTACATTCCTGGGAAGGAAATGTTGGAGCGGATTTCTTGTCAAGACACCCAGCTCCTGAAGAAGAAGAAGAAGTATGAATCATCTGGATTAAACTCACGGTGGAGAAGAGTGAGATGGACTACTCTCTTAAGAGGGGGCCTATGTCACAAAATAAAACCTTGCGTTTACCCAGTTGATTATTATAGAGGCTTTCTGATAAAACGGACTATCTGCCAGCGACAACTATTTTAACTAACAGTAAAAACAAATCATCTCATCTCATCTCATCTCATCATGTTCCTCTTGTACCTTGCGGTGTCGAGGTGAAGTATAAACTTCGTGAGAGTGCCCGGTTATGGGCTTCGTATATCGACATTCCCATGGATTCTGTTATTCCCTCCGTCCAGCGTTTACGTGGTCGGCCTCTTCCTCTGTTTCCATCTGGTCTGTACGTCATTGCTTGTTGTGGCATGCTGTTGACTGGTAGCCTACTTGCATGGCCAAACCAGGACAATATTTGTAGCTGCACGTGTACATCTGGTCGACGGATTGGGACTACTCGGTGGTGAGTGAGACGGGTCCCTGCATCGCTTTGACAGTCTGTCAACATTTGAATACAGATGGAACCCGTGGGATCATGGTGGCAATCGGATGTCGGCCATCACATGTCGGGCAAAATTAACAGTTGCAGATGTGTAGGGGAAGTGAATGAGCTGAATCATACATCGCTTTGACAGATTATAAACAAGTCGGATTGGAAGCGGAAGTACTCAGCTCGGAAGAAAACAGTCCATCTGTCATATAGTTTCCGGACATCACGCAGATTGGCAGATTGCTATTGACAACTGTTGTTGGGATCATACAGTAACTCGTTAGTTTGTTGGGGGAGTCAAAACAACTGATGACAACTTTGACATTGATGGAGCCAGGGAAAATCGATTCTTGACAATGGATGATATGTCCAAATAACACCTGTGTGGACCAGAAGAATACGGTCACGTGACCAATTTTAGGTTTTGCCAAAAACCAGGATTGGAGAGGACAGTTGAACTCAAACCTTGGATTTTAGCAGACGTGCTTCGGCGCTGTGGTTCTGATGGGAAAATGTCTACCGTGTGCGAATTGAGTTAATTTAATTTTACACGTGCCTGTCATGGCAAGAGTGGATGTAATTTGATCTAACTGCAGTGTTGCCTAAGGTACAACCTATTATAATTAGTTCTAATTAATATAGGCTGTAGCCTTCTTAAAACTAAAGTGTGATGATTAGCACTGTTAGTGGAAAACTAGCTAGAGTAGGGAAGTGATACTTGGCTCTGTTAGTTGACAATAGATTAGTGAAGTGTGGATAAGCTTTACTAGTTGAGAATTTAATAATGAGGGATAATTGGGATATTCCCGTAGGTGTCCCTGTTGGGCGGGGTTCCGCATTCTGTTTGTTGATTTTTTTTATTGTCTTGGCCTGATGATAACATATGTGTTCAGTCATCTGTCCATGACAGAGTAGGTTCATTATATTTTCTGAGCGAGGCCGATGGCCACGATCATCTAATAGAGATCAGCGACGGAGAGACTATCACCGGTTGTCTGATTTATTTTACAGGTTCCTCTGGTTGGAATGAAGAACCCGGAACAACTAAAAATCCGATACCGGATAAATTATGATGTAGAGAGATGGGCCAGCAACTTTACAACAGAGCTTATGCTAGAGGAAGATGATCAACATTGCTCAGTGGAGCTGAATGGTATATGTATCCTACAGGATAAATACCGAATGAGTTTAGGTCATACCAGTTTTAACACACCAGTAGTGATGATGAATATTCAGTTCACTTATGACTAGAACAAAAATAAAGGACTCTATTGGAGTATAGACAATAACTGTTTAATAGTGAGAACTAGAGAACATTTAGCAAGAGACAAAAAGTCTTGTTCATAGGACAGTGTTCCATGTTTGTTTCACTGCGCCGGAATTATGAAGCCGGAGTTTCTATAAACTATTAGGAACAGTTGTGTTAGGAACAATCATAGTATTTTCCACGGATTATATATTTACATGAGATTCAGATCTCATGGTCATCAAAGTTCCTGGAAGAGGACATGTCTGGAGAGAAGGATACGACTTCGGTGAGGTCTAGTGTACTGACTCGTGTGATGTCGTGTAATCCTTGCCATGATGTGTACACTATGATCCTGAACTTTGAGGGCTGACACATACATTTATGTTATAATACACGACACATTTTTCTTCGCACACACGTTTCATATACGTCACACTTTTCTTTTAATAAATTAATCTTTATTAATTTTTAGAAGCAAGAGTTGTTGAGTATGTTGCGTTGGGGAAGTATGAGAGGGGGCATAGTACGACAGTGAGAGAGTGATAGGAAGGTGTCCATGGGCTGATGGAGTGTGTTGGACGGAAGCTGGTGGATTCTCCAAGATATGGATAAAGGGAAAAATATTATAATGTGGGTGTTGACTCTCCTCTCTCCAGGGACGACACTTTAAAGGAATACACGACACCCTGGAGCCTCGCATTTAAAGAGTTTAAATGAGACATGGTGTCCACCAGAAATACCAGGTCATTAAGCCAGTCATTGTTCAGCAGACATCCCCGTTCTGTAGGCAATTAATTTATTTGAAACAGAAACAGATAGCCTTTCAGTGCCCAGAAACGTGACAGAACTTGCCCTTTAGATAGCCATCTGACATCACAGTGTAGCAGTAGCTCACCGTATTCCTCGTTCAGGTCTGATAGAAACTGTCTGAACTCACGCCTGTTCGGCGCCTTACTTCGAATTTTGTTCACACATCTCAGAACAACATCCATGACCTGTTTCAGATATAATGTCTTTCCACACAGAGCTTCTTTGTGAATGATACAATGATATTTTAATATATTGCGACCAAGAAACTGTTCCAATAATGCTAGACATCGAGATATTTTATCCGTCAAAGCCGGAGCACAGTCGGTGCATACACTGTCCATTCTATGTTGTTTTTCTCTTCACACAACTTCAGAGTTTCAGAACAGATCAGCTCCTTTGGTAGTTGCCTGCATCTTTTCAAGTCCTAGAAGTCCTTCAATGACGTAAAAATTATCGTTTATTGCTCGAACAAAAACTGCGACCTGAGCTGTGTCAGAATGTCGGTGGTTTCATCCATTGCTAATGACAATTTGTTTTATTATTTTTGATATGTGCTGCTACTTGACGATGAACATCGTTGGCTAATTCTTCAACTCGCCTGGCCATAGTATTATTAGACAAAGGAATCTGAATAAATTTTGTTTCACAATGTTTATCTCCAAGCGTTCCAGCAGCGATTTTAAGTAGATTATTCAAACTGCGGCTAGGCGTAAACAGAAATTTCTCCCTCCAATCTTCGTTGAATTCACGACAAGCGACATCTTCACATTTTCGCTTTTTACCATTGTTTGATTTTACATTTTCCCCACTCATGTTTATAGGCTTTAACAGTAAATTTGTATTTTAAAAAATCTTAATTTCAACACAATACTACCGACTCTGCTAAACAGTTGTAATACGCGACAACATGGCGCCTTGCGCACTCTGATTAGTCGACAAGGCTGGGATATGAGAACTTCATAACGTTTCGTTGGGAACTGAACAGGCGCATTCGATAATATCTGAACATAACAATCACGAGCAGAGTAAACTATCGCACGCTGACGGGGCACTCCGAGTGCATTTTTAAAATTATTAAAATATATTATATTAAACAACCAGACCTCGCGTGCCACTTTCTGACAGCTGGCGGGCCTCAAGTGGCCCGCGGGCTGTGGTTTGGGAACCTCTGGTGTAGAGGATTGAAAAAAAAATCAACCTCACAGAGAAGTGAAAGAAACTAATCACGTAGAGAGATCTGAAAGATACCAATCAAGAAGAGAAAAAAACAAAAAAAAAACACGTAGAGTAGTGAAAAAGCTAACACGCGGAGTAGTGAAAGAAACCAACCATATATGAAACTGAAATAAACTAATCATGCATAGAGATATGAAAGAAGAGAACTGAGAGAACTGATTATTCATTTCAAAAATAGACAATGAACATTCCTTAAACATGTCTTGTGAAGGGTATTTTGAAGATTGTGACAATATAAAAGTTCCAGGGGATGCAAGGCTAGGGAATACGTATAGAGAAAGTGGATAACTTGTCACAGTGGCATGGATAACGGATTGTATCCGTAATTATTGTCAGCCCACAAGACAAGAAACTGAGGATAAACATGATAGCCATTGCGAAAAGGATGCGCCATAAAAAGAAAGAAAGAAAGGAAGAACAATAACAACAACAACAATTTAAAAAAAAACAATAGCAGAATAAGAAAAAGAAGAAGAAGAGGCATACGAAGAAGAAGACGTCACTCGCTTCCGCAAAATGCAGATAAGATCTTTTGATATTTGATAAAACTCAAATTATATATGGATTGCGCCGCCTGATGAAACTTTATCAAAGTAAAGCAGGAATCCTGTTAGCCTGTATCTCAGTAAGTGTTTTACCTTAAATGTGGACGTATACCGCAGAGATGTCACGAAGGAAGCAAAATCATATTCGTCCATTGCATTCTGTCCATAACAACCTGCTCTAGCGTGGCGGGTTGTGAATTCCCTATAAGCCTGCGAACTTTCATTCTCAAGTATAGTGGACGTTTAGGTTGCCTGAGCCAGATCGGTGTAGATACTTTACTCCTCACTCACCATCAAAGCATCATCAACCTAAGGGACTTTCTCCTCTCCGAGTTCAGAAGCCAGAGGGGTGTGCAAGACTGGAGCTGAAACAACACACTAGTAGATAGATATATAAGGATATTACCAGGTCATGGGTCACCACGTTACGTACTGGCTGCGTGGAATTAGGCCAAGATTGATCATGTTTCCCCCACAGTTTTCAGGTATTTCACCTTCAACAGACTCTAGCTCTATAGTTACCTAGTCGACAGATCATCCTCATTGCACATCAAACAATTTAGTCCGTAAGTTCTCGGATCCCATCCTCAGTAAATACCGCAGCGTATAGCGGCTCACGACACCAGTTTTGCGTTGGTTTATTAGTCTTCTTTGGCTTCTTGCATAGTGTTCTTGTCTGGCCACACCTCTTTTAACTTGCTTGTTCTCGCAGTCTGACCATGGTTGTAGATTTACAGTCATCACTTGGTTCTCAAAATAGTCACTTCTCGTAGAGCATTCGTATGGTAGCCTGGTCCATGGCTCGTCCGCCCTCCCCAGTAACCTAACCCGCAAGCCTTTCAGACTGCTCACTTCCTTGTACACCCACATGCCCTGGCACGAAAATGGAACTAATCTTTGCTAGCCGTGACCACCCCAGAGACAGCAACCGTTGTCTTCAGACCCACCACATCTCTATCTTTCTGAGCATACTCATTGAGTCACTAAGGAAATATGCTCGAGTGCAGGTCTGTGTCTCGAGACATATTATTGCTTTACTTACTGCAATGACTTCCATAGTCAGGCTATCTGTGGTCAAGGTAAAAGCACCAGAATCTATCTTCACAATTCTCCCTCCAGTCTGAGCCATAAAAGAACCAAAAGTTTCTCAAGCGTCGAACGATCGACCCATCTGTGTAAATGACAGCGCCACTCTTT
This sequence comes from Cepaea nemoralis, assembly GCA_014155875.1. Classification (NCBI taxonomy): domain Eukaryota; kingdom Metazoa; phylum Mollusca; class Gastropoda; order Stylommatophora; family Helicidae; genus Cepaea; species Cepaea nemoralis. The sequence continues at coordinate 8,238 of JACEFZ010023189.1, read as the reverse complement.
AAAGAATCTTCGAAGATCAAAGCCGGAATTTCCAACCCAATTCCCGGAGGGAAACACAAGTGTGGAAATATCACACCTGTTAATTATTGTAATTTGATAATTTCATGATTTTTTTTCTGCCTTCAACTTCTTCGTTTACCTATGCTACTATAAACTGCATATTAGGAACCGCAGTGGTAAGCATGCTTGGCTGCCGTTTCAGTGGTAATGTGTTCGAATCCAAACCGAAGTGGATGTTTAAAATTGACCCGGGCTTCCAGTTGGCCCCAACCTACATGGGTACCAGGTCATGTCTTGGGAAGTAAACACAGCCGACGTAATACAGGGTGGTTTTTCTTAATGACTGTGCAGTGTTTGAAAACATTGCCGGTCCAAGTTTTGTATTCACCCTCTGTAAAATTCATGAAACATAATAGGTAAATACAAATCTTGGATCTGCAATATTTTCACACACTGCACAGTCATTAAAAATACACAATGAAAAAAAACCGCATCACTCACCGAGTGTCGATTACTGTATTGTCATCGACTGCGTATAGTATCCTGCGGTATAGGGCAGAGGGGTATCTTGAGCCTGAGGTATTAGGGCCGCTTGGTTAATGCAGTCGCCGCGAACTGTGCAGGTTAGGGTTGTCTTTTTGCTCCTGATATTTAAAAAAAAATCCACTCCTTACCGAGGATTCGAACCCGGGTCTCCCGAAGGAGAACACGGTATTCTAGAAACTCGGCCACCCTTTAAACATTCGAGGCTGGTAATAAACACCCCATAAGCTTGAAGGCGCTGAAAAGGGTGTTTTATTTAAAGTTTGTTGGTTACTCTACACAGAATAGTACTGGATTAATCTTAACTTTGTGTTGCTGTTATCTAAGGCTGATTAATGGACTTACTATCTTCTTAGCGCACACGAGGAATAGCTGGCTTCGTGTTGTGCTGGAATCAGATCTGACGTATGTGTTAAGCTTAAGAAGTAAATTGTTAAGGACTGAATGTTGAACCACACGTCTTTACGACTGTGAATACGCTCTTCTGAAGCGATGTTGGAAAATCGATCGTAGAAGCCGAGTGCTTAAACTATCAGGCATGACAGATTTAATCTCACACCAGTTCAGCCACCTGAGCATAAAGTGAATACGATTGATGCCTGTATGCCATCCTTGTGAGTTCAGGTGAATGCTATTTCTCTACTATATTTGATTCTCTACTATATTGGGTTCTCTACTATATTGGGTTCTCTACTTTACTGGGTTCTCTAATAAACCATTCACCATCATACACTTGTTCCTTCATCGATGAGCTACTGCCCTTTCAAGATGGAAGTTTCGAATCTCAGCGTGCCATATGTGTTATTGTCTATTTTGTCTTCTTATGTCAACTGTGTTTTTTGTTTGTCTTCTATAAGTGTCAATAAATATATGCGTATTTATGTCTAACTATACGTTTATGCGCCAGTCTCCCTGGTCTAGGAGTTACACGACATTCTCCGTAATCCCATATACTCTCGTGAGTAACGTGCCGTGCGCGAGAATCGGTAGCGGTTCTCTCCGCGTCGGTAACTTACGGGGTATGGCAAACTACTGAGCGTAATCTTTCCAAGAAATCAACAATCAGCTGAAAGATGCTGATGTTGACAGCGATATCCTGTAAACGATATGCGAACAAAACAAAAGAAAAAAAATACGTTGATGTAATAGTTGGGGAAGAAAGAGATAAAGGTATTACTGGTGAATATGGTCCTGGAGAGAGAAATGAAAGAGGGGGTAACTAAATGAATGGGCAAGGCAACATATGATGATATTCTGAATCATCTTTGGGAGAAAAAGGAAGTGGAATAAGAGGTAGAAACGGAGAAAGAAGTGAAGACAGAGAAATAACAAATGGAAGAAGATGAGATTTAAAAAGAGGAGGAAGAGGTTAAGGAACAGGAAAAGGATGAAGAGAACGAAGGCGAGGAGGAGAAAGAGAAAGAAGAAAAACAGGAAAATGAAGATGAGGTATACAATATGGAGGAAACGGAGAAGTAGGTAAGAAGAAGATAATGAAAAAGAAGAAAGAGTTGGACGATGAAGAAGAAGAAGAAGAAGAAGAAGAAGAAGAAGACGAAGGAGAAGAAGAAGAAGACGAAGGAGAAGAAGGAGAAGACGAAGGAGAAGAAGAACAAGAACAAGAACAAGAAGCATGAATATGAAGAAGGAAGTAGAAATGGAAGAAGAAAATGATGAAGACGAGAAACAACAGCAACAACAAACAGGACAAATGATTTTACTAAGCTATTTGCCAAAGGTTAACATGCCGTAATTTAATCAGCGGTGAATGCCCATGGCCGGTCTCCCTGGTCTAGGCGTTACACGACTTTCTCCGTAAATCCCGTATACTCTCGTGGGTAACTTTAAGTGTGCGAGAATCGGTAGCGGTTCTCTCGGCGTCGGTAACTTATGGGGTATGTGAGCCGGTCGCTCAGAAAGCAATGGCAAACTACTAAGCGTAATCTTGCCAAGAAATCAACAATCAACTGAAAGATGCTGATGTTGACAGCGTTGTCCTGTAAAGGATATTCGAACAACAACAACAACAACAACAACAACAAGAAAAAAGTGCCCATGAGTTCACTTTGTCTATAAACATATTTCATTACATAAATTTTTTTTTTGCATTTCCCTTACAGGACGTTGCAGTCAAGATCAACATTTTCAGCTGCTGTTGATGTACTAGGCAAGATTACGCTCATAGTCATAGTTTGCCATTTCTTTCTGAGTGACCGGCTCACATACCCCGTAAGTTAACAACGTGGCGAGATCCGCTACCGATTCTCGCACAGGTTACGTTACTCACGAGAATATAGGGACGACGTAGAAAGACGTTAACCTCTAGGCCAGCAAATATCCTACAAGTTTTTAATCAGGAATTAACCTCGTATTTCTAGTTGTAGACTCTTAAATGACCAGGTCTATATCTAATCCGTTATATAATCTATATCTAATCTAATTATATTTTTGTCAGGACATAAAGAAAGCACTCAATACCCCTTCCAACATCACACCGACTTATTTATTTGGTGTCATCTCCGTTTATCGGAAACATCTGGTGCAGAGTACAATATGCGTATTTTTTTGCATTGCCGCCTACAGACAAGGAATAATAACAATCAATCATGCATGCACAATCAGTCACCCCCATATACTTGTAGGTTACATTAGGATAATGTTATATACATACGTAATTACACACGCACAAACGCGCGTGCGCGCGGCCGTGCACACATACCAAGCCTGTATTGATTTCAAGGTCCTGGGCTTGTGGGAAGTGCTATGCTTACAAAAATCGTGGTTTTTCACGGCGGTTAACGATTGTTCTAACGTTTTTTGATGGAATGCAGAGATCCCTATACGAATAATATTGATCATTGCTTTCCTTTTCTTACGCATGGGGAGATTTCTGGGCAGAGTGTGTGTGTGTGGGACATCCCTGGGCAGACAGTAATGTGTGAGGCATCCTGGGCAGACAGTAGTGTGTGGCACATCCTGGGATAGACAGTGTGTGTGGGGGACAATCTGGGGCAGACAGTAGTGTGTGTCAGTTCCTGGACAGGCAGTAGTGTGTGGGACATCCTGGGGTAGGCAGTAGTGTGTTGGACATCCTGGGCAGACAGTAATGTGTGGCATATTTTGGGCAGACAATAGTGTGTGGGACATCCTGGGCCAGACAATATGTGTGGGACATCCTGGGGCAGATAGTAGTCTGTGGGACATCCTTGGGCAGACAGTGTGTGTGGGACATCCTGGGACAGACAGTGTGTGTGTGGAACATTCTGGGGCAGATAGTAGTGTGTGGGACAATCTTGGGGCAGATAGTAGTGTGTGGGACATCCTGGGGCAGGCAGCAGTGTGTGGGACATCCTGGGGCAGGCAGCAGTGTGTGGCATATCCTGGGCAGACATTAGTGTGTGGGACATCCTGGAGCAGATTGTACTGTGTGGGACATCATAGGAAGACAGTAGTGTGTAGGACATCAAAGGCAGAAAGTGTGTGTGGGACATCATTTGCAGACTCTAGCCTGTAGGGTAATCCCGGACAGATACTAGCGGTGGGACATTCTTTTTCTTCTGCCTTGATCTCCAACTGGGACATAGCCCCTCAACCAAACCACGCTGTTCCGCCCTATCGTTTGTTATCTCCTGCAGCACCCCCATGTCCGCCCAGTATGATTCATCTCTGTCTGTAACTCTCTTCTCCATGTCTACAACCTGTAATTCTTTCCTAATTCATACACAGTTTTAACACCCCAGGTGCCAATCCTGGAGACTTTCCTAGGTGACAAACATTTAATTAGCTCGCCGGACTCCCTGCGACTTTCTCCGCAACGCGACATAGAGCTTTCCTTTCCTCTTGGTTGGCTGAGTCATTATTTTTTTATGTAAGTGTTTTGTTCAATGTGGCCTTAAGCACAACCCTTCCTTAGTAGCCGCTTGCGACATGCTTGATGGGTGCAGTGTTACTATTCATTGCTTCCCTTGCGGGCCTCAGTAAACATATGGGCAGACACTAGTCTGTTTGACATCCTGGACAGACACTAGTCTGTGGGACATCCTGTGCAGACACTAGTCTGTGCGACATCCTGGGCAGACGCTAGTCTGTGAGGCATCATGGGCAGACACTAGTCTGTGGACATTCTGTGCAGACACTAGTCTGTGGGACATCCTGGACAGATACTAGCCCGTGGGACATCCTGGACAGACACTAGCCCGTGGGACATCCTGGACAGACACTAGCCCGTGGGACATCCTGGACAGACACTAGCCCGTGGGACATCCTGGACAGACACTAGCCCGTGGGACATCCTGGGCAGTCAGTAGTCTGTGGGGCATCCTGGGCAGTCAATAGTCTGTGGGGCATCCTGGGCAGTCAATAGTCTGTGGGGCATCCTGGGCAGACACTAGTCTGTGGGGCATCCTGATCAGACGCTATCCTGTGGGACATTCTGAGCAGACACTAGTCTGTGGGACATTCTGAGCAGACACTAGTCTTTGTGGCATCCTGGGCAGACGCTATCCTGTGGGACATTCTGAGCAGACACTAGTCTGTGGGACATTCTGAGCAGACACTAGTCTGTGGGACATTCTGAGCAGACACTAGTCTGTGGGACATTCTGAGCAGACACTAGTCTGTGGGGCATCTTGGGCAGTCTGCAGTCTAGCTACGGATCATGATCTACACTGTGGTAAAGTCTGCCGAAAACTACAAACAGTAAACGTTGCAAAATCTGTCTGTCTGTCTGTCTGTCTGTCTGTCTGTCTGTCTGTCTGTCTGTCTGTCTGTCTGTCTGTCTGTCTGTCTGTCTGTCTATCTATCTGTCTGTCTGTCTGTCTGTCTATCTGTCTGTCTGTCTGTCGATCGTGCGTGTGTGTATGTGTGTGTGTATGTGTGTGTATGTGTGTGTGTATGTGTGTGTGTGTGTGTGTATGTGTGTGTGTATGTGTGTGTATGTGTGTGTGTGTGTGTGTATGTGTGTGTGTGTGTGCGCGGGGATGCGTGTGTGAGTTTATATATGTCTGTGTTGTCTACTTCATTAAAGTTCAAAAGCTCATATTTCAGATTTTGTTCTTTTAATTATAATCCTTGACGGAATTCATTTACATCAACGGCACAATTTTCATTTACTTAGGGTTCATTTCCCTTAGAAATTTATCTACCTGTTACTCCTTGTTCGTAAGTGCGTTCACGCCTGATGACAACACATAACCAAGTAACATGACAACACATAACCAAGTAACATGACAACACATAACCAAGTAACATGACAACACATAACCAAGTAACATGACAACACATAACCAAGTAACATGACAACACATAACCAAGTAACATGACAACACATAACCAAGTAACATGACAACACATAACCAAGTAACATGACAACACATAACCAAGTAACATGACAACACATAACCAAGTAACATGACAACACATAACCAAGTAAGTCAGCTGAAAGTTGGGGCCCAAAACGGTAATCTTTCACATACTATAGGTCACGGTATATTAAGGTGGGGTGGCCGGGTCGATTTCCTCTGTCCCGTAGAGACAAAAAATCCGATAATTCTTAAAATTGTCCCTATTTGATGGGATTGGGTTAACCCCAGAGCCCTATTAGTGGGGGGGGGGGGGGGGGGGGGGAAGAATGCTGTCGCTGGTTAGATCGACCCAAAGCATTGATTTGCTAAACTTACACTCTAACTACCATTGTAACGCTGCTGAAATTAATTAGCGAAATCTCTAACAATGATATGTAAAGAAAATAAAGTGCCCTCCTCTTCCCCCAAAGAAAATGTAAAAAAAAATGCCATAGCGATTTTTTATCTTGCATTACAACGTATAATGATAGTGAGAAGATCATATGGTTTGGTCATCTCGTTAGAATGCAACACTATCAACTGCTAGCACTGGCATTGCATCAAAGAAGATGTGCTACAAGAGCAAGAGTATGCCAAGGAAGAAAATGGATTAGCGACATCAACGACATTGCACAATCACACGGAATGACACTATCCTGTGTCACCCATCAGGTTCTGGAGCGACACTTATTCCTTCCCACAAGGCTTGGCGACAAAAGTGGAAGATGATGATGATGATTAAAGCAAAGAGAGTCAGCGATGAAATTCATAACCCCACTTTTATAATTAATGATAAACACGAAAGAACACAATTGAAGGACTAACGAACGATCAGAGGGAAAGACTTATTTTCAGTAATTTCTGAGTCCACTGGGAAGTCGAAATATCTATCCGCACATCTCAAAAGAAGAAGAAAATTAAAAAGTAAACAAGCACACAACAAGCGGAAAGTGAAACAGCAACAAAAGACGTACCCCAAAAAGTAATTAATCACCAGGCGTAAATGCGAAAAGAGGTGAAGCATCGGAGCTGATGATGAGTCTGGTTAAGTAGCTTATGGGAATATGTTAGGGAATCTCTGCGGCGTGGTGGTTGTTCCGTTTACGTCGCGCTCTGATTGTTGTAGGTTCAATTCACGCCTATGTAGTTCTGTTCACGAGTGCAGTTTCCTCGTATACTTCTGAGGGTCGTCGCTGGAGCAACGGAGTTAGTGCTTGACGCTTTCGGCAGGCTGCCCTGCGGAAAGAGACCAGGCCATATGGGATAAAACCGGTGCATTGAAATCAATTCTCTGTTAAACCCAATGTTATGAGAACATTTACAACAGCATGGAGAAAAGAAAAAAAAAAAACGCCCGCACACGAAGCCTGTCAATAAAGTTTACTATTTTCAATATGGGAGAAAAAGGGACATAAAAAGAGACTGAACATTTAAAATTTACAAAAAAGACGGGATAAAGCATGCAAAATATTGAAAATAGAAAAACAAACTTTTGTTGAACTAAAATAGTAAGGTCCACTTGGGATTTACGAGTAGGAAAAAAAAATGATGCCCCGTTTCCCTTTAGGATAATTTCGCGAAAAAAAATTTAGTTGTTCATGATCTCATTCATATACTAGCAGACACCTGTGTCCCAGGCGGATTGTTTAGCACTGGCAATAAAAGGAATAATAGACTTTTACATATGATTGACTTTGGGGTTTTAGAGATTTTTTCATAGTCAGTCGTTAGTAAAAAGTGTGGAAGGGAGCAGCGGGGGGAGGGGCCAAGAGGCCCCAGGACATGGACATCGCAGCCAATGAGTTTCGTGAGAAATCGTGGAAGCGATAAACTACGATTCTAAGGTCAAGAGACCAGACTGTAATTTTCTGCATTGAAGCATAATTAAATACCGCGTCGGCAGGAAAGAGCTCCATAAACAGGAAATGTACAATTGTAAGAAATCTTTGAGTGGCTTAAACTGATTTACCCGGGTGGGCCTTAGCTTACAGACATGATCAGTTATGAATTAATTATTATGAGAATATCATGAGCATCATTAATCAAGAAGTATGTCAGTGTAACAGGTGCAAATGCTTGATGAGAACGATACCAAGACGTGAGTCGCGACGGCCTTATCGCACGCTCGTTGTGTAATAAATGTAATCTGCCTGAAGATTGTGTCTTGTCAGTCGATTAAGTTACAGTTTAATGACTAGATTGAACCACCCTAGACTAATCACCTCCAGCGATTACCGGAGCAGAGCTTACCAGTACTTACTGGAAGAATAAACGTCGACAGTGTATTTTGTTTTTTTGGGGGGGGGGGAAAGGGGGGGGTGGGGAAAAAAGGGGGTGGGCTAAAGGCCCTTAG